>JAWMAG010000005.1:11482500-12055000 GCA_037013455.1 Ceratitis rosa | reverse complement strand
TAACCAAAACTTACTTTACAGATATGCCTGAACCGGACATTATGAAAGCGTATTTTGCTGCGTTCCAATGAAGCGGAGATGGGGAAAACGGCCTGTTTATGATATTTTTATTAATTAAGAAGTACAATAACAATTTTTTTTTAATTTTGCTTAAAAATATTTTTTTCGCATAGCTCTGCCAGACTAATTGACTATTGAGTCCCTTGAGTCCCCTTGGTACTTAAAGCTTTAAAAAAGTTAGAAAATTTATTCTTCTACGAAAAAAGAAAGAATTGTACACCAAATTACATATCTTTTCAATACTTAAGCACCTAAATCCTCAACATCTCGCAACTGCTTAGCCACCACTAATCCACTCTCATTCGTTGTGCGCCGCCCGTCGCCCGCCACCCGCCTTTAAATATTATTCATTCTAATTATGTCACATTTCATTTGCTTTCAACACAGCTGCTACCCAAAATGCCACAGAGCCAAATCCAATTGCGACTCCCGCGATGCGAAGAACATGTCGCGCATATTTATCAAGAATATGCACACAAAACCGAATGTCAGCTATTCAAGCGAACGTCTAAAGAGCGTGAGGAAGAAAAAGAAAAAAATATTCTACTTTGCCGCTAAAAAGAAAATTCAAATAAAAACGCATAAAATTTTTTTTAATCATGCAATAACGACAGCTTTGACATAAGCGCACGCACACGGTTGATGCATACTTACATATGTTTGTATGTAATGTAACGTATAAATGGCAGGCGTTTGTAGAATATAGAAATGTGTGTGTATTTGTGTGTGTGTGTGGATGATATGCTCGTTGGTTATGTGTTAAAAATGCTTGGAAAAACGGATGTGGTGCCGGCACAGCTGTTGCTGTTGGCACTCTTTTTGCTATTTTCATATTTTTCTTTTTTATTTTAGTGCTTAACATGCTGTTACTTACTTACATTTTCCTATTTGCTTTATTCCGTTGTTATTGTTGTATTGTCGCTACTTTTGCCTTTAGCGGCTGTTAATGTTGGTATTTGTGTTGCAAATTTTCGCTGATTAACGGTACAACAAAAGGAACGCGAGACAGATTACAGCAACCGCATAGTAAATGTGCACGGCAGACGTGCAGTTGGGAACTGATATGTAACTAGTTGGAATATAGGCTTTAATTGTTGGAAATTAGTCCAATATGAGTGTGAAACTAGTTTTTGCCAGCTTGGAACTAAATGATTACTGGTCTGCTGTTAGTTGGAAACCACTACTCTGAAACTAATTCGCTACTAGACCAAACTTACCTTACCTAATTCAATGCATTGTTCTGCTAAAATGAATTAAACAAAAAAAATGTGAGTTCTTTTTCAAAAAAAAAAAATCAGCTCTAGTAATTACCTCTATAATTATGCAGAAAGCAGTTACAATTCTCATTCAGAAGGAACTGTTATAATATTGTACTTGTAAAGATTGTTCCTGGGCTAGAGTTTTGAAATATAGTTTAGCTTTTTAACAAAGTGTAAGTAAGAAATTCACACTGTGGAAAGTCAAAATGGACCTTAATATTTAAAATTGTAGCGGTTCAGTAGATATGATTATTTTTTCGATATAAATATTTTTATTATAGCATCCCAGAAAAGTTAATTTTATTTTCAAAGACAGCGAATCAGCACAAAAATCTTCGATCATTCAAGATAAACTTTATATTAAAAATATTTCTGTACGCTGAACTGTCAAAGATAACTGGAGTTGGCTGAATAAAATCATTTATGTATTGTACATAGTCGAAAGGATACAGAAATGCATGGAAAATAAACTTCCTGAGCGAAGCTGTACTAAGCAGATTCTTACAAAAAAGCAGATTCCTATAGAAAAGCTCCTTTGGGATGGGATCAATACTTGAGATACTTAGACGTTCACACCTGAAAATAAAATAAATACTTAAAATTAAGTAATAGAACGGCAGCTCAAACGCTAGGAGCTGGTGTCAGATGATGTTGCAGGTGATATAAAGAAGATGAGAAGGAGGACACAATTTACCATTTACTATAAGACTGTGCTGCGCCAAGTAAAAATAGACTTCATAAATTTAAACAAGTTTTTCTGTACTGATGAATTTTATTGGTGAATTTATGCGGACATCAAACCCCTTACATCGGCACCCACCTCTAACCTGAGTAATCAAATTATGTCAAATTGGTTATATATGTTTCTAAAAAATCTCAACAATTTAAATTAAATTTTTTCTCAAAAGCAATAGTTTTTCTCGTATATACCAAATATAAGCTGTATATTTACTAGAACATATGAGGTGTGATCCATTTTGAGCTTTCGAAAATAAACAAAACACTGCATCATTCAAGTGATCGCCTCGCGACGGTTAATGTTCGACCACTTTTTGGCACATTTTAGGCGATATATCAGCCATAACTTGACGAATGATGATTTACATATGCTCAAGAGTTAAAGGTATATCTGCATAAATACGGTCTCTCGCGTAGCCCATCGGAGTCAATTCACATGATCTCAGTGACTAATTGACCGCGCTAAGACTAGAGACTACGCGGCCTGGAAGTTTCATAGACGCCAAAATACAGCCCTGTGCTTTTAAAACCGCGAAGCACAATAGATTGCAACTCATTTTTTCTTATGAGTATTGTGACTAAGAAAACCCAGCCTAAAAGAATTACAAAGGAAATACTTCAAAAAAGGCAGTAGACTAAGTTTTTCTAAGCACTCCCAAAAATCGATTTTTATCTTTTTGTTTAGTTATTTGTACATAGGTATATACGTATGTAGATTTAGTTTTGGCTGTCACTCCGTCTATTCGTCCGAGTATACTGTATTATATACTGTATAACTGAATTATGAATAGCGATACTTTTATGGAACTTGGTGCACACATTCCTTGGTCTACAACGCTGTTGCACATACCATAAGTAAAATCGGAATAAGCGCATATTCAGTAACTAAATTTCTATTTGATAGGGACAATGCCTTATAGTCCAAGTGACCACTTTTTGTAGACAAAATTAATAACACTTAATTTAGTCAATATTATTGGATGGTGCTTTTGCCTCGGAATATGCACACCATACAAATTTTTTTGGAGTTTTTTTTTAAATTCACCTCATTCCATGTGCCACACAATTGCAAATTCGCAAACTTGAGGTTATAGTCAAGAGTCTTTTGAGGTATGCAGGGCAAGAAATTTATCTACCTCCATTAGAAAAAGCCTTCTAACCTAACCTGTGAATTTGTTCGGTTCCACCCGAACTTAGTCTTTCCAACATGGTAAAAAGAAGGAATAAAGAAGTCTAAAAATATTTGAAGAAAAACAACAGATACTCTCTTATACAACGGTTAAGAGTTTTTAATAAATATACAACAACACTTTCAAGTCACGATTAATTAAAAAGAGGAAGATATCTTTAATCTACGTTTGAGTAAGAGTTAAACTTTTAAATTTTTGTTTTCACTATAAATCATGAAGCAGGTAAATAAATAAATTTTTGACAAAGAACTTTCATCGCTTTTGTTAAAAAAAATGGCACCCTTAGAAATTAATAACTGGCACTTTCTGAGACCTCATAAATAGTAAAATAGTATTGTGCCATTTTCACCTCTACTTATTCATCATGTTTCGATATATTTGCATATTGACAGTTTCAAAGGTAGGGAATTTTTCGCATACGTCATCAAAATTATTATATTTATACCTGAGAATACAATTGAAAAACTACTACATACATCCTTAAAAAATATAATGTAAAATATTAAAAAACAAAAATCAGCAAGACTTCAAAGCAATTTGCAGTTAATTTAAAAATTTTTCGTTTATTTTTTGTCGAACATCTGGCACGAATTTTTGCTTACCTTAAGTTGAACACCACCCTCGATTATCAGAATTCCAAGATAACAAAGAGCTGCAAACATTAGCCGACATCCGCTTCCTTGAGAGCATCTCTTGAACACGCGCACTCACTCACCTGCAATGCAAAGCATTTGTGAATATTTTAGTAGAAGTATTAAACAATTTTCTGCTTTCAAACTCACACACGCACACACACAGACACACTTGTGGATAAATATTCAACTCTTTGAAAAATTTCGCTTTTGCTACTTAAAAATGTTGCTGTAAAATTTTATTATTTCTAACAAAGCATATAAAAGCGCGAAAAAGTTGAACGGATCGTTGGAGGAGAAGGGAAAGAAGAAGAAGAAAAAGAAGAGGACGAAATGAATGTATAAAAATTTGCCAAAGCTGTTGTTACTCTAAAGGTTTTACTCGTAGTTAAGCGTGTTGAGCGTTGTTGCCAAAGTTGTTGTTGTTTCTGGTTTTTTTTGTTTGTGTACACTGCTGCTGTTATTGCTGATGATTGCACGTTGTTCTTACATAAATATATTAACATGCATACATACACGTATATTGTATACATTGTATACACACACAGGTGATGCTAAAGAGCAGATAATACCCACTTTGACTGATGCTCTGTGTGCTGTGAGCAATATAATGCTGTAGGATATTAAATTCGATGATGGCAAAAGTGTGTAAAAGAATGGCGAATAATTTCGCATAAGGTGAATGTGTAAAGATATTGTAAGTAAATATATATGTATGTGCATATGTATGTGTAAAAGGAGCTGGTGGTGCGCTGAGCCAAGCAAATGAGTTGAATATATTGTACATATATTTTTTTTTATTACACACAGTTTAAAACCTTCAAATTTATTAGCGCTATGTAAGCTTTTGTGAGTCAAATTAATGCTGATAAATTTCAATGACTATGAACAAAGAATTTAAAAAAAAAAAAACAGAATTCAATAATTCAGGACTTAAAAAAAATGCTGAAAGGTACAAAAGAAATCAAGAGTATAGTTATTTTTGTTGTTGTTGCAGCAAGCTGTCCGGCAACTTTTCGATTTCAGTTGCCTCTTACGACAGGTATGCTTTACCGCGGAAAAATTCTTGAATTCCTAACCCGCAGGAGCAATCAAGTATGTAGACCTCTTCCTTGTTTCAAGAACCCAGGAAAACAATAACGGGAAATCCTCTAGTGATCTTGTTAAGAAGTAAAGCTCAAACTAACCCATATTTTTTGAATGATTGGTACGGCTGCTAGGATATTGAATACTAACGAAAGTATTTTTAACTTAAGAGTTGTAAAATTACAAAAAAAAACGTTTTTCTTTGTTGTAAAACAAAAATATTCAATTCATACAAATAAACCAAGCTTTTAGCTGACTAAAAAAACTTAAAACGAAAACATTTTATATTCTGTGCGACATCTAGCGAATAATTGGAAAAAGTGAATATTAAATTTTCAAACAAAATCTGCAGAGATTAATGGGAACTTTTCAAAATTAAGAAATCTTCTCCATTTTTCAGGTATATTTAAGAGTGTATTAATCAATATTTTTGAAAATGTATAAATATATTCTGATATTAAATCACTCACTTTATTATAGTTTTTTTTATATTATTTTTTGCATATGTGTACAAACACTTATTTTGTTTTAAGTGCAAATTTATTTTATTTCGCCAACATTTTTACCTGAAAACTTAGGCAATTACATTTATTACATACAAGTCACACACGCACCTATACATATGTACACAGTATGTGTGTTTACATAAGTGATAAATACACACAAAAGTGCACCTGTAGTGGCACCTCATTGACAGCTCTTTACCGGCAAGACTTGGCTCTGTGATAAACTCTCAACCTACCAAATAACCCAAACTCAGCTTCCTCTAGGTATTTCCATGCTGAGTTCACTAAGCGAGCAAGCCAGCAATCTTCACCACCTATTGCAATTCCTGCTGCAACTGCTGTTATGTTTCGACAAACATAACGGTGCTTTACGTTGCCGCAGACACACCGCAAACGCAAACTTTCACGCAAATGCTCATATATACATACATACATACATACATACATATGTGCAGAGCAAAAAGTTTTACTAGCTAACATTGCAATTGCGGTTAGTGTAAGTATCGCTACTGCCAACACGAGTTTATTGTATGTAATAATTTAGCCGCTGCTGCCACTGCAGTCTCTGCTTCCTTCTTCTATGCTGTATGCCCTTTGTATGCTAAAAAAAAAACTATGTTCTTTTATTTGCTTTAAATTTAGTATTTTATATTTTGTTTTTTATATTCAACTTTGTATTTTGTTAATATTTACAGAGCAGAATTTTCCCCAAGTATACATGTGTACATATGTGCTGCTGTTAGTATCCTAGCGGTAAACTCACAAGGGAGAATACTTTTACCTAGTGTATGTGTATATGATATTATTATAAATATTTTTATTTTTACTTCAATTTATTTTATTGTATTTTATATTATTTTATTTTATTTTAATCTATTTTATTTTATTTTTGTTTTATTTTTTTATCTTATTTATTACTTAACGTTTATTTATTTTATTTTATTTTATTTTATTTTATTTTATTTTATTTTATTTCATTTTATTTTAATTTATTTTATTTTATTTTATATTATTTTATTTTATTTTATTTTATTTTATTTTATTTTATTTTATTTAATTTTATTTTATTTTATTTTATTTAATTTTATTTTATTTTATTTTATTTTATTTTATTTTATTTTATTTTATTTTATTTTATTTTATTTTATTTTATTTTATTTTATTTTATTTTATTTTATTTTATTTTATTTTATTTTATTTTATTTATTTTATTTTATTTTATTTTATTTTATTTTATTTTATTTCATTTTATTTTATTTTATTTTTCTTATTTTATTTTATTTTTTTTATTTTATTTGATTTTATTTTATTTTTTTATTTTTTTTTATTTTATTTTGTTTTTTTTTTTTGATTTCACTTTATTGCATTTCATTTTATTTTATTTTTTTTTTTTTTATTTTTTTTATTTTATTTTATTTTATTTTATTTTATTTTATTTTATTTTATTTTATTTTATTTTATTTTATTTTATTTTATTTCAATTTATTTTATTATATTTTATTTTATTTTGTTTTGATTAATTTTATTTTGTTTAATTTTTTTTTATTTCAGTTTATTTTATTTTGTTTAATTTTTTTTTGTTTAATTTAATTTTATTTTATTTCATTTTATTTTAAGATATTTTATTTTATTTTTCTTTGTTTAAATTAATTTAATTTTAGTTTGTGTTATTTTTTTTTATTTTATTTTTTTTTTTGTTTTTTTAATTTTATTTTATTTTTTTTTTTAATTTTATTTTATGTTATTTTACTTTATTTTTTTTTATTTTATTTTATTTTATTTTATTATTATATATTTTATTTTATTTTATTTAATTTTAATTTATTTTATTTTATTTTATTTTATTTTATTTTATTTTATTTTATTTTATTTTATTTTATTTTATTTTATTTTATTTTATTTTATTTTATTTTATTTTATTTTATTTTATTTTATTTTATTTTAGTCTATTTTATTTCATTTTATTTAATTCTCTTGTTATTTTTCATATATATATTTTTTCTTGTATATGTGAAAATTGAACCTTCGGCATACACGTATACTGCTGGGTGCAGGAAGGGTATTCCAGTCATGTAGCATTGCTTGTGCTAATTTATAGACTCACCATTGCCTGCACTCACATAAATATGTTTGTAAACGCCTGAGTGGATTTCAATGTGGCAACCTACTGCGCCACTTTGTTTTGCTACAGTTAAAATTGTGTTTTTGGTTCAAAAAAAAAATTAAAATGGCGAAAAAAAATAAAAAAAAAACTTGCAAACTTTTAATGCTGCATTAAATGTTTTTTTTTTCTTTCTTTGCTTATTTTATTTATTTTTTTTAATTTACATTTCGTGCATTTTAGTATTTCGTTTTCTCTTCTTTTGGTTTTTTTTCTTATTACCCTTTCCTGTGCTGTCAAAAGCACTCGTTGCCAATTGTTCCGACGTGAAGAGCCAAACTTCCGCTTCATCACTACCTACGATGTGAGGTTTTTTGCTTAACATTTAATTGCAATTGTTTAATTAAAATTGAAGACTTTTCTTCCTTTGTTTTACGAAAAATTTTAACTGAAATTGAAAAGGTGAATTTCGTAAAATATTATGTGTTGCTTTCAAAGTTTATAATTAATTTCCAAAATTAACTAATGGGTGTGAGGAGTTTTTGTTGATCTCATTCGCCGTTGGACAGTTTGTGATGGATTAATTGACTGAATTGTCATTGCATTAAAATTAATTAAGAAATTTTTCAGATGAGCTGCTTCTGGTTTGAACAATTTATATACATATTTTCTATTGAAATAGATAATTGTCATATATAAAAGGGCCAAATATAGCATTCCAGCTTGGTGTATTTATATCAGAACAAATTATTTCCCTGCATGCGATTGCGCAATAACAACTTGAAATCTTAATCATTATAATCCGCTTATCATAATTAAATCCATGCGTACGTTTGTTTGTTATGTTTGTAAATTTCCAAATGATGGTATTAAAACAAACAAACGAATAGCGGCGACTGTTGCTGAATTTTAATCGCTCAAATTAAAGGTAATATAACACATAAAGATCTGACTTTGAAACAAAAATCAGAAATGTTTACATAAATATTTACAGGTCTTGAATTAAAAAGAAATAATAACTAAATTAAATAAATTAAAGTAAAATAAAACAACACAAAAGAATGAAGTAAAAAAAATGAAATAAAAATTTAAAAATATTAAAATAAAATAAAATGATATAAAAGAAAATAAAATGACATAAAAGAAAATAAAATGAAATGAAATAAAATGAAATAATATAAAAAAATTTAAATAAAATAAATAAAATAAAATAAAATTAAATAAAGTAAAGGAAAGTGAAATTAAATAAGTTAATATAAAACAAAATAAAATCAAATAAAATAAAATAAATTAAAACAAAATTTAAAAAATTAAATAAAATAGAATCAAAGAAAATAATAGTTTAAATTGAAATAAAAAAATAGAATAAAAAAATTAAAATTAAATCAAATAAAATAAAATAAAATAAAATAAAATAAAATAAAATAAAATAAAATAAAATATAATAAAATATAATAAAATAAAATAAAATAAAATAAAATAAAATAAAATAAAATAAAATAAAATAAAATAAAATAAAATAAAATAAAATAAAATAAAATAAAATAAAATAAAATAAAATAAAATAAAATAAAATAAAATAAAATAAAATAAAATAAAATAAAATAAAATAAAATAAAATAAAATAAAATAAAATAAAATAAAATAAAATAAAATAAAATAAAATAAAATAAAATAAAATAAAATAAAATAAAATAAAATAAAATAAAATAAAATAAAATAAAGTAAAATAAAATAAAATAAAATGAAATAAAATAAAATAAAATAAAATTTTATAATATAAAATGAAATAAAATAAAATCAAAGTATATAAAATAAAATAATATAAAACGAAATAAAATAAAATAATATAAAATGAGCAAAATAATACTAAATAAAAATAGAAAAGATAAACCAAAATAATAGTAAATTAAATCAAACAAATAATAAATATAAAAGTATATAACAATATGAAACAAATTAAAATAAAACAAAATATAATTGTACAAAATAATATAATATGAAATTAAATAAAATAAAGAAGTTAAATAAAATTAAACTCAATAAAATAAATAAATAAAACATATAGAAGAATATAAAATAGATAAAAAAAAGAAAACAGAATGAAATAATTTAATTGTAGTAATAACAATTTAAACAAAAATAAAAAAGTACTAAAAAAATAAAAGTAAAAAGTAAAAGCAGAAATAAAATAAAATTAAATTAATAATTAAAATCAAAGAATATATAATATAATAAAACAAATTGAAATAAAATAAAATAATATGAATAAAACTAATCAAAATAAAAAAACCATAATAAAAAAGATAAAAACTTAAATAAAAAAATTAATTTAAAATAAAATGAAATAAACAATTGAAAAAGATAAAATAAAAATAAAAATTTAAATGATTGAAATGAAGTAATTAAAGTTGGGAAAAATAAAAAAGTAAATTAAAAAGTAAAACAAAATAAAATAAATAATTAATTATTATTAAATAATTTGAAAAACTATATTAGTTTAATTTTTGTTACTTGATTTTATTTTAAAATCATATTAAATGAAATAAAAGTAATTCTACTCAGATCGATCAAAATTGTGTCTATATTTTCACTTCAGTGTTGTGATTACTCCATCATGATACATATTTACCTCTACATTTATCATTATTTTTTTTTTTAATAATTTCACACCACATACATTCATACATACCTACGAATATTTGTGTTCTATTTAAATTACAGCTTGCAATCAGGCGACTGTCAGGCGACAACTGATTTGCGTAATTACACCGCAATCATAATGACAAATACTTATACACCTATATGTACATGTATACATATGTTTATAATAATGGCCTTAAACAAAAATAACAATAATTTTAACTTAATATTTGTGCAATTGATTGTGTTTAGACAGGCTGACCGGCTAAGCATGAAATGCAAACAAATGAAAATTACGATATCAAAATAAATAATTTTCAACAGGAACAACAACAACAACAACTGGGCAAACCGTCACAAATGTAAATGACAATGTTAACGGATACAGTAAACACTGCTGTGGGGCAAGAGATGTGTACTTCCATAGATATATGTATATCTGTGCATGTTTACATAAGCATAAGTAGAAACGGATTTGCATACAAACTCTACTGTGTAACACACACACACACACACATACGCACATACGTACAAATTACTTGCTGTTGATATTAAATCAACAAATTAAAAATGTTTGTATATTAATATCTATATAGGTATACTCGTACAAACACGCATGTGTATGTAGGTAGATATGATAGTAATGTCCACTGACTTTGATTTATGCAAATTTGTCAACTCACATACCATACATATGTACATATGCATATATGTATGTATACGTATATGTAAATATTTGACTTTAAGCCAAATTGTAGACATATGGTCGAAAACATAAATTTCAGTTTATTTTTTATTTTACAGGATAGAGATAGTTTATTTATTTTGCTTATTTAATTTACAAAATCCGGCTGACAGGCTACAACAACTCAACTCACCAGTTTGCTACATATGTACAAAACAAACGCCTGTGTAAATAAGTATATACGTTTGTAAATAAATGCCAAATTTGATATGGTATGACATCAATTATAATTGGTTTGACATCAGTGTCGGGATTTGGGCTTGTTGTTTAGATTAAATTGAATGATGTTAATTTATACAAGTCTATGACAATTATTTAGTTATCGCTTGTTGTTATGATAATAGAAGTGGTAGTTGTTATTGTTGTTGTATATTATAGTTAATAGCAATGATGTCACTAAGGTGTTAATCATTGTTATGCAATATAATGAGTTCATGGATTTGCATCAATTAAGTTTTGGTCTTGTTGATTTACTAACATATATTCATATAAACTATAATGTATTGTAGGTATGTATGTATATACATAAGTGCACTCAAGTTAAATTAATCCATTTTTAATGAAGAGAAGAGATTTTCTCATCTAAGAGCCTTTCAGTGAAACAGAGAAACGTTTTCATTTTGTTTAATCAATATCGAGTATACTTAAATATAATTCAAATAAAAAGTTTTTAAACAAAATTTTAAAATAGCCTTCATACATAGAAATGGCCGAAAAGACAATTGCTTAGGAGATTACCACTAGAAGACCAGTGACCAATTCGACATATATTTTAGAAGCCAGAGCAGTTTTAGTGGCCGAGCATCGAGCAGGTTTGAATGAATGCTCGGGCAGAACTTTGCTGCGCGTTTCATCGAGTTTTCATTTTTACAAGTCTTGTAAAGCGGTGTCGATGATAGCAAAAAGAATAAGTATATATGCAATAGAAAGAATTAAATTTTATTCTTTTGAACTAAAAAAAAAAATTGGACAAAAGTATTGTTTAAACAATTTTGTTTTTGCAACTTGAAGTGCATTTTTTTTCAAACTTCGAAAAAAAAAATTTAGTTCATATAGAACATGCACTCACTAAAATTAAAAAAAATTTGGTTGTACTATTTCAGATGCAACGGCACCGTTTCACGAGTTTAGACTGCAGCCGCTTCAGAAAAGAGAAAAATCGCAACATATTTGAAAATTCCAATATATTCAAAAATTTATAAAAATTGTTTTTTGATGCTTAAATATCGTACATTATTGTCTGAAAATAATAGTTTCCGTCCCTTTCAAAAAATTGCTGAAAAAACGCTTTTTTCGGGTTCTGAAGAAGACTAGCGCCTTGATAGTGTGAATCAATATTAGCGCGTCATTCCTCTCTTCTTTTCGCTGTCTGGCGCCAGTTGGAAATACCAAGTGAAGTCAGATCGCTCTCCACCTGATCCTTCCAACGGAGTGGAGGTCTTTCTCTTCCTCTGTTTCCACCAGCGGGTACTGCATCGAATACTTTCAAAGCTGGAGTGATTTCATCCATTCGGACGACACCCTGCAGTCTCACTCCAGGTATATAATATTGGTCAAGGAAAAAGTCATCCATTATTTTTACATTAAAACTTCGGGCTTTATTTATCATAGTTAGATCTAACTGATATATGCCAAATATGCAACTTTTTGCTCTATAAGTGAATGCCATTATACCTTTCTTCTAGAAACCCTTGTACCTATTGGTAAAAGTTAGACAATCGATTTTCACACGCCTCCTTTGAGGTCAATTTTTCACCAGTTGAATCATTCGCCATGTACAGGACCTAATGGTAATCACTTGGTGCATGATTCGGACAATAAGGTGAATGCTTCCCTTTTCATCAAAGTTGTGCATGACTGACTCTTACAATATCAGTACCATAAGAATTATTTACATTTTCGCCTAAATCGAAGTAAAATTGTGGCATATAATGTATTTTCTCTTTGCTGGTGTCCATGTTTGGCATGTCTTCAAACACTACTCAGTTTAGTGATCAACACTTCTCCCTTTGTCATTGTTAGAACAAAATATCGTCTTTCTAAGCGCTTGCAGAACGCTAGATAAAGACCACTAAAGTCATCTATGTCAATAATAATGTATGAATTTTTACATTACCAATATATTTTAAAGCAAAGAAGACTCTAAAAATACTTGTGTATGTGTGTTATAAAATGTAGGGTGGAGTTAGGCGAGTAAGAATTCAAAAGCTAAAGTTGCGAAAGAGTTAAAATATTAATTATTATTATTATTTTTCATTTCGAAACCATGCTAGACTTGAGTATTTCTTTCATTATTTACAAATTCTATATTACTCGGAGTGATCATGTTTGGTTCATAACAAAAAACTCGACCGGAGCCATTCGATGTATAGCAACGTAATTTTATAAATATAGTATTTACTTAAAATTAAATTCGAATAAAGATTCAGCCATACATAGTGTACATATAATAAAACTGAGTTACCGGAGATATCAGCCGAAGCTGGTAGAGTTACATATGAATAAGGTTATGTGAGTTTTATACTCCACCATCAGCACCACCTCCACTCAGTTATTTACTTTGCCATTATTTATCAAATCAAATTATTTATTTTCTTTCATTAGTGCTAATGATTGCTGTTGCTCCTTTGAGAAAATTTATTGTTCATTATACAAATTCAAACACATCTTACTTTGCATTCATGTTAATTTCCACAAATCAACCAACAGCTTCTGTTGCATTTTAGCCTTTTGGGAATTTTAATCAAATACTTAAGTGGTTTCTTCTGTTCACACCATTGCAAATAAAAGGCAATCAACCTGAAGGCAAAATTTTGTGTTGATTTAGCAAAATTTGAACAAGTTAAAATGGCAATGGCGTATAAGAGGAAAGTGAGTGTGTGGGTCTGCTTGCTGCTTAAATGTCACTTCAATTGATTGAATGACAGATATTATTGTCATTGATGCGCTTGTCAGTCACAGAAAGGCTTTTATTGAATACTTGAGAATTTAACGTCATTGAAGTGTATTTGTAAAGTAATATCTTTCCATATAGATAAGTGCATACGTGTATACTAAAAGTCATAGCAAAAGACAAGGTGCCAATTTCATATTCTTTCAAATGGAAATGATCACATGAATATAGCTCTACTCGTTTACATACATACGAGTAGATATTCTAATACTATTTCAAGCATTCCATCTTTAAAGATATTTCACTCAAATACTTCGAGAAAAAGAATAAGCTATATACTGACATCGGTTTCAAACAATAATTAAATTAAATAATTGAAAATATAAAAAAATTAAAAAATTTATAATTTGCTGCAAAGGACATTCCTTTACATTTCCTTCACATTCCATATGTGTATGTATAAAATTGCCGTCTGAAAAAAAATCTCTTCCCTAAAAATACAAGAAGATTAATTGAATTTGCAAATACTAAATTATTTTTAGAATGGTGATAAACACGCATTTTTATAACAAGCCCAAAGTAATATTTTTTTTTAATTTTTTCGTTCAAGAAACCAACATTTGTTTAATATTATATAATTATGATAAATTATTTCTTACCGAATATTTGAAAAAGACATTAAAGAATTGTTCACTTTGCATGTGACTTGAAAAAAAATTTTTTTTTTTTTTTTTTGAATAAATGAAATAATTTTAATTTAATTTTAATTTTGATAAATTACTTTTTAGCAAACTTTGAAAAGATCCTTTTCAAATTTTAAGCAGTGAATTATTAAAAATTTTTACTAAAATAGTTTTAATAATTTGAAATAAAAAAGAATACAAAAGCAAAAAAAAAACATTTTTCAATAAAAAAAATAATATTTCGTTTAGAAATTCATATTAAATAAAATCCTAAATTTTCCAAACCAATTCGTACTCATCCAAAGGAACTAATCATAAATAATGTCGGAACTAAAGTCTAATAATGACATAGTTAAATTTAAATTAAAAATTGTATTTTCCTGTAAATTTATTCTTTAATAAAGCCTTATAGCAATTTACTATTTCCTACCATTTCCATACTAGAAAAATAATAAAATTTTTATTTTTCTTTCCTCATGCATATTAAATAAATGATATATAAAATGAGTTACTAATTAAAACTTCAACCCTTTTTAGTTTATTTAATGTATTTATACAATATTTCTTCCAAAAATTCAACTTCAAATTGAACAACCTTAATGCCTGCTCACACTCATTTCCTCTCCTTGTCTGAACTACTTATTTTATTATCCTACTACTTCAAACCGCACTAGCGGTTTGATTGCAATTTGAGCGCACTTACAGTTAACTGTAGTCTGAAGTACTTGAACATTTTCACTTTGACCAAATTCACCGAAACCAAACATTGAACACTGCAACTACGACGAGTACTCGAAACTAAAACTCAGCTAGTTCATGTGCGCACACTCTTTCTCTTTCATTTTCATTTGCATTGAATTCGCTACACATCTGCATACATACCAACATATGCATGTGTTCATGTCAGTCAGTGAGTATATAAGTGCCTAAGTGGTCTAGCGTACTTAAGTAAGTACTTGCAATTAAAAATTCAAAAAAACCGTCCCATACATACATATTTATATACGAGTATTTGAGTAGCGTATGCGGTTCAAAGTTGTTGGCGAAATTGAAGCAAGGTTGTCGCAATTAATGGCGACAAAATGGTAACAGCAAAAACTACTGTTCACATCTTGCAATGTGTGTGTGTATGTATGTGCGTGTGACAACTTCAATGGCAAAAAGTGCTCACAAGCGCAGATGCGTAGCTAATTTTTTATGTTTTATTTTTTTTTTTGAATAAAGTACTTTAACTAATGTCTAACTTTCATTTAATTTTGAAGAGTTTTTACAAAACTAAGCTCATAAAATTATGTGAGGGGACCTTCATAAAACCAGTGGGAAAAAATCATATACTCATAAATGAAAAGTATTTGCGTATGAAAATTTCATATGAAAAGGAATATAAATATGTACACAAAGACTTGTGCTTGGGGTAGCTGGTAGTCTCTTGTGAAGGTTGACGGAAAAAATGTGTCAACTCTAGGCACTTTAAGTAGCTTATATTCACCTATACTTGAAGTCAAGGCCGTGAGACACGAACGTACTTTCTAAGATAGAATAAAATACGTAGAATAATTATTTAATTCAATCTTCTTATTTAATATTAAATAAATTTTTTTTATTTATTTTCAGGTAAAACAAAAATTTTCAAAAATTGGCATTTACTGGTATGTAAGTTAAAAAAAATATATGGTATATGTATGTACTATGTTATAATAGGTCTTTGCGAGGGAAACCGGTGGTTGGGGCGTATGATTAACATTTTCTGAAACGATTTATTTATTTACCTATACAATATGAAATTTGTAAATAAAATAATAAATTATACATGGGCTACTGATTTTTAACGAGTAAACGTTTATTAATACATAAAGTATATTTAATAAAATAAATTCATTTCAAACTCAAAAATTGCCAATTTATTCAATTTCTTTACAAGGAGAAAATCGAAGTTTAGTGAAAATGCACGACCGAAATATACTTATTTATATTTTCTAAATAATTTCTGTATTCAATATTCCACATTTGATTTTACCTGATAAATATTACGGTAGCTTAACAAGGTATTAGAAATACTTTTTAATACAAATTCCATAAGCAGAAACAGAAAATGTCAATTCAAATAATTGTTTTCAATATTTCTCCAGCACAACCTTGAATAGCTCATTGATTGCACAGAAACAAGAATATTGTAAATAATTTTTATTTTATTTTAAATACGAACATATAAATACATATGTACAATATACGCTGTTAGTGCATGCAACGTTGAGTCGTCTTAAGTCCATAGTGAATAGTAATGGATGCGCGCGTATGTGTGTGTGTGAACACAAGTATGTAGGTATTTATAAATACAAAAAAATATATGTACTTACTTTTAAATACATACATATATGGCTTTTAAAATTCTCAAAGTAAACCATACGAGTCTCTTGAGCATTGCACAATCATTGAGGAAAAAATCTAGATAAGAATTTCTGCAAAAATATAAAAGATAAAAAAAATAAATGCGGCAGAACAATAGACAATCAGCAAACACTTGAAATGCTAAAGGTTTTTGGCACAAATATCAAGTATGTTTATGTGAATGTACATGTACACGAGCAAACCACCAAACAATAATGATGTTCAAAACAAATAAAATATAGAGAAATAAATAAATTGAAGATGGAGAATACAAAAGGAAAAAAATACATATAAAAAGTAAAACAAAATGTTAGAGATCGAATATCGCACCGCAATCGCTATACTTGGAAATTGTATTGCAAAGAAAGCAATACATACAGCAGCCTACAATACACTAATATATATACCCGAGAATAAAATTGAGTGCTAGAGATGCTGAGCATTATCGCTATCATTTCCAGAAATGATACAGCAGGCGGAGGAAAAGCAGGCGATGACTGTGTTTTAAAATTAAAAAAAAAAAATAACTCTGGATATATCGATTTTTTCCATAATTGTATTTTATTTATATTATTTTATTTATTTTTTTTAAATAAAATATAGCTTACAACATAAATCTCAAAAGTCATTTGTTTGGGAAATATAGCTACTAGGCCCTAAGCTGTTTATATTATTTTATTTTTTTAATTTTTTTTTGTTTTATTTAATATTATTTTATTTTATTTCATTTTATTTTGTTTTACTTTATTTTATTTTGTGTTATTTAATTTAATTTAATTTAATTTAATTTTTTGTTTTATTTTATTTTATTTTATTTTGTGTTATTTTATTTAATTTAATTTAATTTTTTTATTTTATTTTATTTTATTTTATTTTATTTTATTTTATTTTATTTTATTTTATTTTATTTTATTTTATTTTATTTTATTTTATTTTATTTTATTTTATTTTATTTTATTTTATTTTATTTTATTTTATTTTATTTTATTTTATTTTATTTTATTTTATTTTATTTTATTTTATTTTATTTTATTTTATTTTATTTTATTTTATTTTATTTTATTTTATTTTATTTTATTTTATCTTATTTTATTTTACTTTATTTTATTTTATTTTATTTTATTTTATTTTATTTTATTTTATTTTATTTTATTTTATTTTATTTTATTTTATTTTATTTTATTTTATTTTATTTTATTTTATTTTATTTTATTTTATTTTATTTTATTTTATTTTATTTTATTTTTTTTTTTTTATTTTATTTTATTTTATTTTATTTTATTTAATTTTATTTTATTTGATTTCATATCATTTTATTTTATTTTACTTATTTTGTTTTCCGAGGCAAGTTGTAAAATGAATGGAATTTTTCAAACAGTTCTAGCAACTGAGATCGCCAAATTGACACTGAACGTGTAGAAGAAAAAAGTGCTACAAAAACAACAAGCAATAACAACAGGCTCCTAAAAACATACACACGCAAATATTGGCAGCATCATAGTAGAAACCCCAAAACAAGTGCCAAACCGCATCTAAGCAAACTAAATCAACATAAAAAATCGCAAGTAGACACTCTGCACACGAAAATTCTGTGCACACTTGCGAATTGTAAACATTTTTCGAAATCTTTCTACTTCTTATAACTTTGCTACAATTTGTTTTGCCGTAGTATATTTACTTACATTATTCCCCCCGATTTTATTATATTTTTTATTTTAATGTTTTTCCTTATTTATTTTGCCCAGCCCACCATAGATATGTGCCCCTTGGCGACTTGCCGTGGAACTCCTGCGTAGTTTCTCGATTCTACTAGTTCGTATTTATATTGTACATGCATTGTGCATGTATTACTTATTTATTTGCGCTTACAATGCAAGCAATTTGCACAGCATGCTCTTTTCATTTCCTTTGGGTAGTCCGTATGTAGTGGCAATAGCAATACGTACACTTGTTGGTGTACTGGTGTACTTACATGTTGTGGTAACCTCAAGATTGAACAGCAATGCTGTGTGGTTGCTTCTTGGTTTACATTCAATTCGTTTGTTTTCATTCGCTCCCTGTCACATCAGCATTCTCACATCACATCCTTGGCAGCTTCGTGGTCTCTTAGGTGGAAAAGAACGGTTGACAGAAAATGTGTATCATTACCGGTTTTCTTACTTTGGTTCTACACACGCATACATACATAAGTGATAGTAGCTCCCACATTTACCACACGAGTCCATACAAATTGGCACTTATTGCGTATTTACTTAGCTTGGCGTGTGCACGCCTGAGTGTGCCTGTGTTGGTGTGCGTATTTGTAAATTGTGTCAATTGAACTTTGTCCATAATATTTATTGATTTTTATTGCTTATGTCGTGTTGTTTTATTATTTATCAATATATGTGTTTGCTTAATGCGACTATTTGCAGTACTTGTTTTGTTTTGTTGTCCTGTGATTTATTTATACGAAAACATTGACCAAGTAAATATATTTTTAGAAAACAGTAGAAGCCATTTGCTTGTAGCCATGTTATATAGAACTGTTGTTGGTCAGTTGTGAATAAATATTAATAATTATGTTGCAAATATTTTATGGCTCTTCTAATCTCCGATAGTGATGCAGCTCGTAAATAAAACAAAATTTTTAGGAAGAATAATTTTTTGTTTCTTGTTTTTTTTTTGTTTTTTTGCTTTTTATCTCGTGACTTGGTGTTAGTTTTGAGGAAATAATAGGAATCTTAATCAGCATGGTCTTCTTAGCATCTGCTTTAATTTTTGTTACACTTTAATTGAAGGCTCGGAATCATAATTACTCTAGGCGGCTTTCATTTTTAGTTGCAGCTCAACTCACCTCATCTGTAGAAAAAAACTTGTAATATGTCTCCCTACACTGTTTTGTATGCTTCGGAGATTACTAGATTTTTTTCTTGTGTCTCTTACAACCTCTACCTGCTATCTCAGCTGTCGCCATTAATGTCTATGTTGCCTGTTATGTTGCCTGTTATGTTGCCTCACAATTCGACTTGACTGCAGTTTTCTCTCTCTATCTTCTGTACGTACCCTCTAAATGCTCAGGAACATATGGTCCATAGGTACTTCCCCATAGTACAGCGTTAGACCAGCTTATGCCTCTCTACCAACTCTCTGCTTTCACGATTGTAAATACTTAATAATTTTTCAAACGCACATTCAACTTTGTCTGCAGAATATGTATAAAGTTTATGATTAAAAAATAATGCAATTCAAATAAAAGAAGACTGAGTAGGCGATTGAGAAGTAAAGTCTTCTCTCGACGAACAAAAGCCAAACTCTAAAAGTTGCACATCATACTAACTCTTTTAAATGAGGTAGAAGCGTGGGCGATGAGTCGGCCTTGGGAGTCTTCAAGAGAAAAGGTTTGTGAACGAACGGTGAATACCGTTGGAACCAAGAGCTGTACGAGATATTCATACCACATTGACAAAATCTAGCTTTGAAAGTATTCGATTCGAAGAAAGCGATCTGGTTTCACTTGGTACTTCCAACTGGCGCCAAACAGCAAAGAGAAGGAACGAATGGCGCGCTAAAGTTGATTCGGGTATAACAATATAAGCGGTGCCTACGCCAATAAAAAAGAAAAGAATAGAACAAGTGCACAAATTGATATATTATTTTAATAATAAAATAAATTTTTACTATTAATATAATTCTATATGATTTTATTCGCAAGTAAAAATATATATGTACATTAGGGTGGGTCAAAAAAATCTTTTATTTTTTTTTTTTTTTGATCTGACACACAAAAACTAGTTGCTAGGCACCTTAAGAGAGTACTCACTTAGTATGAGCTCTTAATTTTAATGGGAACATGATGCTCATCATAGTTTTCTATTTTCAATTTAGTTCGATATTAATATGATCACATCTTATCACTAATAGCTTCTTAAGCCCGTATCGTTGTCATAATTCATAGGAAATTGAACGCTCTACAAAATTGATCTCTTACACTTTTTTCATATACCTAACCAATTAAAAGATATTTAAGGTCAAAGATTGGAGAATTTAGAAAAAAACAATTTTTTTTCTGAATTTTATGACTTACTCAGTAATTATTACCATAAATATTATTGAATGAGCTTCTCATATTTTTGTAGAAAATTTAATTCTCTACAAAAATGGTCTCTTATACTTTTTCGATTACTCGAACCACATTCACGATATTCCCACTTGAATTATTATACTGATACTCATAGTTTTTTGATAATTATTTTTAATTTACACGTTTTATTCTTAAATATTGAAATATTAATAGTAATTTAAGTTTATTTCCAATAGAATAGCAGTTTCCAAAGTATATTCGACCCTTTGATTGGGAAAATATTTTTTCTTGATCAATTCTCTGACGATATTTTCTTTCTGGGGATTCAGTTCTAAATATTGGTAATTTTGTTAACCTTTGATTGTTGTATTAGCGCCACCTATGATATTATGATATATCTATGTTCTATTCTATTCTATTCTATTCTTGGAGTACTCCGATTTTTTTTTTTCAAAATGGAGTATATAGCGTAACGCAATGTTAACTAAACAATAATTTTACCATTGATGGGTGTTAGTTTTGGATTACTCTTTTGTTCTCGTGGACATGTGTATAGAGTACTCGCGTTTTTCGCTCCGATGAAGCACAACGAATTGCCTTCCGAGTTTTATTTTCTTGTATAAAAAGAATGAGCAAAAGTTTCTAATAAAAACACATCGCAAGTATCGAGGTAGGTTCCATTACCACTGCGATTACAAAAAAAATGTCATACATTTTTTTATTTGGAAAAAATAGTGCATTACCCATTTTTCAACTGGAATGCAACATATTAAAAAATAAAATTTAAAACAAGTAGTATCTATCAAATATAGTAAAATGAATTTCTCTTACTACCTATGATATGAAATAAATAAATTTATTAAACATACTTCAAATATTGATTTACATGCAATTACCTACGCACATACATATGTATGTATAATATGTACACTAAGTTGTTAACAACAACTTCAATCAGTCGTGGGTGTGTATGTACGAGTGTGTGCACAATAAATTGCTAAGTTATTTTCAGCAGAGCTTTATGATAGAAAATTCTTAACATTTTGCCATTTCCCTTTGACTTTTTGCAATTTCAATTTGTAACTGAGTACAAGGATCACTCGATAGTTTAATTGGCTACACACACACATACCTACAAGGAGTAAATAAAATCAATTAAAATGTTGACTGTACATTTTTTTTGTGCATTTTTAATGCGCATGTAGTGGGTAGTATGTATGTAAATGTGTGTTATCAGATTACAGTTGATTTATAATTTTTACTTTTGCTCACCACAAAGGGAAATATGAGTAATTTTTCATAACAAATAATAAATAAAATTCTATTTGCTTTTGCAAATATTTGCACTTTGCGCACAATAAATTTATCTTTTCAATTATTCATTGGCAAGTATTCGCATAACCATATGCATAACTATCGCATAACCATCATCACTATGTGCAGCACAAAATAATAAAATTTCGGTACTAAATTTGTTTGGCTCATATGAGAAGGTATGCAATATGCATTGCTTTAAATAAATAATAAAAAACAAAATTTTTAAATTTCATTTTATACACGAACGATACAGAATATAAACTAGGTGTGTAAATATTGTGTGGTTTAAAAATATTTGTTAAAGAAAAATAACATATTTGGATGTCATGAATTCGTGTACAAAACATGAAATTAAATCAAAAAATCTTTAATTAACATTCTACTTTTTTTAACAGCTCATAGAAATTTCTTGTCTAAATGCCAAAATTTCACTTAAATTTCTTTTTTTCCTTTTTTATTAAAAATATTTACTAATATAAAAATAAAATTAATTTAAATTTTTTCAGTACGAATTCCACAACGTGTCGCCAACAGGGGCATTAAATTTAAGAAATAAAACTTCAAGAGTGTAGTCAACTTTTATTATTATATTATATTTAGCTCATAATTTTTTTTAGTTCTAGTAATCCTTTATATTTGAATTCGTTATATATGGGTTTATTCACTATACTTAGAATTACCTGATCTACATCATATGGGCACCGTTTCGCTCGATAGCTTTTTTCTATTTTAAAGGCAATATCATTATGCATCTCATAAAACCCTTCTCCTAATTAAAAACAGTTGGGACGATCGATTTTTGCAGGCTTTGCTTGTGGCCAATTCTTCACCAATTGGCCCTAGACAGGTGGTAATCACTTGCTGCAAGGTTCGGACTATAAAATTGTCAAATGTGATAAAAACAACAAAGCTACCAATCAGCTTAGTGGAGTTGGTGTTGGTAGCTTGCTACATACAAGCAAATACAGATAAGCGAAATTTTATTTTTGGGATACACCTGTCTGGTCAAAGTGATTACGAACTGGGCTATGAGTGCGAGTTATACAGCGCCCACCAGAATGGATCACCAATAACACAGGTATAATTTTTCTCTCGCCAAATTAAAGAGAAAGACAAAGGAGGAACCGTTTTGGTAAGAACACCTCCTTTTGGACACTTACATATATCACTGGGTAGGCAGACAAGAAATGCAACCGTGCCGTCTTTTAGTTGGCCTTAAGGTTTTACAGCTACTTGCCGATAGATGTAACTGCCAACGCTTGAAGTAAAAGGAATATTAGGTAATACAAAAGAAGTGAAGCCAATCCTGCCAAACATACAAAGAAACTTCCCTGGCAGTCAATCCTGGCTTGGAGAGCGTTTGCGCCCTTTCACAGCCGCACGACCATGATGCTTTCCCTTTGACGTTGCTGTAAGTAATTCCACTTTTCACCACCAGTTACCTTCCGCCTCAGGAATACGTCTATTTAGTTATGATTCAACAGCGATTCGTAGCTGGAAACTAGGTTCATGAGGTTTTTTCTCATTGGCACTCGTACATCGAACATTTTCTTGCTGGTTTCTTCTCTGATTTTTTGTTATTTTTTTTTTTTTATTTTTGTTTTATGTATATATATGTATATATAATTGGCGCTTTATAGCCTCTGAAAAGATTTTCGGCGAGCTCCCCCTTCAATTTGTGGATATATGTACATTCGGAGGGGTTGACATTCCCTGCAATTAGAAAATTTAAAACTAAAACTTTGTATTTAAATTAATTTTCTATAACTTTTGGATGTTTGTCTTACCAGAATTTGAACCCTGACCTTCCTAATGGCAGTACGCAATGCTAACCCGTCGCCTACCGCGGCCGCTCGATGACATAAAAAACACATCTAATTAATTTATAATTTTGTCAGTGCAGTAAAAATAAATTCACAAAACTGTTACCCAGCAACTAGATTAATTGCTAAGGATAAAAATGAAAAATAAAAGTTCTACCTACAGGAATCAAAATCAATTAAAAAACTAAATAAGTTAACCATAAATCGAAATGTTCTTGCGGCAGATTAAAATAGGATAAAGTTTGAAAGTTTGAAAATTAAAGGCAAAATTATAAGTACAGAGCTTTAATAATTATACACGTATATATTTAATAATTATATATATATGTATGTCAACATATAATATACTATATAGAAAAAAAAAATTAAAAATAAAACAAAAGAAATATGTAGATTTCACGTTAGCAGTATCAATTATATACATACATATAAATACATATGCAGTTATAATTATCATAATATCATATAGTATGAGTATAGTACATGTCAAGGCCATCACAAAAATTGGCACACAGAGTGTACGAGTACAAACTTTGGCAGACATTTACACACATACTCGCATAAACCAGCACAACAAACAACTCCACACCATTCTTTTCACATTTTGTGATTTTCGAAGGTAGACGGACTAACACACAGACGAACATTGCTTAATCAACTCAGCTCGTTCTCATTCACATAATTTCGATATAAAATTTGTTGGGTCTATCTCTATTCCTTCTGGTACTTACGTGCTTCGTATCAAAGTTAATATATGTACATGAAATATGTATATATATAATATATATATATATATATAGTATGTAGTTTGAATACAAGTGCTGAATTAATTTTATTTCATATACATAGGCGCCCGTCAACTCATTCATATACTCGTTCATACATAGGTATGGTACAAAGCGACGTCAAATGGCACACAGAATGACCTTAAGTGTGAAAAAATAAATGAACAAACCAGCAGACCCATTGGCAAACCAGGTTAAACCGACAGTCAAGTTAAGAGATATGAGGTCATTAACATGAGTACATTCATATATGTGAATATATACTCTCACAAGCCTTTGAGTTATAAGACAAATATATTTTTGTTGTCATTAAAAATATCGCACAATATATAAAATGAAAAAATAGATATGTATGTATTGTATATGAAAATATAATATATTTACTCAACTCCATGAAGCGACAGGCAAGTGCCGTTAATGATGTCCGCGTCAAAATGTCAAAATTACAAATATCCAAAGTTTATATGTATTTATGTGTACATACTCGTATATAAAGCACATCATATAAGAAGTCAGTATGGTATAGGTATATGTACATGTACAAATTTTAATAACTGCCAGTTGTTATTGTAAATAAGGAAATAAGGATCACAAAGCAAAAAGGGAGTGAGTCAATAATGCAGAATTGGTTACCTTTATGAGAAGAGAACGTATTTTTTTATTTTTATTACTCATAAAGGAGAAGATATCATGTGTACATACCTATACATATGTATGTGCACATCCATGGCAATCTTTATTATAATGAGAAAATCTCTATGTGTGACCCGATAAAATCTGCTGCAATCGTAGAAGAGGATTATTGCAACTGATTGCATGTGGGCGATATTCGCACAAATACATATATACAAAAAAAGATGTTCGCTCCAATGTCAATGTATATGTGAGTAGGTACAGCAGTGTTTTATATAAAGAAAAGCTGCCATTGCAATTTATATTTCCAACAAAGTAATAAAAGTTAAGGACGCCATATTCAGTTGTCAATACCGAAAAGAAATATCAATAAAGGATGTCCATATATATAGATATATGTAAGTATATATATTACTAAAGGTAGTATTCATAGGGCATATAATCATTATTCACCAAATTTATTATATTAAAGATATTATACTATTGAAAAGTAGTGCAAAGAACCATAAATCATTATTAAATACTACATTTCTCCTGACATTGATGGATTCTCTGGAAGTAAACGCGTTTACAATTGAAGAAGTCTTTTATAACATATTATTTCTTCTTAAAATAATAAAAAAAAACATAAAATAAGATGATATATAATAAAATGAGGTAAAAGGAAATAAAATTAAATTAAATAAAATTAAATTATTTAAATTAAATTAAATTTGAGTAAATTAAATTTAAGTAAATTAAATTTAATTATATAAAACAAAATAAAATAAAAGAAAATAAAATTAAATTAAATTAAACTAAATTGAAAAAAAAATTAAATTAAAGTAAATTAAATCAAATGAATGAAACGAATTCAAATAAAATAAAAGAAAATAAAATTGAATGAATTAAAATAAATCAAATTCAATTAAATAAAACAAAATTATATAAAAGGAAATAATAAAAATAAAATTAAATAAAAAAACAATAAAAAAACTAAAATAAAAGGAACTTAAACTAAATAAAATAAAATTAAATTATTTAAAATAAAATAGTTAAATTAAATTAAAGTAAATTAAATTAAATTAAATTAAATAAAACAAAATAAAATAAAAAGGAATAAAATTAAATAAAATAAAATAGAATAAAAGGAAATAAAATTAAATTAAATTAAATTAAAAAAATTAAATTAAATGAAATCAAATGAAAGCAATGAATTCCAAAAAAAAATAAAAGGAAATGAAATAACAAAAAATAAAACAAGATAAAACAAAAAACTAAATAAAGTAAAATAAAATTAAATAACATAAAATAATATAAAGTTAAATTAAATAAAATATAATAAAGTATAAAAAATTAAAACAAAATAATATATAATAAAATAAGAAATAAAATAAACAAATTGAAATAAAGTTAAATGATATAAATATAAGAAACTAATATAACATTAAAAAGAACAGAATTAAATTAAATGGAATAAAATAAAATTATATAAAATGAATGAAAATAACTTGAAAACATAATTTAACTACTACAACAAACTTAAATAAAATAAATTAATTTACTTATGAATCATGAATGTCTCTTTCAAATTGTTTCTTTATATTTTTTAATTCTAATTAATACCCTAAATAATCTTAAAGCGCAAAGCGCAGCTCAGACATTCTTTGAAACATTAATTTAAAAAACCCAGCTTCAAAGTTCAAGGTAACTCATGCAAACGAATAAAATTTGTGAAAAATGAGTTTCGGCAAAGCAGTGCGAAAAGCAAAATATAAGAAACACACCAAGCAAATCACGACACTTGTAGACAGAAGACACACTCAAGCAGTGGTTCAAACAACTTTAACAATTCAACGCAGACGTTGAAAACTGTCAAATGCAGTAAATGAATGTTAGCCCAACTTGTATGCCAACGTCAACAAGTCAACACAATATTTATTTTTTCTACTTTTTTTTTTTTGGTGTTAATTTCAGAAACAAAAATCACTCATACGCCATGGTGTGTGGAATATTCAAGCATATCGTTGACATATTTTCCCTAATATTGATTTTATTATTTTTGTTCACAGACTTATCATGGTAAACCAAAAGCTAAAGTATTGTCAACAAGTTCAGCAAAATAAATAAATTAACACGCATAAGTAAATATATTTGTATTGTACTTTTTATACACATATTTGTGTGTATGTGTGTGTGTGTTTGTAGGTGAACAAACTTATTTGGCCAGGTTAAATAAATTGTCGCACGCTTGACAGACTTTTGCTGAATGCTCATGTGAAAAACAAGCACACATACGCTCAGTTAGTCATATACATATATATATATATATATATCTTTAAGTGTATCTTTCTCTCACACACACACATAATTATCTGCGCGCGGCAGTTTTAATGAAATTTTTGCTTTAGATCAAAAAGTGCGTTAAATGCAATAGATGCTGAGTTTTCTTAAGCAAATGTATACACGTATATCTATGTGTATATATGTTACAATTAATTGCGAGAATAATTCTTTCTTTATTTATGACCAACATTCAGCGCTATTCATGCCAGCTGATGTTATCTTGACTCTGTCTAAGTTTCGGCAAATACTATTCACCCAACTGTAACATTATTATTGGCTGCAACTGATGACTGCTTTCACCAACAGTTTGCAAGCCTCTCTATGAAATCTGGCAAAGCAGAATTTCTCATATTCGCCTTTGGCTGTCTAACCTCATTTTCTTTTGCATTTGGCGCCATTTAATTAGCTGCAAAGAGCAGAATAAATTTACATATATGTAACAAATGTGACAAGTTACACACATCCATATTTATATACTCGTATAACTACATATATGTGTACTGTGATATATACGGCATGTGCTGTCAAATTTATGGGCGCTGTTATCTTGCTGCTTGCCTCGGAATGAATGAAATAAATAGACTTTCGATACATACGCAGCTATCAGCTGGCATTTGTTGTCTTTTATCTGTATGTCTGTGTATATTTGCCTGTACGGTTTTAATTAACTTGAGTAACATCAAGTAAACTTTGACGGATGTTGAGCCTTTGACTTCCGTTACTGGCTACTTAAATGATTTACGTAATAATATTAATTTATAAACAACTAATTAGTAAACATTTTGCTATTCATTCATGAATAAATTTAGCAAATGAGAATTCGCTTATGAAAGCATCAACAGGGGTAAAGTTGAGGTATTTCATATAACTAGATAATTGAGTATTACAATGAGTTCTTTAAGAATTTATATAAAAACAGTAAAGAAATATTCTAAAACACACATATATATATAATATAGGATTTTCGCTTTTTTATTCTTAATTTTTAAAATATTGCACATTTTTTGAATGGGCTTCCAATTTAAATTTCGCCATTCAGTTCATATTTCATAGCAGATGCAAGAAAAATGGTGGTACAAAAATGCCCACACTACTCGCCAGGAATGATGAGAAACTATAAATTTATATCTGTGTTAAAATATTGATTACCATCCATCTACAAAAAAAAAATAATAATGTTTATGGGCAAAATTTACCATTGAATAAGTTATTAAATAAAAATCATGTAGAATATTGGTCAATTTCCATCTGTTGTTTTACCAACAAAATTTGTAGAAATAATCTCATTTTGTATTAGAAAATAAAACTAAATAAAACTTCTGCAAATTTGGGTGAGAAAACCACATTTCAAATATTATTTTATTTTATATTTTCTTCATTTTATTTTTTCAAAAAGTCAAAAATGGAAAACGAATTTCATTCTTCTCATTCCTATCACATTTTTTCTCTGAATTTCTATAAGTTCATAGAGCGCACGAGTCCTAATTATATGATTTTTACAACATCTATCTCTTATCATCTATCACTCCAATTTATTTTATTCCTTTCCTTATTTTATTAGTTTTTTACAATTTTTTAATATTTACTTTGTGTACTTTTGCCGACTCGACGATATGAAAAATATAACCAATTGCGATTTTCTTCACAACCAGAGTTCACAATAGCGACGGGTCAGAGATCAAAATAATTTTCGAAACATAATATGAATAACCGTTAGGCAACTGCACATAGCCACATTCAATGGTCTCAAAGAAAAATGAAAAATACACAAAAACATATAATGCAAGGAAAGAAAAGCAGCCTTTAGCTACTTAATAATCAAAGAGCAAGTAATACTGCAAAATCTAAAATAGCCACAAAGACGGCAAAAAGAAATGCAGAAATAAAATAGCGGAGAGAAGTAAAACTGAAAAAAAATCAAAACACGAAACAGAATTTTAGCAAAAGACCAAGCAGCAGAAATATTGCTTATAAGTCGCAGTTTAAGGCATACTGATCTCGCTCGCTTTCTATTTCCTACTTTCAGCAAAAAAAAATAACAATTATGTTACAATAAAGAAACCAAAAGGAAACACAAAAGCATTATTTTATAAAAATAAAAGACACCAGTAATTATGTTTATGGCAAGGGACACAATCAGGCATTACATCAAAAAATTTAAATGACTTACACACACTTAGAAGTCGTATAAACAACAAACCTGATTAAAAATAATAACTAAAACTTATATAGTTATTCTATTTACTCAAATAGGCCAAACAATTTTTCAACAACAGTCTACTACATATGGTGTATGTAGCTGTGCTGTGTTGCATGCATGTTAACTGGCTGAAGCAGTATGATTGTTTTTATTTCAATTAATTTATTATCCTTTAATTTTTTTATTCTATTTTATTTTTTTTTATTTAATTTATTTGTTTTTATTTTATTTTATATAATTTTATATTTTACTAATTATTTCATTTAATTAAACTTTATATAAATTAATTTATTCTAATTTTAGGTTATTTAAAGTGATTTAATTCAGTTTAATTTAAATTATTAAATTTATTTCATTTTTTTATTTTATTGTGGTTTATCTTATATATTTTTTTTTATTTTTATTTATTTTTTTATTTTTTTTTTTGACAAAATTTACGAGGGTGACCGCAATTAAAAAATTTAAATCAATTTTCTATATTTTTTTTGGGTGTTAGTAAAACAGTAGGATTTGAACCCTAGCCCGATCGAATGGCAGTACGCAAAGCGGCTACTTAACATAAATTTAATTTTAATTTTATTTTATTTTATTTTATTTTTTAATTGAAATGAATTTAGAGTTTTTAATCAATTTAATTCATATTAATTTTTCTTATTTTATTTTATATTTTAAATACACTAATTTAGTAAACTTTATGTTTCTTAATTTTATTTTATTTTACATTCTTTTACTTAGTTTTGTTTTATCTTATTTTATTTAATTTTGTTAAATTTCTTTCGTTTCATTTTATTTTATTTTATCGAATTTTATTAAATTTATTTAATTATATTTTATTGTTTTATGTTATTTATTTGTTTGATTTTAGTTTATATTATTTAATTTTATAATATTGAATTTTATTTTAGTTTAGTTTTTTATTTTAGTTTAATTTAATAAATTTAATTAATTGCAAACTTTTTATTTTATTTTATGTTGAATAGAATTATTTATTTATTTATTTTATTTTATTTTGCTTTATCTTATTTTGTTTTATTTTAATTTAAATTATTATATTTTGTTTAATTTTTTCGTTTCATTTTATTTTGTTATATCTAATTTTATTAAATATATATTTTTTAATCTTTTATTGTTTGCGTTATTTCTTTGTTTGATTTTAGTTAATTTTATTTAATTGTGTATTATTTTTTTAATTTTTGCTATATTATTTTGTGTTATATTATTTCGTTACTTTTTTTGTTTTATTTGGTTATATTTTATTTGATAAAATTGTTTTCTTTACTTTTTACATTATTTTAAGTTGAAATTAAGTTAATTTCTTTTAATCAATTTAATTCAATTGAACCTTTTTTATTTTATTTTATATTATATTTAATTGGTTTAATTTAATTGACTTTAATTTTATTTTGTTTAATCCTATGTTATTTTATTTTATTTAATCTTTCATTATTTTATATTTTTATTCTTTTCAAAAACGTAGTTTTCTTTACTCCCTTATATTTTATTTCCTCAATAATTTATTTCCTTGTACGAAACTAAAAACCATTCAACGCGAAAACTCTCTTGGCCTTTTTCTGCATTGTTTTCGTTCTTAATACATTTCAAAACTTTTTGCAGTTTTGGTCGCCTTTCTTTTTTTTGTGTTTTGGTTGTCTACTTCACTCATTATTAACGCTGTTGTCATGACCAAGTTGACAATTTTATTGCCAGCACGCACTCACTAACTTTAACGCTGCATTGGCCATGCGAATTTTTTTTCTATCTCTTTTAAGTTATTCTTCCAAGTTTTTTTTTGCAACTTTTGCTTTCAAAGATGCGTTTTCTTCATATTATTTGCTTCATGCGCTTTTCACCTTGCAGCAAAGCTCTTCTCTGCAATATAAGTAAATGCATTTTCCGGCCACCTTTATGCTCTGCTTTACTAAGTTTCTGCTACCATTTTTTTCCTCATCGACACTGCTTGTCGTCTTAATAATATAATAAAGTGTTTTAGTGCAAACTTTCTTGAAGATTTTATCTCTGTCTCAACGTTAATACTTTGTTTGCAACGGCAGCACCGGCTAGTGGCAAAAGCAGATTGTATAGCTTACTGTCGCACTGTCTGCCTGGCCAATACCCGGCTAGCTGCAACGCTTATTTTAGGCTGCAAAAATAGTGTGGCACAGCAGAGGAGTTAAAAAATAGGAAAAACTTCATTTTAAGTTGAACTCTGTCCTGGTTGGTTTTTATATTTATGTACATACATATATTTCTCTCTTTTCCTATCTTCTCACTGCATTTAACTTCCTAAATACTTGGCGTTTGCAGTCCGCCTTACATTGCTCTCCGCCTTACGTTCAGTAGCAGCACATACATATAGTTGTACAACAACTGCAATCTATTTTTCTACTAAATTTCCTATTTTCTATGCTTTGCTGTTGTGTGCGCATAGAACATTCATTAACATAATTAACAAGTTGATCCAAAAGACATTTTAAAGAAACTCTATATTATGTGCCCTGCTTTAATAATTGTTTTTTGTTTTATGCCAATCTTCTTGTCAATTAAATCAAGCTTAGTTCTATTTTGCTGTAAACAAAGTGTAATGTGCAATTAGCTTTTAAATTCTTTTTTTTTCAACTTTCGAAGTTTCTGTTTGCTACTTAGTATAACTTGTACGGATATAAATTTAATAAAAAGAAAAATTATAAAAGTTTAAAAGAATTCAATTATTTTAAGAGCACACACAATTTTCACTACAGTCTCTCTCTCTCTCTCTCATATGTCTCCACACATTATTTTTTTTAATAATAGTTTCAAAAAATTTGATGGACTTTTATTTATTCAGACAGATAGTAATATCTATTTCTAGTCTTAATTATAATTGATTAAATAAAGCCGAATTACTTTAAGCCTTCAATTCATTCAAACCGTTTTCTTTTTTTGTTTTTCTCTACACAAATTCCTAATAATAATCCTATATTTTATTTAGCCACCTTGATTGCATTGACTATCAATAAGTCAGCCTCTATAGTTGTTTGAGTCAACAATCTTACGATTTCTTTCACGATTACAATTCAATATATGTAGGAATTGGGTGACTAAAGGTTCAAGTTTAATCAGGGACTCGAGAAATGAATGGCATCATCAGTCGACGGAATTGTATTGATATTCCATCCTTCGAATGATCACAAAAGTATGTCATTTATGAGTGAAACTTTTTCATTATTGGCTAGCAGCTTACCCACCTTTATAGCGGTTCCAAATTGGAGTAAAGCCCTCCTGCAATGGAAACATTTAAATATATATCTCTGCGGATACACCCTCCTCTTTTGGGCAAGACTCAATTTTGTCACTGAAAGTCACAAAGGTCGGGTAAAGCCTACCCAAATTCACCTGACTCGCATTTTATTCTATAAATTAATAGCAGTAAATCAATCGTTTAATGTTAGATTCATCTGAAACGAGAAATTCTACACTTCAAAGTGGCTTAAATCGAAATTATTGTCAAACAGTGTTTCGAGAAAAATTCATTAAAAGTTTTGCGAACCATTTACACTAAGTGAAACTACTCCGCCGTGTGCTTCACCTAGTTTCGAACGCCACGAGAAGTCCTTAATGATACGATCATATCTCTGAGATCAACTTCAGATTTTCGGAAAAAATTCTCAAATATATGTGAATTCGAAAAATGAAAAAAAAAATAGAGTTTTTTAAAATTACAAACATCACTACATTTTATTATCCCATACAAACTTTGCTTCCTCTTTCATAATCTTAGGTACAGAATTTTGGATAAAACCTTATCGCCGACATATGCCACACGCAAACCACATTCTCCAAATTTTAGGTTTCTACGATCATCGGTTTATTAAGCGTAGATCCTTCATTCAGGACAATAAATTAAATATATATACATACATATATGTATATAGATGGTACAATATTTGAAGGCCGCAATATGCGAGTGATTAGATGCGCGTGCTACAATACTTAGGCTCGAACTCTACGCAGACCAACACCCGATGGCCCCTCGGCAGGTAATGTCAGGCCAAGCAGGTTCCTCCATTTTTGGAAACAACCTAAAAAAACACCACAAATTTCTGCAAAAGTTCGACCGAAAATTTTCATAAGTACAAATAGTAGTTTAATAATTTAACTATTAAATCAATAGGTAGTTAAGAGTAACCGGGTTAATGGTATGCAACAGTTGGAAAGTATTAAAAAGTGTAATATCGCCGCTAACGATATTTGCAACATGTTTTTTTAGATCGAAAAAATGGCACTTTAGCGCAGTTAACTGTATTTAACACCATAAGTGCGCAATCCATACATACTCATACATACATATCCATGTGAACATGATGCCAAAAGTACTTGAATTACTCTCTGCAGACTAAGTAACATGCAAAAAGCATTCGGTAAAACAGACTGAAGATCTCACTACCTGCATGCATTCACACTAACATGCTTATATACTTGTACGTACACAAGTATATACATACCTATGGATAAAAGTACGTGTATAACTGCATATGTTCATAGATTTGTGTGCTAATTAACTGACTTTCTAAGGCAAACAAACAACGATTTCAACGTGTGCATATACTTTAGATAAGTACAATATTATACTATGTACATATGTAGGTAAGTATGTAACTGAGACTGGGTAAATGTGTACGCTAAAATGCGCGCTTATATAACATTTTCCAACATTTTCATAATATCCTTTTTTTGCATATTCGTCTTTTTATTTCTGCAATAAAAATGAAAATGAATTTTTAATGTACCGTTAAGTGTGCTCATTTTGCTACAAGTTTAGAAGGCATGTCGGCTAGCAGACTAGCATACATATACCTATACTATACATAAAATTAGACTAGTACATACACGTATACATGCATATGCACAATAAACGAGTAGTAAGGATACGGTTTGAATATTAAAGCGAGCAACACTAATGACTATTAAAATATGCATTATGATTAAGTCTTCTACATTCGGTTGGCACATTTTTCTTAAATTTGCCATTTTTTAAGAAAAGAAAAAATAAATTAAATAAAATTTAATTAAAAAATTAAATAATTTGTGCTGAAAAAGTGCAGGAAAAATATATTTAAATATATGGTATAGTGTGAAAAAGTAAAAAAAAGTGACTGAAATTAAAAAAGAAAAAAAGAAAATATTAAAAATGTTCGATGAGCGTAGAAATTGCCTGATGATTTGATTTTTAAAATTTTTTTTCTAGTTACTTTATATTAATCCAATTTCCTATATACTTTATGCTATAAAGTTTTTTTAATTATTTTCTAAAATTTTTTATTTAGCAATACTTTTTGGCAGGCAAATTTGCTTAGCATTAAATAATATGCAATAAATTTTACTATTTAATTCAAGTCTTACTAAAAGCATATTTTAATTTAAGTTAAATTTTAATTTTAAGAACTTTTTAGGGTAAGCCTAATTTTATGTTCAGATAAAATTTTTAATTAGGTTAAAGCAAAGAAAAAAACAAAAAATTTGTTAAAATAAGTTTTTTGCCTTGAAAAATTTTGATTTTTCTTAATATTTTACGCTTAGGAACATTTAACGTCTATCGACATTGTTTGTTTGCATTACAAATTGTTTGAACATTCTCTAAGCTTTAACAAATATTTTGGCAAGACATATTTTATGTTTAGTTATATGTTATGTTTACTTTTCACTTTTGTTCAGAAACAATTTAAGCATAAGTATATTTATTGTTTGTATTTTATGTTAAGTTAAATTTAATGTATAGCAAAAGTATTTGTTTAAACAAATTACCAGGTGATATATTATACATTCATGCCAATTATGGGTTTCAAAAATATATTTTTATAGAAATATTTTATATTCCGCAATAATTAATTCAAAAACTTATTTTTGTTTGCCCAAATTTTATGTTGAGTAACATTTTATGCTTGTATATATTGTATAATATTTTATGTTTATCTATGCTACATGTTTGGATTTATTTTATGTCCAGATATATTTTATGTTTACAAATAAATTTTTTTATATTATTATATGTATATATTTGTGTTTATTACTTTATGTCTTGAAATATTTTATGTTTACTTTCCTTTTATATTTATAAAAAATAATTTTAAAATATTATATATATTTGTGTTTATTATAAGTTTAAATACATTTTTTTGGCTAGACATATTTTATGTCTAGAAATATTTTATGTTTACTTTCTTTTTATATTTAAAAACAAATTATTTTAAAATATTATATATATTTGTGTTTATTATAAGTTTAAGTACATTTTTTTGGCTAGACATATTTTATGTCTAGAAATATTTTATGTTTATTTTCCTTTTATATTTATAAATAAATTAATTTAAAGTATTATATGCGTATGTTTGTGTTTATTATAAGTTTAAACACATTTTTTGATTGGACATATCTTAGAAATATTTTATGTTTGAAAATATTTTAAGTTTATAAATAGTTTAGGTTTACCTTCCTTTTAAGTTTATAAATAAATTATTTTAATATACATACATATATACATTATTGGGCTAGTTTATATGTTCAGCTTCTTTTTTTTGCCGTCACATTAGCCGGGTGGTTAAGACTGCAGAAGGTCACGGGTTTGATTCCTCTCCAGACCACTAACAAAAATTATATTATAGAAAATACATTTTTTTAAGGTTGTACTCTTAAATAAAATTCTTGTTGAATTAACTTTTATGAACATAAAATTAAAATCTCTTTTTTTCCTAAGATTGTCTTCCTGTATATTTAGTCACACTAATTCAAGTATTATTATTGAAATATCTAAGCATTTTTCAAAATATTTTCATACACAAAATATTGAAAACGCAAAATAAAAGAAAAGTCACCTACATTTATTGTGGCATATAAACTCCAGTGCCATAGAGCACTTAATAGTATATATAGTAATCCTCAGCAATTCAACCAACTAAAGAAAGAGAAGAGAAATGGGTAATAGTAAATTCAATTTTCGTTTATTTTCGCTCGAGTTGTAAATACAAACTTGCCAGAGGCGAGGAATAAAGTTTACAAACACGTAAATATATAAGTGTATAGCATACAGCGCAGATATTAATACCAACGTATACCATATATGTATACGCATACAAATATGTATGTTTATAATGTCCCATTGCACTTGCACTTGCACTTGCTTTTAAAATCGACTTATGCAGAATTCGCTTATAAATTTCAATTTTCAAATATAACTCGAACCAAATCCGCACAAAAAAGAGACACACACACAGACACACACACATCAATGAGGGGAAAATGCCAAAAATTTAACAAGAATATATACATACATTTTTATACGTATATTGTGAATTAAATATACGTAAGAATTTATGTGTAACTGAATTTTCCGACTTTCCCTTGTCTTTTAAGAGAACTACTCGTATGTATGGCGTATTTAAGTGTGCTGAAAGTAAAGTGGGACATTCTCAATGAAAACTGTCTGTTCTGGATTTCTTTTTTAATTATTATATATAGAGTATAGCAGTCAGTTTAAGTATTTTTTTATGTGATTATATTGTATAGCGAGGAAATCTAAAATTTCACCGTAAATTAATAATTTGAAAATTATTAAAATTAACTGGAAAATATAAATAGACTCAAGCTTTTACAACATTTTTAAAGAATTTAAAATCATTTTTTGCATTGACTTTCGTACAAAAACTCTTTTCTATCATTTAATTCGCTACTCTATTATTTTCAAATTTATACCCTTGGCAGGCCTAATATTTAATTTTATTTTAATTTTAAATTTTTTGACGTGCATAACTACACTTACTTCGAAATTATTTATAGTAGACAAATTGAATTTTATTTAAAAACTAAGAAAAAATTACAGAATAGAATTCGTAGAAAAAGAACATACTACAGCTTGGCTGTCTTAGTTCGAAAATTTGATATTAAATTTGATCGGATTAGTGTTTTAACTTCGTCAACTGTGAAGAGCTTAATTGAAAATTTCGTCGAGACGCCCAACAAAAACACTGGACAATATTGAAGCAGTGAGTTGTCATGTAAGTTAACACCGTTAGACTTATTTTCAAGAGGTTATTTAAAATTACAGTTCTAATTGGAACAAGCCCACAACCACGCATCCATGAAATTCAGCCACATTTATACAAAATAGAAATTTCGACAAAACAGTGCTTATGTGTATGGAAAGCCATGAAGGCTATTTGCCAGATGTGTTATTCCATATAAAACCTTATCTTATGTACCTTATGATTCAATAAAAAATTAAAACCGATAGACTAAAAACTATGTTTTCTATTTAATTCCAATCTTGCATTCATTTCGGCACACTCTTTACATACTCGTAAGTATTTTCAGTAAATGAAACTTATACTTTTCTTTCGCCACTATAGATTTCCCTATTTCAAAGCACTTTTATTTGCATATTGCCTAGGTCAAAATTTTCCACACATACCATATGTGCATATATTTGTATTAAGAAAAATGTGTAAATGAGAGCTAGCAACTTGTCTGTGGGGAGCCACATTTTGTTGCAACCTCAAGTGACCATGCAATGCATGGTCTAGTCAAACGTATTCATAGCGCATATATGGTATATAAATATATGTATTCCTATATACTTTACACTTTTATATGCCTTTTAGGTTTGCCTGTTTTTATTCCATATTCTTAAATGGAAACGAAAGAGTTTGGGCAAAATTTCTTTTAAGGGGTAAGGCCACTGTAGATGCTTCAGAAAATTAACTTTTTTTATTGGCTAAAAATATTATCTAAATCTACTAGAATAAGGAACAAATGGTCTGATTTGTGAACGACATCGATTTCATTAAAATTACGAGCACTTTTACCGAGCGCAAAACTTTAAAGGCATTTCCCTCGAATCCATGTATTTGAAAATTGGCTCGCAGCATAACTAAAACAGTTTTCCATATTTTCATTTGGCTTTTTTCCAACACCTTTCTAATATTATTTCAGAGAGAATGACGTACGGGATTTTCGATAACCTAATTGAAACAATGGTTATAAGCAATTAGGTACTGTTTTTTTGGTCGAAAATTTAGTTTTTTCCTCAAATACTTCCAAATTTCACAAAAATCAATATTTTTTTTAAATACATACGTCATTCTCTAGCTATTCTCATGTAGATAAACAAAAAAATTTATTTTGTTGCAGATTCTATTTTGCACCCTGTGTGTTGCAAGCCGCGGAGTTGTTAGAAGAAAAATTATTTTACAAAAATATCCATAGTTCCGCCATTTTAAAATATATTTTGTTGTAAATTTAATTTTTTTCAGATATCAAAACATTATCATTGTATTGCCTTTCTTTACATAAAAAAAATTCTAGAAAAAAGATGTTTTTTGGCGTTTACAGTGACCTTATCCTTTAGGAGTAAATGATGCAGTGCACCTTTCAATAATATTTTAGTAAATTAGCATAGTCTTTTAAGCCGTAGAAACTCTTAATTGATTCTTTAAAACCAGACAATGATTTCCCTACAAAAAATTAGGTCTTTAGAAAGGGGCTCTATTTTTCCTAATTTTTTCCTAGGTTTCGGAACAACTTTTAGCAAGATCAGTGTCGATTTTTTAATAATAACACACTTATGTATACCTATAAATGAAAATTATTAAACTGTCTGATATTAAAAATTTTTGAATTACAAATAATTTAGAAAGAAATTTTAGTCTAAACCTTTTCTCTTACTAGTGGTGATGAGGGGGCAACTTTTATAAAAGCCAAAAGAATTTTGGTATATAAATAAAAGTTTTTGAAATTTTAAGATTTTTGAAAAATTCTCTCAAAGATATTACTAAAACATTATGCTTAATTATGTTACCAAACATCATTAATCATATAAACCCCTTCTCCTTTCTTCCAGTTAATCACCGACCACATGGCCGCCGATCACAAACGCCGCCACTGCCGCTTCCAACATCAGCAAATCCACGAACTTCAACTCGCCCAACGTGCACTCAAGTCCCAATTGAACGAACTCAAGTATCATCGTATTGGTGAACGTGTACGAGGCTTAGAAATCGAACAGCATCGCATGGCCGATGCCAATTTCAATTTGAGTCGACAAATTGCCTCACTCGATAAATTGCACACTTCAATGCTAGAGCTGCTCGAAGATGTCGAGAGTTTGCAAACGAAAATGGACAAAAACCTACCAGAATTGAGGCATGAAATATCCAAATTAGAATTCACCAATGCCCAACTTACGGCCGAGCAGAGTCTGGTGCGTGAGGAGGGTAAAAATGTGGCGCGTTCCGTACAGGCGATGGCAGTGAGTGTGAGTACGTTACAGGATGAACGCGATGCTAATAAACAAACGCAGGCATTGGTAACGCAGTTGCAGGGCAAATTGGATCGCCTGGAGAGTGTGTCACAGGATATGCAGCGTGCGGTAATGCAGCAGCAGAAACAGCATAGTATGGAACACAAGGTAAGCAATTGAGGAATGTTCAGAAATATTGGAAATCGATATTTTTTTGTTTATATGTAGCAAATTCAAGTTAGTTGATAGGTGTTGTTTTCTTCTGCGATACTCAGAGTCGTTAGCGGTAAATAATGTGTTTACTTTTTCGAGGGTGGTGGAATCACCAATGTTCGAATAGCAAGTAGTTTTCCTAAAAGGTGGTGGGTGTCAATCCTCTTTTCACGGGTCTTTTCCAAGATTTGGCGCATGGTGAATATCTGGTCAATGGTTGACGTACCAGGTCTCAAGCCACACTAATAAGGTTCAATCAATTTGTTGACGATGGACTTTAGCCTTTCACACAATACCTCGATAGTACCTTATGTGCGATATTAAGGATGCTTATCCCACGGTAATTGGCGCGGACTGTGGGGTCTCCTTTTTCATGGATTGGGCAGAGCACACGAAAATTCCAATCTTCGGACATGCTTTCGTCCGACCATACTCTACGAAGTAGCTGATGTATGCACCTTGTCAGCTCTTCACCGCCATGTTTGAATAGTTCTGCTGGTAGGACTTCAGCTCCAGCCGCTTTATGGTTTTTTACGCAGGCGAACTTCTTCATGGTCAGATAATAGAACCTATTTTCCAAAGTCATCGATTGGGGTTTCGGGTTCACCATCTCCAAAAACTCCATTTTACTGCTAGTCAGCAGGCTGGAGAAGTGTTCCCTCTATATATTCAGTATACTCTGAGCATCCGTCACTAGCTCACCCCTCTAGGTCCAAGAAGAATATGCTCTGGTCTTGAAATCTTGCGTAAGTCACAGTATCTTCTCATGCTCTTTATACCCACGCATCTCGGCGTCTTTCTTTTTTTGTCTGCAGAAGCGTCTTGCTTCCCTTTTCAGTTCTCGGTACCTATCCCATCCTGCACGTGTTATGGTCGAGCGCAACATTGCGAGGTAGGCAACACTCCGACACAGCAGTCCTCATCGTACGAGCTGTTTTGGCGACCTTTACGAAATCCCACAGATCTGTTTGCAGGTGTACATAGGGAGTTTGAAATGATGTCCCACAGTTCCTGTATACCGAGTTGCTGATGAGTGCTCTCATTGCATTCTTCGATACACAGAGGCGCATGCGTATCTTCGCTGCAACAGGATAATGATCCGAGAGGATTTTGGGCACGCACGTCAAGAACACTGGAGACATGCCTTCCGTCTATCACAATATGATCGATCCGGTTTTGTGTTTTTCGATCAGGGAGAGCCAAGTAGCTTGATATATTTTTTTGTAATAGAATCTAGTTCTACAGACAACCATATTCCGGGCCCTGGCGAAATCGATCAGCTTCAAGCCATTAGGGGATGTTTCGTTGTGAAGGCTAAAATTTTCCGACAGTCGTGCCAAAGATACCTCCTTTGCCCACCCTGGCATTAAAATCGCCAAGCACGATTTTCACATTTTTTTTTACTTAATTTAATTTAATATATTTCATGATATTTTATTTTATTTCTTACTTATTTGATTTTAGTTTATACAATAGTATTTTATTTTATTTTATTTTATTTTATTTTATTTTATTTTATTTTATTTTATTTTATTTTATTTTATTTTATTTTATTTTATTCTATTTTATTTTATTTTATTTTATTTTATTTTATTTTATTTTATTTTATTTTATTTTATTTTATTTTATTTTATTTTATTTTATTTTATTTTATTTTATTTTATTTTATTTTATTTTATTTTATTTTATTTTATTTTATTTTATTTTATTTTATTTTATTTTATTTTATTTTATTTTATTTTATTTTATTTTATTTTATTTTATTTTATATTATTTTATTTTATTTTATTTTATTTTATTTTATTTTATTTTATTTTATTTTATTTTATTTTATTTTATTTTATTTTATTTTATTTTATTTTATTTTATTTTATTTTATTTTATTTTATTTTATTTTTTTTATATTTTTTTTTAAATAATTTAGTTTAATTTTAATCAATTAATAATTAGTAAATTAACATTATTCAGAAGGACTTGTGTTTGTTGTCACTTTTTTGTCACAAAATATTCATAAAATTTGTAATTATTTTATTAATAGCTAACAGTGGTAGCTTCTATAATAACTAATCTATTTTAAAGATTATTGATCTTTTGTGAACTGGGTTCTGGGAACTTGCCCTCCAGTGCTTTTACATTGGCTTTCTAAATATCAGTCGTTCTCCGTTCTTTTCATTTTTTCCCATACATTGAGTCAACAATCAATTAATCATTTAAACAGTATATTATCATTCATAATTCGTTCAGCATTGAGTATGTCATCAGCGTATTAAAATTTCGCTCCCATTTGCAATCAGATTACAAGCAAAAGCAAACAATGTAAAAGAAATAACCTTACAAATTCATTGTTGACCACCACGAAGCAATCAGTCCGTGTCAACATATGCAAGGCCATCAATTTAATGACCGGAAACACTTTGCTATATTCATTTCCTGTGCAATGTTTCCCACACAACCTGCTCAAATCCAACTCATTTTTAAGCAATTTTCTATTATATTTTTCACAAAGTGCTGAAATAATAAAGCATATTTAAAATTGCTAAAAATAACAGAAAAAAAACAAAAACAAAAAAAGGAAAATGAGAAAATGTAGAGGGCGGAAAGAAAATCACATAACGAGCGTAAATCTGCAGCATACGAGCTTAAATGGTAGCAATTTAGTGTAGCCAACGACGCGTGACTGTTTCGAAACTTTTACGCCAACCCACTTTTGCTCTCCCTCTCTCTCGTAAGAGGAGACTCGCATAACAATAAGTATATACATATATACGAGTATGTACATTCATACATACGGAGTTTTAGTTTTCTTTCTAAGTTGCCAGTTGTAGCAGCTGTGTGGAGCTGGCCTGTTTGTCCTTCGCATTTTGTTTTCACTACACACACACACACATATACATATAAAAAGCTCTTACTTCCCACACACTTTTCACTTTTTCTTCATTATTGTAAACGTCCCTTTCTTTGTTAGCCACACGCTCAGCCACGCCAACATCCGTGCGTTCTAAGTTAGCATCCGTTTCCGTTGGCGTGCTGTAATTTGCTGTTGGTTTTTTCGTCTCCATTACGCTTTTTTCTTTCTTTATTATTTGCTGCTGGTTCTGCTACTGTGACATCCGTTTGGCGTTGCTTTTGTCACTATATTTACTACTCACTTATATTCTACACTTCCTTTACATATATTTTCTTTATTTCTACATTTTTCGTTATATTTATACTTTCCGGCGTCCGACGAGTGCGAGATTGTTCAATTTTGTTCCCATGTCAACACTAGTTCACTTTGCACACCCACGCGCTCTGCACGCATTCACTCACTCACTCACTCACTCGCCTAGGCACACTCTTCACTTAGACAGATACCCGCTACTTTCACACTCACTTCCATTACTTCGTTTGCTTTCGCCACCAGTCACACGCTCGGTCACGCAAAACTACACAATCAAAACTCACCCACATTCCCGTACATCTTCCAACGATTTGTCCAACACTCCCTTTCCCCTTTCCCTTTCAGCCATTCATTCACCCATCATTTGATTCTGCGTGGTCACCCGCTAACGGCCCGCCACTCAAGAGGCACTCTTAAATTTCACTTTGTTGACACGTTCTTTTCAAGCGTACCACACTTAAATTGTATTTCCGGCATAAAGACGACACAAAATGATTTCCGACGTGCTTCTGACATTCTCCATCTCTTTTCTCTTGCTCTACGCTCGTCTGGCTAATTCTAGTTTTTTTGTTTGTTTGTTTTTGAATGCAAGAAATCGTGAAGAGCATAGCGAGAGGGACGTGCTGCTACTGACTGCATTGTCAGTGGAAAATAGGGAGCGAAGAGCATACTTTTAGCGGTCAAGTTTTGAAGAAGGCGGAAGAATGTTGGCTTATATTACACAGATTAGTAGATCAAGGAAAATACGCTGAAGAAAATTTTAATTTTAGAAAAAGCTAAATCTGTGACAGCTGTTAGAGTTGTTTTTTCAAGAGTATTTCCAAGTATTTTAAAATTACTTTACCCGATCTCGACCTAATTAACCGATGAAAAGAAAGGTTTTCAACATCGCGTATATATTTTTATTTTATAAACGATATATTTTTCTTCTTCTTTACTGGCGTAGACACCGGCTACGCGATTATAGCCGAGTTAACAACATTAGCGCCAATTGAAAATACCAAGTATATGCACCAAGTAGATCCTTTTCTACCTGGTCTTTCTAACGGAATAGAGGGTCTTCCTCTTACTTTTTCTCCACCGACGGGTACTGCATCGAAAACTTTCAAAGCGATACGTTTCTTTGTTGCTACGAGTATAAGATAATTGTCCGAGTCGATGTTGTGTACACTGGAGACATGTCTTCCGTCTATCACAACCAAAGAGCTTGATGAATTTTCTAGTGCTACGTCCGGGCCTTGGCGATGTCGATCATCCTCAACCCATTCGGAGATGTTTCGTTGTAGAGGCTGGATTTTCCGACAGTTGTGCGGAAGGTATCCTATTTATCCACTCTGGTGTTAATGTCGCCAAGCACGTCTTTCACATCGTGACGTGGGCAGCGCTCATAAATATGTTCCAGGTGCTTATAAAAGATATCCTTGGTCACATTGTCACATCATCCACCAGAGTGAATGCCAGTACTCGGCGATGGAGTCTCTCTCCCACCGCGAATCCGACACCAAATTTCCGCTGATTTTTATGGCCGCTGTAGTGAATGTCACCGGAACCTACCCGCTTTCACCCTTGTCCCATCCAACGCTCTTCTTGAATGGAGCTATTAACTTTTTCATTGGAGCTGGTTTCTACGTGGCGGGTCCCAAACCCTGCGCACAGCCTTGCTAGGCGAGTAAGTTTATATGGCGAGCCGTTTGCCAATCCACCGACACCCGCTTGCAGCCGTACCTCTGGTGAACAGACGCTGCAATTAGACTTCAGCGAGCCCTTAAGCCGAATAAGGCGAAGTGGCTCCACTTAAGCTTACTCTCGTTTGACCGTGACCACAGGCTCCACACGGATTGGTTAGCACATCTTGCGCAAGTGTTGCTCACCCATTTTCAGGGTGCGCGACGTGGACGCAAGACTGGGAATTAAGTATGGCCCTGCGACACTAACTGCATACCCAGAAGCTTGACTACACCCCAACTTTTTGGTTTTTCGGCGATTTTCTTTTATTTCTCTCTTTATTTATTTATTTTTATTTATTCATTTTTCAATCGATCAGTTAAAAAATGATTGGGTTCCTTCAATGGTAAGAAAAAATGATAATATCAAAATACTAAAAATAGATTACTACAGAATCCCAGAATCACTTGAGTTCGCCAACCATATTGCTCCAAACATCAAAGTTTATGCCGTCACGTGGCACTTAAATCCATGCCAGGCCGCACAGATTACATTAAAAATTATAATAAAATCCATTATGAGGCAAACATGCGTATAAACTGTCTTCAGTTACATATATATATATATATAAAGTATGAATATTACACGCACTCATGGCGAAACTTGCCCAAATTTCACTCAACTCTGACTACCCTTCACCCTACCAACGACTCTTTGTAAAATTTTATGACATTTTTCTTACGAATTCTTCGCATTTCTTCCACTTGCAGCAGCACCATATCCACCAGAAACATGCGCATCACAATCACCAACATCGTAATAATAACAACAGCAACAACAGCAACAACGCAGCAAACAACACCGAACAGCGTGGCGCCGAATCACTTGTCGCAAAGTTGGAAAACGTTGAAGAACAATACGAGTCCATTATACATAATCTCCCACAGGATTGCGGCGAAGTGTCGAGTGGCAGTGGGGCAAGTCTCTTTATGATTTCACCAGCCGGCCAACAGCGACCGCGTATGGTACAATGTACGGCCGACGGTTGGACCACAGTGCAGCGTCGTTATGATGGCAGCGCCGATTTCAATCGTTCCTGGGCTGATTACGCAGCCGGTTTTGGACAACCAGCTGGCGAATATTGGATTGGCAATGAACAGCTACACCATCTCACACGCAACAATTGCACTCAATTGCGCGTACTGATGCAGGATATCTATGATAATGTTTGGTTGGCTCAATATGATCATTTCTATATCTCTTCACGCGCCGATGGCTATCGTCTTAATACCGCCGGCTACAGCGGCAATGCCTCCGATGCGCTCGACTACCAGCAGGGCATGCAATTCTCGGCGATCGATGTCGATCGAGACATCTCACAGACGCACTGTGCCGCCAACTATGAGGGTGGCTGGTGGTTCTCACATTGTCAGCACGCCAATCTGAACGGTCGCTACAACCTGGGCTTGACTTGGTTCGATGCGGCGCGCAACGAATGGATTGCGGTCAAGTCGAGTCAAATGTTAATTAAACGCCAAACGGCTGACAAATGCAATGCCGAGTTGATGGCCGCGGAAGTGACGACGCAATCGTTGTATCGCACATCGATGTCATCGTCGCCGGCAGCGCCTGCCGCTGGTCAACTTCAACAACCGCAGCAGCAGCAGCAACAACAGCTGAAGGAAGCAGCGACGCGCACGGGGGCAATGCCTGTAGCGGCGGCGGCTAAAGTGGCCAGCGCGACGAAAAGGGCAGTGCGCTCGCCGGCAACGATAGCGGTTTACGCTTTCGCGGCGCGTCTGTAAGGTGTTGCTCATAATTAAAAACTCTACACACCTACACACACACACACACAACCATACCATGTTGTGGTAGGCCAATAGATGATGATGTGCGTGCCACCCCCAAGAGTCATGCCTGCGGTAGTTCGCGTGTACAGTGCGTTTGTTGATGTGCGAATTTGTAATGTAAATAATTGCGTTTGCGTGTTAAAGGTATATATTCGTATGTATGTAAATGCCTGTACGATTACAAATACATACACTCGTATAAAATGCTGATGGAATTTTGTGTGGTGAGCCAAAAATGAGTATTTGCTCTGAATAATATATGTACGTGTATATTTATTTATATAGTCCAAAGTTACTATTTTAGTTTAGAATTTATGTACTGATATAACATATGTATGTATGTGCGTCTGATGTTTTAGGCATAAGTAAATACGATATAAATATATATACATAAATAAAATAGTAAATAAATTAGTTATAGTTTTTGTAAATATTCGCTGCAATGCAGTCCTAGTGTGAGCTGTAAAATGGAATAAAACAAAACAAGCAAATAATGTATGTACATATGTATGTATGTAACTACAATCACATGGGCTCAAGTTTTTAATTTTTACATATTTTTATTATCTTCTGCAACGGCGATCCTAAATGTGTGCTGCGTTTTTTTTTTATTTATTTTTAATGTAAAAAGTTATTTGATAATAGTTTTGTATAAAAAAAAGCTCATATCAATTTTTTAAAATCAAATCACATGCATAAAATTAACAAAAAAAAAAAAACATTTTGATAATTTTTTTAAATATTTAAATTTGAAAAATGTTTATCTGACTCTTCAGAGGAGTTTCGGATTTCCCGTAACTTGCGCTTTGCGAATTTTTAACTAAAAAGTAACAATTTTAACCATTCTACTTTTAGCTTATGAACAAATGATTAACTGAAGAAAATAGTCCCGAAAATAGTTATTGGTGGAGTAGAAATAATTATAAAATAATAATATGTAGCTTCCGCTTACTTAATGTAAATGCAGCAAATATCGCATAGAAAAATATTTGTAAATTAATTGAAATTCCTTTGGTTTAACTAAAAACCCGCTAAAGACGATTTTCCATAAACAAAAAAATTAAAATTCTTAATTTATAGAATTTTTATATTTTGACTTTATATAAGTAAAGATTTTTAGTTAATTTAAAAACTTCTACTACTTTATATTTTATTTATGTAAGAAAATTTTAATATTATTTTTTAATTATGATACAATTAATGGCATGAAATTAATCAAAATAAAATAATTTATCGGATTTTTATTTATAAACATATATTATATTTTAGCATTTTTTACGCACAAATTTTTAAATTATTTTAAAACTCCTTACCTAATTTTTAAAAATTTTTCTCTTCTTATTTTGAAGTAACGGCTTAAAATTAATGAAAATAACAAACACAGCGATAGTTGAATGCAAAAAAAATTATTTTTAGTCATTTTAATAATTTTTTTTTTTTAATTTTTTGCAAAGCCACTGATGAATAATAAGTATATATTTCATAATCCTAAATGATATTATTTAATATTTATCTATCACTTACAATTTGCATTTTTTTATAAAAAGCTTTTTGACACGACAGACCTTGTTGCACTGCAATGTTTTATATATATATTTTTTTTTAAATTAATTATATTTTTAAAATATTGGAAGAGACTATTCGAAAATTTAAAAAAAGTATTAGAAGGAATATCTTTTATATGCATATTTAAGTGATCTCGATGGCCAATTGGCATCACCAAGACGAGATACTACGCGGCCACGGAATTTCTTTCACAATATAGCCATAATCACTCGTGTTGTATGGCATGTGGCAATACTTTGCTGAAACCACATATTTTCCAAGTCGTATTCTTCAATAGCAGGCCCAAAAAATCATACGACCTGCATACCAAAAAGCGCACCAGACAGCAAGTTTTGTTTGGATGTAATGACCTCTGTATAAAGTTATTGGAGGATTATCCGGGCTCCAGATGCGACTATTACCGAGTGAGAAATATGCCTCGTCGCTGAAAAAAATTCTGTTTGAAAAATCGCCGTCTACTTCTTATCGTTCAAGCACCCAATCGACATATCTACGGCATTATGAATGGTCAGCTGGCCTTGTATCAGTTGTTGGATGTAGTTGAAATTCCAAGTGCAAACTATGCCATAATGTGCCGTAAGAAAGTTCCAGCTCTTAAAAACGTCGAGGACTAGGCCCTGCACTTACAGCAGCGATATTTGAGGATGGACGAGCAACACGATGATGCACAAGCCTTACGCTATCTGTAACCGATCTACTAACCTCAAATTTCTTTAAAATTTCACCAATAATCTCCACTTAAAACACGAAATGCAGCCATGTTTGAATCATCATTTTTGTGGTAGGTTTTTACAATTTCAACGCGTTGCATATGACAAAACCACAAAACATGTGTGGTTTGACAGTTAGGCTTGACAGATGTCAAAATACAACCCTGTACATTTGAAACCACGAAATGGACAACCATTGTTGATATTTCAAATTAATGGCTAAGAACCTGAAATATTTTTTGCTTTAAAAAGACTGCCAACTCTTGTTTACTTCCTACGTTTTATCATAAATCTGTCGGTCAAATTCCCATTAATAAAAGCAATTATGATAAATTGAAAAAGTAATCCTGGTAAACATACATCAAAGTAAAATTATTGTGTTGATTAAGAATTTTTTAAAGGCATCAGAGAATCTTAATACAGTTTATATTTTCCTACAGAGTATATTCCTAAGGAAAATATTAAAGAAAAATACATACATCCCTATATGGTATACCTCATCATTTTAGTTCTTTAAACTCTTTACAACAACACGCTTGTCTGAAGCGAAATTAAGATCTTGGATGATATCGATTCATAAAATACAGGCCGGTGAACTTTTTCATTTGTAAAATAATAAAAAATAATTACATTTATTACAGTTAAACATAATATTTAAGTATTTCTTTAGTAGTTAAGTAAATAACTAATTTTTCTCCACTTCTAAGCTGAACATGTCATTAAATTATTATTTAACCCTTTTGCTACTGCTATCTGTGAAAATTATTTTCATTTCATTTGAAATATTTGCTTTATCAATTAAACCAACTAAAATTACCTTTAATTGGTTAAAGTACTGCAGCAATTTGCTGAAAGTTAATTAAAATTATTGATGGTAAATCTCAGTAGATAAGGTAAGGGGTAAGTTAATATTATTTTCAATTTCTATTTGCACATTTCGTATGTATGTGTGTGCTTGATTCAAATGCAATATACGTGTATGCAAACGAGTATACGTGTATGTATACAAAATGACTTATTTATATGCAGAGCAAATAATTAAAGGCATATAATTGAGAACCATATTAATGTCTATGCAAATATTTTGAAATTTACCGCCTTACAATTGATATGCCCATGTATCCTTATATGTGAATATTTTTTTCTCTGAAGTATTCATTGAGCTAATTGTATATCAATGTGCGTATCCTCATAAAACAATTTGGATAAGTAGAAAAAATCAATTAAATAAAAATAAATCATTGATTAGTTGAAATTTTTTTTTTTGATAATTTAAAATAATATCTTTAATTACAATTAGTAAGATAAAAAAGGCGCGTCAAAATTTCAGTATAAAAAAAATTAAAATTTGCTCAATTAAATTTGATTTACTACATTCTTGAGAAAAAAATCAACGAAAATAAATGTAGTAGCAATATTTTGGAAAAACAAAAATGAAAAAATATAGATTCATTCTCATACTAAAAACTTCGTTACACTGTTTATTGCTTTATTTTATATTATTTGTTTTTCCACTTATAATATTTATTTTTTTTTAATAAAAGCGCACCTCTTCGTATTCTGATGTATTCTGTGGTAAAGCCAAAACAATTTTCTGTTGAATTCCTAAAATATGCAGTTTGCTTTTCATAATCCAAATATATCAATTAATGAATTACTAATGAATCAGGAGATTATTTCATTTTTTTTCTTCTTTCATTTTCACAAGAAATTTACCTCCATATGTGCGTATATCAATTTCATTTTTTTTCTGATTATCACTTATACAATTTTCTCTAAACAGTAATTTTTCCTTTTAATTATTTTATATTTTTATTTTAAATTTTCGAAAATTTCGTAAACTATATTTTCATAAGTCTTGAATTTTGCAAAAAAATTTTTTGAAAATCTTTAAATTGAATGAAATAACTTTTTGTTGGAAGCCATTTACTTATTTATATATACTAAGGGTTAAGATTTTATTTGAGGATTTTCGAGCAGTTCGAGTGTTTTAGTGAGGAGTACTCACACACTTGCTTATTGCTCATTGTTCGGAAATTTTCGAACACAAGCTTTTGCAGCATTTCGAACAAAAATTTTGACTTTTTTCCAGCATTCAAACTTATAGAAAACGATTTTAAATTAATTTATACAAAGTATGACAATCATTGAAATACTAAAAAAAATTAACAAACAAAACTGAAGATTGAAAAATGTCAAACAAGCAACATTATATTTTTTATTTTTGCAGAAGTAGAATTTCCACCACCATGTCATTCGCATGTTGTTGTTATTGTCCTAGTACGCGGCGGTTGAGCTTCATTCATTCCAATAAGCTCTGTGAAATGCCCCTGCAGAGAAAATGTAGACTAGTATGCAAAAATTCTACTTAAGTACTAGTATTTTGTGGACCAAATCATATTAGTTTTATGTAAACCAGAATTATACTGGTATTTAAATGGCAAAAATATGCTAGTTTGCCATAGACTAGAATTATACTAGCATTATTCGGTAAAATCTGGACTAGTTTACAATGTTTCTAGCATATGTACTAGTAGTTCGTGGGCAAATTTATACCAGTTTGTCGATTTGCAAAAAAAAAAGCAAAACTCATAAGTAACCAGAAGTTAAGGCCATACATTATTAAGCTTACAGCTACAACAACAAACCCAAATATTATTTTGGTTTTTATATTTTATTCAATTGTAAAAAATTTTTTCACAGTCGATATCTGATTCACTTCCTGAAAAGAAACAAATGTACCAAATTTCAAATGACACCCACCATAAGCGGGTTTTTTCAAATAAGTTGATCTCTAGTCAATTTTGGTGTCATATCTATCTGAACACACACAAAAAAGTCATTAAAATCTGTTCAACCGTTTGTAATGCCGGAATCAGTCGAAGTGTTTTGATTTGAGCCAAGCTAGCTCTCAACTGATGTGAACCAACCAGTATATAAGAACTGGTATTTAACTAGTATGAAGCTGATGCATAGACTAAAAATTGGCACATAACAGGGACAGCCTCTAATAAATTAATTAACGTAACGTCATGGTAAAGATTTTTCATTCTCCCGTTATTGGCGATTTGCGGACAAAAAACAAACTGGTATAATTTCATCTTTAAAATACTAGTATTTAACTAGAGTTTTTACACACTAACATAGTTGAGCTTTTTACAGCGGGATGCATATGCTTATATGGTAGTTAAGGGGAGCATTCCTTCGTGCATACCTGAGCTCATTCAATACATACTCGTATGTAGGCACATATGTATGTATATGAAACGAAATTGAATGCATTTATTTTGTGCATAGCCATGAAGGCAAATATTTTCGCTCGCACACAATAAATGCGTCTACATAGAAATTACTTATTCGCTGGAAAATTCGCACAAGACTAAAAACCAGACATTTTAGACAAATATAATTCAGCATTTGTCGAATTCACATTGAATGCCCTGCAAACAGCAACAACAACAACAACAACAACAACAACAGCTACATTCACAGCCAATAACATCACCATCACCATCAGCGTATTATTGTTGCGCTGCACCTCATCACTGACCTACTTCCGGTGCCCACCACTACTGGCACTTTCTAAACACACAATTCACACTAGACTTGAAAAATTGAATGGTTGAAAACTAAAACTGGCAGTACCACCGCGGTACGGTATTCATATGCACATTTCGTGGTTGATATATGTATGTATGTATTTACATCCATATATGTACATACACGTATGCATATGCTGTATGCAGAGAAGCAACAGCAACCAGCCAACGGCGGTCCGAGCCTCCAGCGCCAACAATCCAATCCAATCTAAAACAATTGCAACACAAGCATTTTGTGAAAATAAACAAAAGTCATACACATTTACACAGACATACCATATGTGCGTACGTATGTATGTATGTATATGTACATAAGTTACTGCAAATTTGCGAATTCGCGTTGCTAGTTTTCTAATATTTTTCACGCAAAAATAATCCATTTCCATTTGCATTTGCAAAATTCTCAATGCAGCTGCACCGCAGCCGAACATATGGCAGAATGTCTGGAGTGGTGGTTTCGAGCGTGCCAAGCCAACCTAACGTTATTTGTGTTTTACATTTTTTCGATGTTTTATTTCAATTTTTATTATTTCATTTCATTTTAATTTTTTTTTTTTTGGATTTATGTGCCCGCATTGTATGCTATTCATTCAGGAAAATTAAAAATTTTATCATTGCGCTTTCTTTTTCTTATTTATATTTATTTTACCTGCAGTGTAAATTGCATAAGCCACGCGGCGAAAATTAAATGAATTGGTACTGCGGAAGAAAAGGGAGAAAGAAAGCTGTTTTTCTACATAAATTTGATTTCTTTTTTCAACCATATTTTTTGTTCGCCCAATTTTTTTTTTTTTTTCTTATACAAATTTATACTTTTTGTATTTTTTGAAAGACATTTCAATTTAATTATTCTAATACAATCAGCTTTTTTATTTAGTCACTTTGTTTTCTTTATTTCTTATTTGAAGTGAAAGCAATCCCATTTTATTTCACATTTTTAACATTTTTTTCTTTTTTATTTTTCTTTGGGATTACACTCAGTTGTTGTGTTGCTTTTATTAATCTGAATTTACTTCCATTTATTTCTTCACTCATTTATTAAGCCTGAATAATATTTGGATTGTACATATTTATATTAGGATAAGGTTAGGTAAAGATTAGTTTTTATATTTACTATTATTTTATTTGTTTTGTAATAAAGTAGAAAAAGTTTCAATAACTGTTGTTCTTTTTTTAAAGGTAATTTATTTCTCCTAAGATATAAAGAATTTTTCATTTATTTTGAGGGTCATACATTTTAATATTTTTTTTTTATAAATACTATAGAAATAAATATATTATTTCCATCCCTGCAAAGAAACCAAAACTGCTGACTTCTATTTTCACCAAAATAAATAGTAACAAATTGACAGCAGAAAGCATGAGAGCATGAACTAAATATTGCTCCACTAACTATTCTGATCGATATTTATATTTTCAATATCTAATATTATTCCTCATCGAATGCATTTTGCTTCTCATATATTTCTTGTTGATCCCTTCTTTGCAGCACCATCTGTTGTTGTTTTAAAAATCGTTTTAAAATTATCCAAAAAGATTTTCATTAATATCCCGCAGCTGACACAAATTCACAAGTTCAAGATCTAAAACGTCCACTTAGTCGCTCTTAGACTATTCAAAGGCATCCAGAATATTTGAAATACTAGAGGTTGCCCGCATGGAATTCTTAGATGATTCTAAAGACTTTTAGAAGGTTTTTACGTTGTTTCCTTTATTAAAATTTATAAACTACTATGTTAAAATATATAAAAAAAAGAAAGAAAAGTTTGCCACATACTAGTCTAGACAAAGAACTGTCTATATTCCAGATATCATGCCAATCGAAGTATGAAAACGAACAGGTCTCCAGAACGACTAACGACTGAATCGGCTCAGTGCCACTTCCCGAAAGAAAAAGTGTAATTATTTTTTTTTTTTGTAAATCAAACGAAAGATTCAAATTTTTCAAATAGATCATTCTCTGGTTCTCTTACCGGAAGAAATATTGTTTCCCTTGTCAATTTAGAGAGTTAGCTGTGTACTAAATTTCATGTAAATCAAAGGATTTAAACATAAAGTCAATTTTTTTTTTTGGAATAGATCGATATCACATCCGCTCCTCGGAAAATATTTTCTTATCTGGTGCATGTGTCATACGTTGAACACATCTTCCAAGTTTCAGGTCAATATAGATTGAACAGTCAGTCATTCAGGCCAAAGCCTTTCATATAGCTGAATGCGTGGCAGCCAGTCGAACATCAGCATTGATCCACCAACGCGCTTAATAAGGCCGGAATTATATATTGTATATATACACGTATAAGGTGCTACAGAAGTAGCAAGTGTTCCGATTCGACTCCAGCATGCTTCCTAGAGCACAGTTAAAAATTAAAAAAGAACAAAAAATATATTAATAAATTATAAATTAAATATTTCTTATACCACAACTAAACTATATTTTTCTATTTCTTTCAAATATAAAACCGCAACATTGTCTTTCGTGTATATGTTTTATTGCAACTCCATCTAATTAAACCATTTTTAACGAAAAGTAATTAAATGAAATAATTTAATTTTTAAACGTCTACATACGGAGCTAATATAATGAGTTTTCACATATTTTTATTAATATTAATGATTTCAAACACTATACAGTTCAATTATCGCACTTTTTTTACTTTTATAAAACTATATTTTATAACGCACACACACACACACAGAAAAAACCAACTTTGATGACAACAAATTATTTATTAGAAATATCGTATAATAGACAGCTTAGAAAAAGAGACATTTACGTAAGCACTAAAAATACGATTTACTAGATATTAAGAAATGGAGACAAATAATAAATATATAGTAAAAAAGTAAGCAAACAAAATTAGTTGAATAAAAAATAAATATTGAAGATTTGTAGCATAAATAATTTATTTTATAAAAAGTAAGAAGTTTATAAATACTGGAAAAAATATGATACTTATGTATGTCGCCATATCAGTAGAGCTAACTGATACTTATTTTAATACTTCAAATAAATAATAACACTGTATTAATACTGTCGGTAACAGTAAAATTTATGAATGAATGCACAATTCAATTAAAAAAATGTTATATAAAACAAAAAATAAATATACATAGTATGTATACATAGATGAAGTAACAAATACATATGTGTAGATAAAGAATACAGAACAATAAGAATAAAATATATTTGTATACCGTGAATGAAAGCTGTGTAAAATTAAACTGTATGCATCAAAGCCCCTCCAAAAAATGGAAGTAAGAATTTTTTATGAAACGAAATGCAAAATAAAATCGAAATACATAAATATAAAATTAAGCTTAAATAAGTGTAACTGTAAAAAGCCCTAGTATTAATGCCAAAGAGTAAGAAGAAACCACAAAGAAAATATAAATAAATCAAACTAAAGTAAAGTGAAACAAAAAAGGATAAATAAAAATACAATTAAAAAAATAAAAATAACTAAAATAAATTAGTTTAAAGCAAAATAAATAAAATAAAATAGAACAAGATAAAATTAAACAAAATTAAAATTCATTAAATTAAATTAAATATAACAACGTTAAATTAAATAAAATAACAAAAATTAAATTAAATTAAATTGAATTGTATGAAATAAAATAAAATAAATTAAATTAAATAACGTTAACTGTATTATAATAAAATCAAATAAAATTAAACTTAATTTAATTTAATATAATTAAATTTAATATAATTAAATTAAATTAATTAACGTTAAATAAAATTAAATGAAATCAAATTAACTTAAAATAAACAAGAATAAAGTGAAATATAATAAAATATACTTTAACAAAATAAGATAAATAAATTAAAATAAAGTGAAATAAAAACTAAAAATAATAATATAAATTAAAGAAATAAAATTAATTAAATTAAATTAAATTAAATTAAAAAAATAAAATAATATAAAATAAAAAAATCAAATAAAATAAAAAAATAAAATAATATAGAATAAAATTAAAAAAAATAAATCAAATTGAAATAAAATTAAATTAAATTAATTTCAATTAAATTATATTAAAATTAAAGTCAAGTTGAAAAAGCGGAATCATCAAACAAAAATACCCAATAGCTAGTTAAAAAATTGAAATGTCAAAAGATCTCTACCAAAAATTATTTTTACGTAATAAGGACAACAAAAATAGACTTTAATATAATGTACATATATAAGAATAAATAAACAAACAAAAATTTAAAATAATTACAGCAAGATATTGGCGAGCGGAGAAGAAAATATTTAAAAATTAAAAAATCAACTTTTCGATGCTCGTGCTCGCTGCCTGTATTTTCCATAGACTCACTTTACAGCAAGCTTTTTGTATAACAGTATGTGTATGTATTATATAATATATATGTATACGTATTGCTGTATAAGCGTGTTAAAATCCTGCGAATATCCTGCAGAGAGAGCTACAAACTCTTAACTTAAATGATAGTAATTTACATTCTCGTATATATTCGTATGTATACTAGTTCAGAACTAGAAACGAGAATTTCGCATTTCACTGCAGGATATACATATGTATGTTTAACCATAGGTATACACACTAGAAAAAACTTAATTGTAATTGTAACTAGAGTTGTAACTGTCATAATATGTAATTGTAAATTGAAAACAAGATTAAAAGTATCTATATATGTATATGTATATGTATGTATGTGTAATTAAATATAAGGCGTATAGTTTTCAATACATGGAACAGTAAATATATACATATGTAGTAAATAAGTACTTATATTGGAAATTAATAAATATAAAAAAAATAAAAAGTATGAATAAGTCCACAATTCTCAACTGCTTTTTTATTTGATTACGGTTTTCCATTCTTTTTTTTTGAATGTTCGATTTTAAAACAATAAAATTTTAATTTTCCATTTATCATTTGTATGTAACTACTATGTATAATTGTATGTACTTATGGTGCAACGAACAATTGCTTCACCTCAAAATAAATATTTCCGGGAAAGTTTTTTTTTCACATTATTGCACAACAACATAAATATTTAATTACATGCAATTAATACAATCTGTGCAGCATATGTACTTGCACTCTTTAACCTGTGGGGCATGCAAATGCGGTCGTGGTGCTACAAAAGCCCCTCAGCGGAAACACATTACATCAAGGAGTTTTTATAACAGTTAATAATGAGCAAGTCAAATGAAAATTACAAAATTTCCTTTGAGGCGTAACAATAACTCAAAAGAATTTAATTTTGAAAAAACCCCGAGCCCTATTCACTCTTTCTTAATATTCCTGCAACCAATGAAACATTGTTTTGATCTATAATCCCGAAATCGTTTTAATACTCCAAATCATTGCAGTAACATTTTTAAAATTTCCTACGAAAATGCTAACAGTACTAGATATTTTCTTCAATCTTCTGCAAAACTGGTATCCACTCAATTAAATATACCCTACAGAAAATATTGGCCGACGATACACGTTTGGCATGTGAAACCCAAGAGGGTATCCAAGTAAGCCGCTTCGTTTCAACGCTTTCATTGTAATGCTTCGAATACTTATCATATAGCGCAACCAGCCATTTTACATAAGTACCTTTTAGAAGAATCACCCGACTGGAAGATCTCTAGGCAATCAAAAGTCAAAAGATATTTTACCAGTTGTCAGCTTGCCTGCAAACTACGAGGGAATTAGCAAAAGTTCAGAAGATTTTGGTCGACCTTCTCGGGGCTCGTCCTCTACGGAAAAATGTCCAGTCAGGAATCTTTGGAACCACTTAGAAGTAGTCTTTAAAGACGGTGCAATTGTTTCATATCCAATTTGGCATTCACTGAATATTTGTATTTGCTGTAAATTACGCCGAAACCCGAAGAGAATCACATTGCGAATTTCTGTTTGCATTGGGGGTGGAGTTTCGTCTGACCTATCCTCAGCTATGTCGCATTTTCGTCTCCATTTTAGCCGATCGATCTGAAACTTTAAAGGAAGACTAATAAATTAATTGCAAAGAGATTTGGTATTTTTAAATTTAATAAAAACAAATTGAAACTCACCAACTGACCGAACTTTTCTTAATCCCTTCGTATTAAACTCATTTATATTTTCGCAAGCAAATTTCATGACTTACCTATATGTTTTCGATAGTCGACTTCAGCCCTAATTTATTTTGAAAAAAGAAGTTTGGTTGTTCATTTTAAATTTATTTACAAGAAAAATATACTAGTACAACATATTGAAATAAGCTGAGTCAACTTTATGGCAAAAATCTAACCCCCCTTGGTTTGTACGGGACAAACATCAGTCACGGTGGCAACTTTTCATTATATGTCGCATTGTTTTTGGCTGCTTAGGTGACTTAAATACTGTACGACACACAGCACCACAATGCCGGTCGAGATAATATTGAACTAGTGATTCTGAAGGAAATGGCGAGCCCGAAACCTCAGTTGGTGATAATGGAAAAGACGTTCCATTACCCGACTGTGTCCAAGTCCGAATAGCGATTGCCCGCTTAAAAAACAACAGAGCGACTGGAGCTGACAGCTTACCGTCAGGACGTGGCAATCAAAGGCTGACAAGGTGCACGCATCAACTTCTTTGCAGATTATGATCGAACGGAAGCGTTCCCGATGATTGGAACTCCATAAAAAATAAGACTCCCACGGTCTGAGCCAAATACCGTTATTAGGTTTTTCCTCCTTAATATCGCATTTAAGGTCCTGTTGAGCACCAACTGTTAGCAACAAGCAAATTAGATCTTGACAGTGTTGATTTAGTCCTGGTAAATAAGCCATTGACAAGTATTCACTATGCAAATAATCTTTTTGTAAAAGACCCATCAGAAAAGAATCGATGCACATCACCTTTTCATCGACTTTATAGCTGGTTTCGACAGCAAAATAAAGAGCTACCTTTACGCCGCCTCTCCGCCGCACAACATCAGAAGCGCAGCCGGAATTGGGTTAGACCTCTCCGAACTGTTCAATAACAAATGAGATTTCAGAGATTTTTTGTGCTACTCCTTCAATTCGCTAAGATACAATGTTCTACAAGAGTTTAGATCTGCTGGCGTCATAGATATCGTAGATCTTAACAACCGTTAGGTAGATTCTGCCGTCTACAAGCTTAACAAACGAAAGGAATGGGTCTTGGTAGTGAACAAGGACAAGGCGAGATATATTCTGTCATCAAATAAACAGTTCTCTCATTCGCTCCCACGTCACTGTTGATGTCGTAAATATATAAATGTCTATTAAAGAAAGCGTGGATGGTGTCAACATCCGGTAGAGCAGCTCCGGGAGTCTTCGAAATAAAAGTTTGCGAACGTTTTATGGTCCTTTGTGCTTTGGCTACGGCGAATACCGCAAACGATGGAACGTAAAGCTGTACGAGTTATGCGCTGACATTGATATAGTTCAGCGAATAAAGAAACAGTGGCTACTTTGGCTAAGTCATTTCGTCCGTATCGATGAAAGCGCTTCAGCTTTGAGTGTATACGATGCAGTACCCGCCGGTGAAAACGGAGAGCGTCCTGGTGACACTTGGTATTTCCAACTGGTACCAAACAGCGAATAGATGAACCGAACGGCGCGCTATTGTTGATTCGGCTATAATCGTAGAAGCAGTGCCCACGCCAAAGGAGAAGAAAAAGTGATGGAGAATCTAAGAATTACGATTACTTCGCAATAAATTAAAAATATATAGCAATTCCTTTTTCCATTTTATAAAGCTTTAAATACATTTTAGTCAATTCAATCTTTCAAAATCCTATTTCTTCGACTTGTTTCAATAATAAAACTTTCTTTAAAGCGCTTATACTATGTAGTTTCCCTACTCTGGGATATCTCAATGGGGTAAGAAATTTTCCATCTAAAAGTAATCAAAGTATTTAAGCTTAGTATAATGGATCAATTTTCACTGGAAAACCAAAAAGGGATTTTATTTAAAATATGCTTATACAAAATAGCTGTTGTTCATCTTTCCTACAGGGCCATTCACTTCATTACATACATTTATGCCCTTTTTATTTACCAACAAAACCTTTTCATTACAATTCATGCGGCATAATTACATTAAAATGGCATAAATAATGCAATAGTGCTCATTAACAACACTCATTCATTTATATTCTCAACTGTGTTTGAGTTCATGCATTTATTAATTTAACCAAAAATGTTTAAATCATTTTTTTCTTCGTACATCAGCAATGTGATGTGACTGACATTTATTAATACCACTGATGGGAGGATTGCAAAAAATTTACAGCGACCGCAGCAGCTGTGTGATTAGTAGTGTATTTTGCCATGCTGAGGATCGTGGGTTTGAATCCTTGGTCGAACAATATCAAAAACCAAAAAGTTTATGTTGAAACAAAACTTGTTTCTCACTAATTTATATATGTAACTTAAAAACTCCCACCAAATGGCAATGCTAGGCTACTTTTTTCGGACAGAGGTATACTTTTTCTATCAAATTCACTTGTCTTACTTCCTTATTCAGTCAAGAGAAATCATAATTCCAGCACCAGCATATGCCAATGTTTGGATATTTATAGAGTCAAAGTCAATGTCACTCTATTAGACCAATATGGGGTAAGTCCAGCAATAAAGCGGTTTAAAAACATAAAAGCCTTTCAAGCTGATGGTACACCCCCTCAGCTGTTCAATACCGGCGGCGAAGAGTTAGTAGGGTTTATGAACAAGCTCTTAAGTGCCATTTGGTCTGATGAATAAATGCCCGAAGCCAAGCTTCAGTAGGAAAGAGGCCTCTGTCAGCTTTGGCTGGAATTTTGTATTTCCTTTTGAATTGAACCAGATCTCCTTTATCTGGATTTACCTTACGTCTTGCTGAAATATCCCAGTTATTAATAGTTCTAAGTCCTCATTCGCCAGGGATTCGAGGATTGCCAAACACCACGTTGACTGATATATCGTCCGGATGGACTGTAGACATGCAGCTCCCCTTTTATCTTTTTCAGCAATCTATTAACCGCAAGGGTTTCGGCCAGAGGTGATAGCACTCCACCATGTGGAGTTCTTTTATGCACATCTTGCGTCTCCACGTCAAATTCCCATTGCGCATGGACCTTCCCACAACTTAGCAAGATCTACCTAGCTCCAATCCCTTAAGGCATGGTTGACTCCTGTTTAGTCTCACCCTGTCACTGTTTAAAAACGTTGTTGAATGCTTCAGATGTGGTATGTCAAGGAAGATGCCAAAAACATATAATGCATTTTCAAGAGGCGACTCTACCTTCCACATGACGTTTATGTGTTCTGTGTCTGAGAGTACTCCCCTCCACAGGATGATGATGTAAACATCTTTCAGACGGCTCCAATATTTTTAGAACAAATTAAGTTAAAGTAATCAGGCGAAAGTCCTTTGGATAGGAATACTGCTTTTGCGATTCACCTTTAAACCGGGACGCAGCTTTCCCTAATGCATAATCGAAGAGTTTGCATACCCAGCAAAGCATAGGCGGTAAGATTCCATCGAAACCCGGTGATTTATAATCCGAGAACGTCTGTATTGGCCACGTTACCGTATCCGCTATGCCGCCCACACTTTTTAACTGATCCGCCCTAGTGGTTCTCACCAGCATGACAGCTCGCCTTGACTTAACCAATAGAAAGTAGGGGTCAAGTATCATTTCCAGTGATATCTTACTTTTAGTGGTCCATAAACCGTTCTTAGATTTTATAATTCCTCGAAACGTGGTTCTCTTGGACAGAATTTTCATGTTTCTTTGGGCTCGTTTGTGCCTTCTATGCCATTGCAGGAGTTTTGCCAAAAGATTGCCTTATAGGTGTTTTACCCAAGCTTACAAAAGGTACTTGTATTCATCCCGAAATGGTATATATACAACCATCCGCGCAAAATTTAAACTCTCCTTCCCTTCTGCCTGCGAAATCTCACTTCAGCATTCCACCAGAAGGAAGGTTTAACCTTCAATCCTAGACCATAATTCCCTTGTCGGATTGTCGGATGCGAATGTTATATCTAAAACGATAAAAACAATTCTTGGGTATTTAAATATTATCCAGCATGCTTCATATTGGGTAGCGCAGCGCTAGAGCAGGAATAGCAAGGACGCTGATTGATGATTCAGAAAAACCCCCCACTACGTCAAGGTGCCTTCCCTCGCAGGACGCTATCACCGTCTTACAAGCAAATCCACTGAATAAAGATTTAACAAATAATGCTTTTCAAGAATTATCCAATTTTACATTCAAAAGAAAAGGAAAAAAATGTCTTACACTCAACCGCAAATCAGTTAATAATGATATAAATGTCATGTTGCACTTGTCACGCTGACACAGTGTATTAACCACTTCTATACACATCCTTACGCTGTCATATATATATATGTATGTATGAATGTATTTTTAAGCGAATAAACGCATCAACTGCTCGAAGCAACAAAAAACACTTATCAAAACTCAATCATGTATGCGAACACTTCAAAAAACCGTTATCAATATTCATGTTTATTCAGTATTTAACACACTTAAGCTGATTTAACATACGTATATGGTATATACATATGTATGTGCATATGCATGACTTCATACATACACGTACACCGCAGCAAATGCATATGCGAATTCAATCATAAATCATTTTTTAAGCTTATTCACTTTTTATTAAACCATTTCGTCACAATCTTTGCTTCGCTTATTTTCGCTGAATCATTATTAATTGTGCAAAACCGTCATATACACGAAGCGCACAGAAAATATGGTTTTCGTTGTGGTGAACTGCAGATTACGGTGCTTGTTGATATTTGTGCTGACATACACGTATGGTATGAAATCGCTACTCGAAAAATACAGAATTCTGAATAATACTTAATTTGGTTTCTTGTTAATAAACTACTGCTGTTGCCAAAATGTATTAACAATTTTTTTAAACATATTTACACATTAGCATATTATCACAGTATTCATACATACATATATATTTTTTTCAGCTATGCAAACAAAAATACAACACATATGTAAAGAGTATCCAAAAATTTAACGCAAGATTAGAATAAAATAAAAAACACAGTTTCTCGTCTTTCACGGTGGGCATGACATTCTCTGAAAGGGACGATCGCAATCAGAAAAATTAGTTTTCTATAATTTCAAATATTGGTCGAATCATGACTCCAACCCTGGCTTTCAGCTATTTCGGCCGCCATATAGGTAATTGTATTTTGTTACTATCTAAAATGAATGATTTAGTTTAATACTTTTTCCAAAAAAATATATGCTCACTAACCGTGACTTGATAGTAGAAAAAAATTCAATCGACTTATTTAGTTTCCTTACAGTAATTAATAATCTTAAATTGTAAGAAAATCAAAAATAGAATAATTCTATCAAAGAAAAAAAATATATAATGCATTTTCTTTACCGATTATTGTATTTTAAAGGAAAATTAAATATATACGTAGGCTGCTATATACAGGTCTGGCCTAGGCAACACTAAGTGTTGCCAGGTGCAATCTGACATTTCCATTGGAAAGTTTGACAATTTTTAGCATAACATTACTCAGAACGTTTTGTCATTTAATCGTGAATTGTTTTATTTACAGGGAATTAAAAAAGTCATCTCGGCCAAAAAATGGAATTAACTCGTGAACATTTTCGTGCGATCATTTTTCACAACTTTCAACGTGGATTATCACGACAAGAGTGCATCGATGAACTAAAATCTTTGAATGGCTATAAAGCACCATCCTATAGCACTGTGAAAAACTGGTACAAAGAATTCAATCGTGGCCGACGCTCGCTCAAAGACGAATTCCGTGAAGGTCGTCCAAAAACAGCCGTTGTGCCAGAAAACATCGATGCCGTACGTGAACTGATAATGCAAGACCGTCATGTAACATACCTTCAGATAGAGGCATGCCTATGCATTTCTCCCACCAGCATACATTCGATATTGCATGAACACCTGGCCACCTAGCCGTAAAAAAGGTTTGTTCTCGTTGGATCCCGCACAATTTGACAATCGCTCAAAAAAAGGCTCGTGTGGATTGATGTTAAGAAATGCTGAAAAAATACGATCGCGGTGCTTCAAAAGACGTTTATAAGATCGTCACAGGTGACGAATCATGGATCTATGCGTATGAGCTCGAAACAAAACAGCAATCGACCGTGTGGGTCTTCCAAGACGAGCCAAGTCCAAAAAAAAAAAAAACCATTTTCGTTGATAAATATTCGTATTTTCATTATTAGGCCAGAAATATATCTAGCAGCCCTCGTATCTGACTGCTCGGTCCTACGTCTGAATTCAATATAGGTATTGGGCGTTCCCTTTTTACATATAGAACGAGCATATTTACAAATATATATGTACATCGTTGAAGGATTATTTTTAATGCAATTTTTTTCTAAAGAGTCCAAGACGACTCTCAATCGAAATCAATAAAATGCGAAGTGTAGATTTCAAAAATATTCCATAAATAATTAATTGGTGCAGTAAATCAATGTATACTATTTGCTCTTCTTTTCTTGCAGAATCATTTACCAACATCTAGTTCCCAAATTGCCAAGAGAGGCCAAGTAAAGGGTCTTAGTGTCTGTCATTTTACTACATGCAAGTTCTACCGTCCGTTCACCAATAGAGACTTCTATACCAGCGGAAATAACTTTGTCGATAAACGGCTACAATTTATAAAATGTTTGATGCATATACTTGCGCCCCAAAATCAGAATTGACAAAAATTTTGTTGTGAGTCACACGATTGCTTTTGACAATCCGATAGTAACTTTTTTGAGCAAGCGCCTATTTTTTTACGTTGACAAATTGTAATGACTTTATTTTTTTAATAATTTAATATCTATTAATAGAACAATACTGCTTTGTCATTATACCTTTTCCCCAAGAATTAAAAAAAATATTTCATTCCACCTCAAAGAAATATTGAATTTGTCAAATGAAGCTTAAAAAGAATCGTTACCATTCTTATTAATTTCATATAAAACAAAAAATCATAAATTTGCTTAGGTATCCTATAGTCTAATTAAACATAATATAGCTTTCTTGAGCAAACATTTTTTAACTTTTTCCAAAAAAGATAGTTTTAGAAAAGCGAAGAAGTTACTCAAAGGGTAAAGGGGGAATTTCACAAACAAGCGCCATAAAATAATAGGAAATTAAATATATATCCTTGATTAAAGGCCACATTATGGCAAACACAAATTAATAAAAAAAATTAACAAGACAAGACTAATAATGCTACTAAGAGTAAAAGAAAAAATAATAAAATTTTAAAAGCGTTAAAGTTTGCTTTTCGTTTCATTCATTTTTCACCAATGAAGAGCATAATAAACACAAGCACATGTACCTATAAACATAAATATATTTACCGGTGTACAAGTATGAAATGTCGTTTTTTTTAAATCAAAAAACACGTTAAATTTTGTGGAAAAAGAAAAAATCATTTATTCAAAGTATTTGCCGTCGCTAGCTACACATTTTTCCCATCTCTCGGGCAATTTGTGGATTCCACGCCAGTAGAACTCATCGTCTTTTGCGGCGAACCATTCATCGAGCCATTTTTTCACACTTTCGTAAGAATCGAAGCGCTGCTCAGCGAGTGCGTGTCCCATCGAAGCGAATAGGTGGTAATCGGATGGGGCCAGGTCTGGTGAGTAAGCCGCATGCGGAAGCACTTCCCAATTGAGTGTTTCCAACGTGTCGCGAACGGCTCTTGCCGTATGTGATGGAGCGTTGTCATGGAGAAAAATGACCTTGTGTTGTCTTTTTTGATATTCCGGTCGTTTTCTCTGAAGCGCACGGTTCAAATTGATCAATTGTTGTTGGTAGCTTGCCGTATTTGCGTTTGAGCATCGTCTTCATCCAATAATGCTTGCAGTTCGGCGTCTTCGAACCTTTTTGGTGGTTTTCCGTGCTCTTTGTCGTCGACGTCAAAATCACCACTTTTGAAGCGTTGAAACCACCGTTCACACGTTTTCACAGTTGGTACTTGTTCGCCAAAGGCTTCAACAAGCATTCGGTGCGATTCCGCAGCTGTTTTCTTCAAATGAAAACAGAAAATTAACACTGTCCGCGTTTGCTCTTTATTCGGCACGAAACTCGACATGTTGACTGCACTGAGAGTAAACGATAATGACGCTCGATTCGCGCAAAACTATGGTGGTTCGACAGTCAAGGTTGACACTTCACAAGGTCAAAGTTTTATGACAATCGATAAATATTTACGTTTGCGAGACATCTATATGTTCGAACCGACATTTCATACTTGTACACCGTATAAAAAAAGTTAAGTAAAAGCCTTGCATAGAGAGAACTCTGAGAACTTGATGGACATTGTAGGCATTTCTCTGCCATAGCAAAGTGACACATTCATCACATTTAACTTCACGAAAGTTCTCTTCTTTTTATATTAATAAACTTTTTCTATTGACTTCAGTTTCGGTCTGGTATCTAGTGCGCTCTTTGATGCGATGGAGTTCACTTTCTTTGAAAACGACAAAGGCGAGACCGCCACTGTCAATCGGAGCCTTATTGTCATATTGTTATTACAAATACAATCCACAAATGAAGGGATTTCCGATAAGAGGTGCTCTTTTGAATAGTCTGCTATTCGGGTAGCTGTCAATTTTTAACATTCGACAAACTACACCAGTAATAAATATCGAACGATAAACGCTTCAACAATGCATTGAAATTAATAAAATTCACTTAAAAAAAAATGTTCATCGAAGCAATCATCTTGTCTGAGGAAGCCACCTCGATGGCTATAAGCCAAACTGTCGTTTCTGGGGCTCGGAAACCTCAAGATTTATTGCTGAAAATCCTCTCCATACTCAACGTGTAGATATTATCGGGTGATATTGATCTGGCTCCCAGGATTCTAGTGCTGCCCCGACCAATAACCAAAAATTATAGAAAATTAATTGAAATAAAAAATTAAGTTAAATTTTCAAATTGCGGTCGTCAGTGAATATCAACCCCTCCGAGGAATGAAAATGAAAATTCTTCATAAAAAAACCAAAAATTGGAAGAGGAGCTCGGCCAAAAATTGCTTTAGTGGTTACAAAGCGTTAATTACCACATAAACAACAAAACTATCGCTCTATTTTTTTTTTTTTTTTTTTTTGGAAAAGTTTCTTTGAATATCAAAATAACACCTGTTATTGGAAAACCCTGTATAATATAAATGTGTATGTATGTATCCATATATTATGTAAATATTTGAATATATTAAACTGCCTGTATGAATATTTCGGTATATTTATGTACTATGTATGTATGCATGTATGTATGTATAAGCATCTCACATCACCTCGACACTCATCACAAACGAGCCATTAATTTAATTTCATTGCCTTTCACCGCAATTTCCTTGTCATTTGCATTTTATTTCTCTTCCGTAGGGACAAAATTACATTTTTGTCTTTAAGTAGGCGATGAAAATAGCAATAAAATTATCTGTGAAAATTTTGTACGAAATTTAATGTTTGTTGGTGAGAATGATTCGAATTTTAGCTTAAATTTATAGTAGAATTTCTGCATAATTCTTAACATTCAATTAATTATGGTATTATATTAAATCGAACAAATACATTAAGGTACCTACAAATTATTGCAAGCCGACTCCGAACGGCCGGCGAATTTTTATGAGCAGCTTTCTTATTACAATTGAGGAATACACCCGGAAGGCTTAATGTTCTCTACCGAGGAGTGGCCGCAATTAAAAATTAAATAATAAAATCTTAAACCTAAACTAAAACATAAAGTCATTAACATTAATGAACTGATGCGTTAACGTTTATCTTTACAAGGTTGGTTTGTATCTTCAGCCAGTTTTGTGTTACAATTTTAATCCCTTCTTTGATGGTGTGTATATTTAGATCTCTACGCAAAGTTTCTTTACACATGTGAAATTGTTCTGAAAGTTTTAGATTGAAACCTTTGAATAATATTTATATTCATCACGATCTGCATTATATAAGAGGACTTTGTTGCTAAGGCTAAGTCCGGACTTCTTGTATAGAACCCAATGGCAGATTTGAGTTTGAGCTGCGACTTTTCAGCAGAAATGTATCGCCTCCACATTAGGCGCCTGGCTGAGTGGATTTCGAGGCATATAATTTTGTGAGCTTATGTAATCCACATTGCTGAGCTTAAGAATATTGTGGTCATTAGATCATTGTGCCCCTCCGTATCAACATTAAGAAAACCGCCAAGCAATACTCTCTGAATTCGAAAGATTTTCTTATATTATTAGTTATGCTATTTACTTGTTTAATTCCGCCATGATTTTTAGGAAGCCTAAATTGGTTTGTAGGAATTATTTCATTTTCATTGGGAAAAGGGGAACTTTTTGGCAGCAGCACTTTTCCAAAAGATTTTGAAAGGCCAGGGAACAGGCTAATTCGTCAATATGATGACCGCACGGTTGTTTCTTTTGCTGATGTTAGCCAATGGTCAGCGACTTTTTCCACATTCAAGGGTAATATTCTCGCTTTAGTAAGGCATTGAAAGGCTTTGCAAGAAACCCGAGAGCAATGCTTGGTAACACGCTTAGCACTATGCTGTTAACGATTTCTTATAAGTACAGCATAAGTACCACCTTGAGTCTTTCCATCTAGGTGATTAGAGAAGGGCAGCTTAAATCAGGTATTTAAATTTGGTATAAAAAAATTAAATTCATTGATGACGAGTGTATCAGTCTAACATCAGTTTTATGACTCTGGAGAAATATGTTTTTGTCTAATTTTGCTACTTTGGACTGAGTAAAAAGATGAAAGGTAAAGCCATATCATGACGAACGAATACCACACTCTACAAGTCATTCATTATTCTCGCCATACTATATCGTGCTGAAACGCGGATAATGTCATCCGATGAGCCTTGGAAGTATTCGCGAGAAAGGTTTTGCCGAACATGTTTTTCAAAAAAGTTGATAAGTTTTCCAATTTTGCTCTTTTTCCTCGTTTTTTTCTACTTTTTCTAATTTTTATGTTCATGTAATAGTATATTAACTATGGTCTGAAATATGTAAGTATCAGAAACAGAAGAGATACACCTATTAAAATTAACAGCGAAATAATCAGAATGACGAGCTGAGTTGACTTGGCTATGTCCGTTTCTTCGTCAGTTTGTACGCGAACCATTGCTTCTGTGTATTTCTGATATGAAATAAAAGCTGCTCATAAGAACCAAAAATTGCAATAGGAGCTTGGCCGAAAATCGCTACAGGGGTTATAAGTGGCAATTTTGCTTGTTTTCATACCCGCTGAAAAAAAATTTGGCTCAAAAGCGTCGGATCTTCTTGGAACTTTTCAAGAGTTCATAGAGCAAAGCGATGTCCCATGAGAAGGTCGAGCGGCTTCAGTTCTTGCACAAGCAATATTTTGTACGGTTTTAATTTAAGATCTCGAAATAAAATGCGACAATTCGTTACATTGGGCAATCCAAGTTGCTGCGAATGGCGCCGAATCAACTCTGCACGGTCTTCGTGTACACTCTAAGTTACGACCGCTATATTTTCTTCGCTGCGCGCTGGACATGATATTTTCGGTTGAATATTATGCAATAATGAATGCTGGGTCTCAAGATGGTTAATGGTGTTGCGAGCCGTACGCTCAGCAGCCTGATTATGTCGACAATAAGTTGAGCGAAGTGCGCGAAACACATTCTTTACAGAACTTGAATTTTCGTAATTAATTTGTAGGATTTGTAAACGTTGATCACGCGAAGGCTTTCCATGATGAAATGCCAAACAATACTGAACAAAAATGACATGACAGCTTGACACGACTAACACGTGATCTGTCGCTTGCGCTTCCTCCTTTTTAAGTAGAATTTCTTCAAAAAATTATTTGTCATTTCAACTTTGATTCCAAATCAAGCTTAGTGACGTAAGTTCGGGATTATATACAATATTTAGCCATGAACTTTGATTTTAGACTTACTTTAAAGAGGCTTTTAAGCTTTCATCAATTTAAAGGTCAGAAAAGCTTTGTGCATTCTTACCGAGTGTACCGTGTGAGAATTGGCAGAATAAGTTGTATAAACATTTAGTTGAAGAACCTGCAGCAACACGAAAATTCCTCGATCCCTTGGGCGTAATATACTTTTATTTTTATTTTAAGTTATTTTGAATTATAAATTAAATGACTTCGCTTCAGCCTATCACACGCGAGAAACTAATTTGGCAGCACACTAAAAGACATTCAAGCTTCTGCAACAAATTTTCAACGCTTTTATATAAAAATTCCGCTTTCGCAATTTAAAATTCATTTCAGATTAGACTATTGGGTCTGTAGCAAACATCACTTACTGTTTACAAACAAGTATCCATTTCCAAAATGAATGGAAAATGAATTTTTTCCCCGTGTTCTAGACAATTTATAGCTACAAACTTATCAACAAACAAATCTCAAAACGCGCCACCTACTACAGAGTTATGGGCTTCCTTCCTCAACAATGTTGTCTTCAATTAAGCCAGCCTCCTGCAAACTCTAACTCCCCAGCTTTGACGCGCGTATACCACAACGTCTTCTTTCCGTTCAACAGATGTACACACAAACACACACACACACACACACACATTCTGAGCGCGAAATGTCAAGTGTTTTTATGGCGAAGAAATCCTGCTGGCCGACCTTCCTAGACAACAACGCCAACACCGCACACTGGTACCTGCAGCTGCCAGCCACTTAGGAAGTTACATAATTGCGCAACTGATATTTATTCAGGCCCCCTTCATTGGCCACAATGGAGACACATTCGCGTACGCGAACTTTGGCGTTCAACTATCTACTGCCATGCGTCTGCTTCCGCTTTCACTTCCGCGCTCAATTTCAGTTGAACTTTTACTGCCGAGTTCAGCAGATGCGGTGGAGAATGGGGAGAGTAGGAGCTGAGAGTAGAAAGCGCGTTCCACGCTGCGATGCATTTTTGTGCTTTTATTACATTCCCCTCCCTCGATCGGTATTGTTGTTGTAACTTTTGCTATTAACTATTATTGTTATTGTTGCCAGACGCTTCAGATTTTACCAAGGACCCAAGTGGCTGGCCAATTCATTATGGCAGGCAGGCACTCAATGCCACGGCTACGTGCAGCGGCTATTGTTGTTGGTGGCATTGTTGTTTGTATACAATAACTTCAAGTTTTTTTTCGACGGTCCCATTGGGCGAAAAAGTTTTCGCCTCATTTTATTTATATTCCATTTTACGTATACGCGCTTGCGATGGCGACAGCAGCAACAACGGTGTTGGCGGAGCCAGGAGTGGCCTCATTTCTTTGACTTAATGTTCCGTTTACGCTATTTTCTCGCGGCTCTTGCTCGTCTATGTATTCTTCTCGTCGTCATATACACCTTTCGTATACCTGAAATGGTATATTAACTTTGGTCCGTAGTATGTAAGGAGAAGACCCATCAAAATGTATACATATATGATGAGAATGACGACCTGGTTTGATTTAGCCAGATACGGCTGCAAACTAGTCCCCCAGTTTTTGAGATATTTCTACCAAACTTGGTACATGGACGTCGGAACCTATCAGATCGGACCACAGTAACATATATACGACCTAATTTGGTACTCCTGACTAGATATAATTAATAACACATTGGTCTTGCTCAGGTATGGGAATTAATATCTAATCTTAAAATGAAATACCATAAATTTTGATATGGTCATGAAGGGTATAAAGACTTCGGCATGGCTTGAAGACAGCGCTTCTATCTTGTTCTTTATAATTCTCGTTTCTTTATACTTCTCGGTGTCCGTCTCGCTTAAATCACTATATATTCATTATACACGTATATTGCACATGTTTGAGTATGTAGGTGTGTAGCTCAGCAGCAGTAAATTTTCTTCCCATATCCGTTGCGCGCCTCTGTGTTCGTGCTTCATGTCGGACAAGCTCACTCATTTGCCGCCAAAGCGTACGTGTCTGTCATTGGAGATACCCAGCAGAAAATCGTATGGCCTTGTAAGGAGGTTGATAAGGTGGAAACTGTGTATTTGATAACAGAACTCATAGCTGGAAATTAATACGGCGTTGTGATAGGATATGCAAAGATACTATTTCAGGCACTGTTAGGAGGTCTTCATGTATTGTGTGTTACTAATAATACAAAAAACATAATTCTTGATTTCTCAAAAAAAAAATCGACTAAAAATAAACTCTCACCGTGAGCGCGCAAACATAACTATGTCTCATTGTTCTTTCTCAGTTTTCTGCAACAGTAAATCCGAAGAGGTTTTAATTAATTTTTCCTATTTTTTCTTTGTTTTTGCTTTTTGTGTATCGCTCTGCATTACCTCTTTTTATTTCCAAAAGTTCATGCCCAGCCAACTTTGCTATCGGGTAAATTATATTAGTATGATATAATATGTGTGTGAGTTCTCACGCAATCTAACGGTGTTATCGCTTCTGGTCAAGATAAAAAGTTTTCGAAGCTTTAATTTTGTATTTCACACAAAAATTTGTTGAAAATTTGTTTTTAACACACTTTGTATCCAATTAAGCGTGTGGAGCGCTTTGTTGTTGCCGCTGATAACCTGAAAGGCATAGAGAAAAACTTGAATAATAAAGTCTTTCTTTGAATATATAATATAATACATACACATATATATGATTTGTTGGTACATTTCCTCTTCCTCTTCGTGTTCATGAACGTGGACGTGGAACGGAACAATAGCGCGCCATTCGTTCCTTCTCTTCGCTGTTCGGCGCCAGTTGGAAACAGATCTTCCTGTTCATCCAACTAAACCGGTGTATTCTGCACCGAATACTTTAAAAAAACGCATTCATTCTTTCAAACGACAGCCGCATAGCAATTCTCTGAACTATATCAATGACATCACATAGCTCGTACAGCTCCATTGTCTGCTATTGTTATTCGTTGGTGCCAGGACGCAAATGACCACAAATCGTTCACAAAACTTTCCTCTCAGAAACCACCAAGACGGAAAAACATCAAGACGCAAAACCAGAAAGTTGAGGAGGAGTTCGACCGATAATCACTACAGCGGTTACAAAGCGCCAATTATACACATATATTTGAAACCTCGAAAGGCTCGGAGAGATGCTCCCCGATACGAATGAAGCTTTCGGTGTTACTTATCGTCAGTTTACACTGCCATGGAAGTTTTGCGGGGATACCAAAATCAGGCATAGCGACCCTTTCCTGCTTTCGAAGGTGAAGAGGTGCGGTGGGCCCATTCTCTATCCACGACTATTTTCCAAGATTTGGCGCATGGTGACTATCTGGTCAATGGTTGACTTACCAGATCTAAAGCCACATTGATAAAGTTCAATCAGATTGTTGACGATGGGTTTTAGTCTTTCACGCAATACGCTCGATAGTACCTCATATGCGATATTGAGGAGGCTTATCCTACAGTAGATGGCGCAGACTGCGGGAGCGCCCTTTTTGTGGATTTGACAGAGCAAACTTAGGTTTCAATCGTCGGGCATGCTTTCAACGGACCATATTAAGCAAAGCAGCTGATGAATGCATTATATCAGTTCTTCGCCACCGTATTTGAATATCTCGGGCGGTAATCCATCGCTTGGTTTTTGAAGCGGGTGATAGCTATTCGAACCTCTTCAAATGATGCTCCATATGGATTGTCATTTAGCCGCACGATTTTTGTTACCATAATTAATAATGCGATTGCCTGCAAGTACTTTAGACTTTACATATCCCTACAGGAAAAAGTCTAACGGTGTGATATCTAGGTGGCCAATTGACCGGCCCAAAACGTGAAATTATCTGCTCACCAATGTGTTCTCTTGAAAGATGCGATGTTCCGGAAGTGGCGCCGTCTTGTTGAAACCAATATTATATTTGACAATATAGTCCTAAAATCCTAACATTTAACTGAAATTTGTGACGTATTTTTATTTGCAATCTCTTCTTAGGAAACTATACCACTTTTTATCACTTCGTCAATAATTGCAACATTTTCTGATTGTACGTAAGATGCCTACAGCTTATACATTTGTATGGAAAATTTTTTAGAATTTTTTTTCCAACCAAGCTGACAAACCAGAGGAAAATGTTAAAAGAAAAATAGTTAGTTCTACAGTAGTTTGGCATACTTCTCAAACATTTTATCATTTTTCTACATTTCTTTAATAATTCCCAGCCGAGTATGTTTGTGTGTGGTGATAATGTCCCGGAAGTGAGCCATCAATTTCTTTTCATATTCAATGGAAATGCATAAGAAAATTTTTACTAATGTACATATCGATATGTGTGTGCTGTTGTGTGTGAGTGTGTTCTCCTACAATTGCGGCAAGTTTGAATAAAGTATTATGCATAAGTAGGCCAATTCATGGGTTTTCGTTAAAAGTTTTGACAGCTGCCGTCAATAAATGCTTCGTGCAGGTTATTTTGTGATGACGCAGCTGGTCTCGATCCGTTTGCATATTAAAGTAAACGAGTGCAATTTAAAACTGATTAAATACTTTAAAAATGCCTGTCATAAATTGGTGTTAATGCTGGTCCCCAGATAGATGAAATTATCTATGGCCCCGAAAGATATGATTGTCAAGAGTTACGAGGGATACGAGTCGCGATGGCGTTGACTATTTTTTTGGTTACAGAAGATATTTCGTCTTGGCCTCGTTCATTACCAAACCCACACGCTTCGCTTCCTTTCCAGTCTGAAGAAAGCAGAGCTCACAAGACGGTAGATGATGATAATAATGTCAATATCATTGGCGTACGCAAGCAGATGGATACTCTTATAGAAGATGGCACCTTCTTTATTGAACTCGGTTCGTATTTATAGATTAAAGAAGCGACCCAATAAAGTTTCACCTTTAAAATCGACAAAGAGGTGGTATGTGTCAAACCTTTCTGCTGTCTTTTCCGAGATTTGTCGCATAGTGATTATCTGGTCATAGATGGGTTTACCAGGCCTAAGGCCACACTGATAAGGCGCAACCTCTTTCTATCCATTTCTCTGTAAGTATAAGCGACGAATATTTTAAAGTTGATAGCGATATCGACAAAATATGATTATTTCAAAGAGGTAAAGTAGATCGGGAAATTGCCGAAGTTATATTGAAATAAAATAACAAACAAAATTGGCTTTTGAGTATTTGCAGTCATTGAATAGAACTTTGCTTCGAGAAGTTGAAAATCGTTTCCACTTGAATGCAACTGAGTTTCATGATAGACAACTAAAACGCAGAAGAATAACATCATTATCTATGAATAAACAGATAATAATATAACTTTTAAATATTTTTTTCAGTTTTTAGGTATACTGTTAATATGTTTCAAGGTTCTAACCGCCTTTCGATTCTTTGCAACTGAATGCTTACAATCGTCCAGTCGGAGAGAAATGGGGAACATCTATGAGTCAGTCGTCAGTAAGCCGTTGTATTCATCGCGTAAGAGAAGCAGTCAACCCATCCCATCCCATTACGCAAATAAAACGGAAAGCTACAGAAGAATTGTTTGCCGCATCATCGTCTCCATTTGTTAAAGGCACTTTTGGAGCTATCGATTGCACTCATATGTCCATCGTGAGTCCCAAAAATCATGAAGGCTATGTCAACCAGCACTGATACCATTCTATCAATGTGCAAATGGTGAGAGTAAATTTTTTTTTCAATTACAATTGTAGTGACAAAGTTCATTATATTTGTACATACATACATAAATATTAGGTAAAGTAAAAAGTTCGTTCGGTTTTTTTTTTTAAGCAAATGGTTCCAAATGGTTTTCTGGCTTATCTTTAGTTCCTCAGCAATTAAATAAGTGCTCACGTGACGGTTTGTTTCCACTATTTCCATGATTTTATAACAATTTTCGACGACAGGCCTCCCGACGCGTGGTGCATATTTGACATGGAAATTACCGGAACGGAACCTAGCAAACCACTTTTGGGCTACACGTTCCTTTACAGTATCGGGCCCATAAACTAAATTAATTTTTTCAGCCGCTTTGATCGAAGAAAAATTGTAAAATATAGCGAATTTTCTCTTTGCTGGTGTCCATCTTTGACGAGCGTTCACAACGTACTGAGTCAATCTATCGAAAAACTGTCAAAGACAAACTTTTAGACATGAGGCGACTCGTAACACCAGTGCTATGGACAATAACGCCATCTCTTAGATAAAAACCGAAAGAATGTTTACTTTACCTCTAACGAGCGTGAAGTCATGCAGCGTATCCGAATATCGTTAAAACTGAGTTAGAGAACTGCATAATCGTTAGAGCAAACGACAAAATTCGCAAGTTTGTGATCCGACAAATCGTGTCGAGGTGTTCACCAAGGCAATTACCTCAGCCTCTTACTCTCCCTTATATTCATGAATGACCACTCATTTACGCACATGATGTCAAAGAGAGTTTTATCAACCATACATTACCAATATTACTCTTTACTTCACTTAACTATAAGGCCCATTTTGGAATATGGATTAGTTGCATGGAGTCCTCACTATCAATTGTGTAGTGATAAATTAGAATGTGTACAGTAGCAATTCCTGCTATTCGCGTTGAGAAGTTTTAGCTGAGATGTGAATAAGAATTAATTTCCTTATAAAAGTGGTTTACGGCCAATTAATCTGTCTGCACTCCACAGTAGTAGGAGGATGCTTGGAGTTTTATTTATAACCAAATTGATATTAGGTGTTATCACTAGCCCATTCCAACTCGGCGAGCTTAACTTTACCATCTCTCTAAGATCATCTAGACACTTTATGTCTTTTTCACTGTATTCATGAAGAACAAACTTTTAAATGCGCGCGACCGTTTTAGGTGGTTTTGTTACGATTTTAATACTCACTCGGCGAGCATTGGTTCTTTTGAACCGTTTTTTACCTACTTACTAAGAGCTCTAAATAATTAGGTAATGCCCTTCTGCTTTTTTCATTTAATTTTATGGCAGCTGATGAATAAATCTGTAGCTGTTTGTTGTAAAAGACAAGTGTAACCGTGACCTTCTGTGATCGTTCTCGGGTTCAAAGCAGTCGAGACTGTCACTGTTTTTCGGTAATCTCGGTTGGTCGGGTGGTAGGTGAGTAACGCTGGACTTGGGCTACCACACTCGGTATGTAATTGAACTTTTATTTATTTTTGTAAAACTACATACTTATACAATTCACATGAACGCAAGAAAATTTAAAAGAAATATGTAAATACCAAAAAATAATTTTTTACAAATATATAAAAGGAAATATTTACATTTTCAGTTCTCAGGATACTCACCTATATTTAGCCAATGTATACACCCTTTGATAAGTATTCTCAAATAGTAAAGCAAAGCACTTGAGGCTGTTGACACCTAAAATTCAACAGAAAATCTAAATACAAATAGAAAAGCAAATATTCGGCTTCGACATATACACACATATGTATGTAGGTATACACCCAATTGGCATAGAATCAGTCGAACTTGGCAAAAATAATCTAGGCGACGAGCAACTAAACAGAATAAGCAAACAAAAACTCATCCTAACCTATTTGCATATATTTATGTATGTATGGTACATAGGTATGTATCTATATATGTAAACACTTGCGGGTATACAATATGTACATATGTGAATCATAACCTTCTGCCAACAACACATGCCATTTTTGCGGAAATCACACACACCTCAACAAACCCTTGGGCACTTACTCACACACACACATACATGCATGCACACACATACGTGTATATTTGTACAGTATCACAATCGTATAGAGTTTATAAAATGGAGTGTCAGCCGCAACTAATAAAAGAGAAATTGTGTGGCCAACACTTTAGCCGCAATGCTTTCGAATTGTTGTTAGTCGCACTAATAAAGGTAGCAACAGTGAACTAACCACATTTGTAGAACAGTATGTAGGTAACTGTATAATCCCTACAGTAAAATGGGCTGGTTAGAAACTAATTCGAAATTATATAGTCAGCTAAATACTTATTTGCTATGCATGAAATTGTTTAATTAAATACTGAGAAACTATTTCCTCTTCTTAGACCATGTGTCCTCTGTATAGCCAACAAACATGCGTTTGAAGGCGAGCTAAAGTAAGAAGACGAATCCTATGTGGTTGTGCGTAGGGTTTGGCGCTCAACGCATGAGAACTAAACTCCAATGAAAAAATCAAATAAGCCTTGGGAGAGAGACTCTCCTTTGATGAATGTTTTAAAGATCACGATTTGAGGGCATGCACCTGGAATGTGTGGCCTCTTAATATGGAATATGATGACACCCACCTGGTCGATATCCTGGTTAAACCAAAAGCTTTCATCACCGCCGTCTGAAAAGTGCGAAGGACCGGAAAATAACGGAAAAAGGTGGATCCTTGCGAAATATATTACAACGGTCATATAAGGAAACACAAATTTGGTGTCACATTCGTGGTGGGAGAGACACTTCGTCATAGAGTACTGACGTTGACTCTAGTGAATCAACATCTCGCAACAAATAAGTTCGGACCCGTCACGATGCCGAAACTGCGCTCGTGCTCTCGAAAGTATCTTTGACATAACACGACGACACATTGCCGAATAGGTTTAAGCTGATCGACTTCTCCATATGGTTGTCTGTAGTACATAATTCTAGCACAAGAAAATTCACGAAGCTATTTGACTGTGCATAAATCGAATGTACGTTCCGAAGACCTAACATCGACTCGGATCATTATCTTGTCACAGCGAAGATACGCCCTCGCCTCTGTGCATCTAAGAAAGCCCGTCAACAAACACAACAAGCAACCGAACAGTTTTCAATTCGGCTTGCACTCGTGCTCTCTGAGAACACTCATCAGCAAATGGATATAAGGGAACTGTAGAACGGCATCTCAAACTCTCTACGTACCGCTTCTATGGAAACAATTGGTTTTCGACATTGCCAGAAAAACAGGTGGTACGATGAGGAATATAAAATTGCAAGATGCACTTGTAGACAAAAAATAATGAGGCCGAAATGCATGACTATGGAAAGGTTGAAAAGCTGGCCAAAAAGGGTAATGCTCGAAAATTCTGCGAAAAGATACGGCGACTTACAGACTTACTCTTGTAGGACCCAGAGAGGTGATCTAGTGTATGACAGAGTAAATTGAACACTTCTCCAGCCTGCTGAATGGCAGTGGAAATGAAATAACCGGGGATATGATGGAGAGTTTTCGATCGAAATATTTAGCTAACAATTTATGGTCATTTGCCCATTGGCATATGTGAATATCGCAGACGATTTAACGATGTGCAGTACGAGTTATACGCTGACATTAACATAGCTCAGCGAATGAAGAGACAGCGGATGTGCTGGATAGATCATGTGGGCCGAAAGATCAAAGCTTTGAAATCTAATTCGCATAAGCGGTGCTCACGGCAATGAGGAAGAAGAACCATTAACACCCACCTCATCAAATATTCAAAATTAGCTTATCAATAGGATTAAGAATCGCTCTAACCCGCACGGATCCAGAACTTGACTGGAGTTTGTAAACTTGTGTAATTAATTAAACATATTAAAAAGTATAACTGAAATTAATAGGAATGCTGCAGTAAACAATGATCTTATAATTGCTAATGGTTTGCAAAGAAAAGTCTAATACAGCATGACATTGACTGCATTATTTGCGACTGAAAAAAAGAAAATAATTTTTTAAATTTAATTTTCTTTAATTTTGAAAACTGCTCTGGCAGGATTCCTATACTGGGGTCCCCTTAGATATATTCAGGCATAAATATATACCTATGTATATTCAACAGTTTTTACTATTTCCCAACTATAAAAGAAAGCACCGCAAGCCTTTTTTTAGTTCGGCATATATACATATATATACAGTGTGTCCATTGAAGTATACAAACTGTGGCGAATTAGAGAAATGGCAATTCATTGAGCCCACAAACATATGCAAACTCTCCGGGCAAAGGAAATTATATTTACTACGAAATTTTATTTATTCAATGAGCAAAGCTTCTCTTTAGGCAGTAGTTGGTGAGTAAAAACCTTTTTTCATTAGTTGTGTGAGCGCACATCTTGATGTTTCTATTCCTAATTATTTTACATTATGTGTATTAAAATTCATAAAAATGTTTAAAAATCAAATGCATCTCAGGGGGGGAACCGAAGTTGGTACTTTACTAAACACTACGGGAAAAGGATTCACCACTCTGCAGAGAACTTATAATAAGCAGCCATTATTGCGATGAAAAAATGTCTTTTGGATATCCGCTAAAGTTTAGTTATAGAAAATTGATGCCTTATTCCAAAGATAATCTCCTAAGAAAACAAAAAAATAATTAAAAAATACTAGATGTAAAATTAATAACATATTATATGATGAAATCAAATAATAATAAAATTGCACTATCTTGTATAGGCAAAAGATGCGCACCCGCCTCCATGCAGCAAAGAACGTTCGTCAACACACAGACGAAAGGTTGGACATTCAAAAGCAGCTACGTAGGCTGCTAGATATATTTCTGGCCTAATAATGAAAATACGAATATTTATCAACGAAAATGTTTTTTTTTTTCTTTTTTTTTTGGATTTGGCTCGTCTTGGAAGACCCACAAGGTCGACTGCTGTTTTGTTTCGGGCTCATACGCATAGATCCATTATTCGTCTTTTGAAGCACCGCGATCGTATTTTTTCAGCATTTCTTTACACCAATCCACACGAGCCTTTTTTTGAGCGATTGTCAAATTGTGCGGGATCCAACGAGAACAAACCTTTTTTACGGCCAGGCGGCCAGGTGTTCATGCAATAACGAATTTATGGTGGTGGGAGAAATGCATAGGCATGCCTCTATCTGAAGGTATGTTACATGACGGTCTTGCATTATCAGCTCACGTACGGCATCGATGTTTTCTGACACAGCGGCTGTTTTTGGACGATCTTCACGGAATTCGTCTTTGAGCGAGCGTCGGCCACGATTGAATTCGTTGTACCAGTTTTTCACAGTGCTATAGGATGGTGCTTCATAGCCATATAAAGATTTTAGTTCATCGATGCACTCTTGTCGTGATAAACCACGTCGAAAGTTGTGAAAAATGATCGCACGAGAATGTTCACGAGTTAATTCCATTTTTTGGCCGAGATGAATTTTTTAATTCCCTGTATATAAAACAATTCACTATTAAATGACAAAACGTTCTGAGTGATGTTATGCTAAAAAATGTCTAACTTTCCAATGGAAATGTCAGATTGCACCTGGCAACACTTAGTGTTGCCTAGGCCAGACCTATATATAGCAGCCTACGTACACGATAAAGCATACAGAACATAAAGAAACTAATCAACACAACGTTGATTCTAAATGTCTGTACGTTTATTTGCCATATTTCCAAGCGATATTCACTTAAAAGAAAAAGCCACCACAAACGAGCAAAGTTTAGTAATATACACGGTTGTATTTCGATATGTAAAGCCTGCTTATCAATTACATTATTACAAATTGGTTCATACGAGTGATAACAGAGCATTCCAATGCGGTGCAAGATTTGCCTCACTCTATTCGTTTATCAACGTTTTTAATATAATTTTTTTTTTGACGAACTCTGCCTTACCCTGATCGCGCCCATTCAACCGATAAACGCGCCTGCAGTATATACGAAAAATCCGAAACAGATAGGTAATCGAAAACCAGTGAAATTGATGCACAATTATCTGAAAGGGTGGGATATTTCCAATTGTGTTTTGCATACGAATTTCTGGATGATCTTAAAGGGATGCTAAAGTTAAGCACGCTAAGTAGAAACGGACTATTGATAACACTTCTTATCAATTTAGTTAAAAATAAACACGAAAAGCTATCTCTACGAGTTTTATAAGAAGGGAGATTCTCATTCGCTGCCCAGTGTAGATTTTTTGACGCGAACTGCTTTTGTAGAGATTCCAATTCATCATTAAACGATTTACAGCGCGACTTTATACAAATGAATCCTATATCAAAATAATTAACAAGTGGAGTAAAGTATAATTTGGTAATTTATATGATTTTTAAAATTCGCTGTAGTGAAGAAAATAATGACGAAAAATTGTCATTGAACTTTCTGTTCACAGCCACAAAAATTTTCCCCAGAATAGTTTTTGAAGAATATTAGGAGAGTGACAGTCCTGGGAAATATAAATTCATACCTTACTGCTAGAAAATTCTGAAACCCCTACCCCCTCCACTAGATCGTCTGAAGATATACTAGAACCAGTCAACTCCAACTCCTCAGTCAGGCGTCAGTAGGCTTCAGAGTGACGTCTTCATACTGGGCCAATACCAGAAACGCCAAGTCTTTGTCCATCAAAAGTCGAGGTGTTGTAGATTTCATAATCACGGTATTGTGCTCTCAGATTTCTTGACAGAGTGTTTGGCGGAAAATAAAAAATATTATCTAAACTTCAGACAGCACACAAGATAGTATTTCATCGACTATGAGATCCTCTCATCTTACATGGCTATCATTGTGAATGAATTTCTGACGAAAAATTTAATAAATACCTTCAATTAACCACTTACTGATATTGCTCAGGCCGACTCTTTTCTTGAAGTTCTGTGCAAAGGTGGATTTTTGTTTAGATTAATAGGAAGACTACTCTTCTAATAGGAAATTGAACCAGAAATATTGGAATAAATCGTACTTATAGCTCGATTTAGTTGAAATTGAGTACATCAATTTTTTTTTTGCTTAGCTTATCTAGAAGGCTACTCTTCCCTTTCTTACAAACCTTTCCAGGAACTACCATTTCGTGTGCCTTATAAAGGCAACGAGATTTCCAATATTCACTGAGGCTATCTCGTCGAGGCAGTCGAAGAAATGTTTTCCAGGGAACTTGTGTCGGGCAGATGCCAAGGCTGGACTGCGACAAAGATAGTGCTTATTTTTTCGTCCCTGCAGCTAAGGCAAAATTCATTAGAGTGATAGCCCATTCTTTTCCGGTGAAGTCCCATTAAACAGTATCCAATTATTATGCCAGTCGTTATGTTAATGGAGAACCAGTCTAGAAGAATTAGATCTTTTGGTTTTTTAGCGTCCAACTTCGGTCATAGCTTTCTAGTCATCTTGCACGTAATTTCGTTCAGCCATCTTGAGTCAGCTTTCCTGTTTAAGCATGTATTTTGCCGTGAACAGAGGTAAACCAGCATCGTGTGCATGACTAATAGTTGGTACAAGGGTTCCTTCCATCGCTAGTTCATCCCAGACAACGGCAGTACTACTACATTTAGTTGAGAGTTTGTTAAGAAAGTTCCTACATTTTCAGGCCACTTTTGATGTGGTACCGTTACATTGCAGAGAGTTGATTGCAGCTTCACTGTAGGAGTATTTTGTGACCGATTGCTCGGCGGTCTCCATGATTGCAAAGAGTGCCGCCTAGATGAGGCTGAAGTGGTCTGACAGTATCATGCTCATGTTAAATGAGAGCATGGATGAATAAATTTCGCAGGCCATCTTTCCATCAAGATTCGAGTCGTGTGCGAAGATGGATATGGCTCCCTGATCGAGGACGTTGGTGGTTCCCATTCGTATCTGTTTCGAATTCTCGTGGACAAACGATTGTCGAAGCACATAAAGGAGGTTGTGTAGTCCAGCTCCTTTGACACTTCTGCAAGAGATAATATTTTGCCAGGATAGTAGCAGACCATTAAACTCTCTCTAATTTGCTCCTGAAATTAATTTTATAGAGCGCCGGCAAACAGTGATGCCGTAGAGTAGGATTGCTCTAACCACCGATGCAGTACACGATACCCGGTCTTAGACCCCATATTGTTCCTATCGCCGTTTTGCAAGCGTTTAGTTCTAGCTTTCATAGACCTTTCTACCGTGATCCGGCTCCAGTTGAGTTTGCTATCTAAGATTATGCCGAGATCGAGGAACCACAAAGGCAATCTGCAAATATATTAAGTTAACCGTTCAGTCACTTTTCGAGTTATGCGAGTCTTTACAAGTGAACGTAAAATTTATAAAATATATAGAAAAATAGCTTAAGCATAGAACGATCAAACTATGAGGTATAATTTTAGCTTGAATTCCATCGCACATTTAAAATTGAGACTCAAAAAAAAAAAAAAAATTTATGAAATTTTGACCTTCATGACCGAATATTAAACTTCAACTGTCGCTGGTTAGCCCCTATCGACGCCTCACTAACACCATCAACAAGTTCATGGGGAATATATGAGCCTCATCGGAAGTCTATTATTATTCATGCTCACATTTATCGATGACTTTTTGCCATGGCTATTGTTATTGCTAGTGTAACGGTATATAAAAAATATCCCACATAAAAGTATAAAAATGCTCGTATGCACATGTGTTAGTTCCTATGTCTACAACAATAGCATAAGGCATCGCCAGCCAGCTGGGCATAATAGTGAGCATTTTGAATAATTTATATGGTAAATAGGCTGTGGTCAAAGGCAGCCAGCAGGCGGTCAAAGGCAGACAGGCGAATGAGCTAAACGAGGCATATGGACGTTTGCATAAATACCATATAGCACGTAGATGATGTGAACATATACCTATATGTACTACAAACGTTCATATGAACATACGTGTATGTAGATGTGATAAATGTGGGAAACACTCCTACGGACATACAGATGTACGAATATGTATATGACTAAATAAAAAAGTTGCAAACTTTTATTGCTGGTAGTTATAGTTTGCAAATGTAAAATGTGTTTGAGGTACTTCAGTTAATAATTAAAAGAAGTTAATAAAAATAGATATGAAAAAAATATTTCTACCCGTTTAAAATTACAAACAATTATTTTAGTGGATATTGAGATATTTCCTCCCTAAAATAGAAAATATGGGAATTATTTAAAGTCTTTAAAATAATTGGAGCTTTGTGATCGCTGAAGTGATTTTCGGCCGAGCTCATCCTTCAATTTACAGTTGTCACATCTTGATGTTTTTCCAACAAATGGATGGATCTACAGTTTATACTAAGCTGCCCCGGACGGCTGATGGTTTTTTTATGAGGAGCTTTGTATTTCATTTCATCGTTCCATCGTCTGCGGTATTTGCCGTTCCAAACCCGTAGAAGACCATTAATCTTACACAAAACTTTCCTCTCGAAAACTCCTAACGCCGACTCATCAGTTGTTGGCATCGTCCACGCCTCTGCTCCATTTAGTAGGACGGGTATGATGAGAGATTAGTAGAGAGAAGACTTTACTTTCCAATTGTCTACTCAGCCCAAGGAGCAGCTATTGGCAAGAGTGATTCTGCGTTGGGTTTCATGACTGACATTATTATTGGTGTTAATACTGATCCCTAGATAGACGAAGTTATCTCCGACTTCAAAGTTATGACTGTCAACTTTTTCGCCTTGCCTTCGTTCACTACCAGACTCATATTCTTCGCTTGCTTATCCAGTCTAGAGAAAGCAGAACTAACTGCGCATTTGTTAAGGCCTACGATGTCAATCTCTGAGCATACTTAAATTCCCGAATGACAGGGCTTGCTTTCGCTCGACTTTATTCGGCAAAGCAGCTAATTCAACCTTCTTATCAGTTCCTCACCGTCGTATTTGTATAGTTCAGCCGGTTATCCATCGGCGGCCACTCTGTTGTTTTTCAAGTAGGCGTTTGCTATTCGAACTTCATCATATTTGGGTAACGAAACATCTTTTCCATCGTCATTGATTAGGGTCTCTTGTTCACTATTTCCGGGTATTGCATTTTCACTGCCATTCATCAGGCTGCAGAAGAGTCCCCTCCAGAAATTCTAGGCATCCGTCACTAGATCACCTCTTTTTGTCCTACAATAGTCTGCTTTGGTCTTCAAACCTTCTGTAAGTCGTCATATCTTTCGTTGAATTATCGAGCATTACACTAGTCTGATGTTTCGTTTTGCTTCCCTCGTAAATTCTCAGTATCTATCTTACTGCGCGCGTGTAGTAATCGAACGTACCGCTGCGAGGTAAGCAGCGCATTTTTTCTCCACAGCAGTACGGCAATCCTCGTTGTACCAATTTTTTTTTACCTTTTCGAAAACCAATAGTTTTGTTTGCAGCTGTACGTAGGGAGCTTGAAATTCCGTCCCACATTTCCTTTATACCGAGTTGCTGATGATTGTTCTCAGAGAGCTGGAGTGTAAATCGAGTGGTAAACCATTCGATTGTTTGTGTGATGGCAGCTTTTTGGACATCGAGCCTTTTCTGTGTTTGCCGTTTGGTCGTTCCCTACTGTACAGAGGAACACGCGAGAGCGTGTTATTTCTGCTACAAAGTAGTGGTCAGAGTCGGTTTTGGGTCCTCGGAACGTTCACACGTCCATAACACTGGAGACATCGCGTCCGTCCAACACAACTTGATCTTTCTGGAGGCAGCTAAGTCGCTTGTTGAATTTTCCTTCGTTTTTGTCGTGGAGGCAGATTTTTCCAACAGTTGTGCCTAAGTACCTTCTTTGCCCAACCTGCCGTTAAAGTTGAAAAATACAGTTTGACATCGTGGCGTGGGCGGCACTCATAAGTGCGGTGCTGGTACCCACAAAAGATATCCTTAGTCACACCGTCCTTCTCTTTCATCGGGGCGTGGGCGCAAATCAAGGATATGTTAAAAAAAATGTAGCTTTGATGCAGATAATGTCTATACGTTCATACACCGGGTCGGAGCCCATTAATAGGTGACGTAGTCTTTCTCCCATCACGAATCCGACTGCAAATTTGGGCTCCTTTATATGAACGTTTGAATAAATGTCACAATGGCCTTGCCCCATCCATCGCACTTCTTAGATGACGGTGTTGTTAGCCTTTGGTCTTACGTGGATATCAACCAGCAAAGCAGCGGAATCGTTTCACTTCTGAAGAACATACGACTTTAGCGAATCTTAAACCAAATATGTCGTTGCGGCCCACTGAAGCTTCCTCTCTTTTAGCCGTGACCCATAGCTCCTCAGTGGTTGGTTACCGCATGTTGCCCAAGGGTTTCTCACATTTCCAGGGTATGCGAGGTGGACGCAAAGTAGCATATTGTGTTAAACGATTGTAATTGCATACCCAGAAGCCGCATTACATCTCGGCGCCTGGATATGCCTCGGACATATTTATAAAGATATGTAATAGAAATCGTTACAGTTGCCGGCCTTGCTTTATCTTCCTTGATGACAGGTTTATTAATTACGTGGCTTGTTTTTTAATGATCTTAAAATAGCAGACACAAAGAATTTACTAGAAATATGTACCGTTATATAATAATCAAAACATATTTTTTACCTCTTAATTTGCTCAATGCACTGACCTTAACCACTTACTCATTTACTCCAGCTCACCTTTCCTCATTAGCATATTTCGTGTATGTATACGTGTATGTATGTATATGTTCGTACTGTGGCTATCATTTCTTTATGCTGCAATATTTCACTCCTTTTCGTGTTCTTTCTCATTATAACAGTATTCTACTACTTTTCATCTCATTAACATTTTCTTGCCATTGACGTTGATAATCATTTGCAGGCGCTCATTCGCATGCAAATTAATCAGAGTTGTTGTTATGATTCTCGTCGCTGTCTCCTGCGGAACTAAAAGCCAAAACTATGAACAAGTGTTTAGCTGACGGAGTACAGTAAAAGCAGTCGATATCACGTACATATTTAATATTATAACAAACACGAAACTATAGATATTCATCTGCATAAAAGGTTCCGCTAATCAAAAGTGTCAGGTGTAACAAGCCAAAAATTCCAAATACAAGGCAAAACTTGTCAAAATTAAAACAAAATGATATTTTACTTAAACAACGGTGAAATCACCGTTCATTCGGTTTATTCGGTACAGGAACATCCCTTTAGTAACGCTTCTCAACTCATTATATTCACCAGGCTCACTCACATCACTTCCAGCCATTGGCACACCATTGAAATGGACTGTCACTTCACTCTTTCGTGTGCTACGTTTTCTCTTCATAGCTGTCAACCTCATTGACACGGCATTATGGTCGTTTACCTCGATAAAGTCTGGCTGTATGTATGTATGTAAGTATGTATATAAGTGGGTAAGTAAGTGAGTGAGTGACAAGCATTGAGGCGCCCACTCAGCTGTCAGTTACAGGTAAAAAGCCGGAAATGTGTCATTAAGCGCCAAACGATGCAATGATTAAAATAGTAGAAGCAGCAAATGAGCAGCCAAGGTGCGGCGAAAAGCAAAAATGCATGAAAAAAATCGTATTGAGGTTGTCAGCCAATTTCGTATGCATATTGAAATATCCTTACTTTAGTTCGAACACTGAGAGAAATGAAAGCGATTGAAGAATACTTAGAATTAGAGATTATATAAAAGTAACTCTCAGTTTTAGACTTATGTATGTAGATACAATGCAAATTATCTCTATAGATCGATAATCTACTCGAAAATGTTTTGGAGTAAGTTCAAAATTTTCAACGGATGGTTTCACCCTTGATATTAATTATTGGACTCTGGGACTTCAACTTTGCCCAAACAAACTAACACAACACAAAAACCACATAGAGTTTTTAAAGTGCAACACGTAGTCAACTAACTGACAGTCAAATTGAGTGCGTTGTAGTCGAAAAACGTTGGCTGTGCCGATAATTGTAGAATATTCGATGGTCTTCATCTCCATTAAAACTAAAAATTGCTAAGCAAAAAACCGAGGAAAAGTTAAAAATGTGAAGAAGAAGCACACTTAAAAAGATGTATTACCACTTTGACACCAAATACTTCTCAAAGAAATTCACTATGGAGAGCCGAAAAATAAATTACGCAATCAATAGAAGTTCAAAAACTGCTCGGACGAAGAACCCATACTTGGCCACGTTCTGAAAAAGAAAAGGCAAAACGTTTTGCGATCCACCTAAGCGAAGTATTACAACTTGATGAAGCACTATTAGTTGGGGACTTTTCCCGAAGTGTTTACCAACCCCATCTGAGATAAAAGTCATAACAAAAACGTTGAATGAAAAAAAAGTTGCCTCTATTACAGCCAAAATGGAAACTAATGTTATATTGGCTTCCAATATTCAACTGAAATCTTTAATATCATCTTTAAATTTGGATATTTTCATCGAGCGTTGAAAAAAGTTTTCCAAACTTTATAAGAAAGTACTCAAAATATCTTCTTGTCTCACCGAATAGGAAACAATACCAAACCGTCAATGCAGTTCTATAGAAGAAGTCTATCGCATTACTAATGAGATTGGGGAGGCAGTTGAGTTGATACTCCAATATTTTTTTAAATTAAGGCATAGAAAGTTTGGATACAAAATTAGATAATTAAAATTAAGTTCAGCTAAAGTGAAGAAATTCATCTCAGAGGAGCTCATGTTACAGGCTAATATTGTATATCTTATTTACTGCACACATTCCAAAGAGCGGAAAAGTACTAACCTTAACAGTCACAAATGACACCACTATATTCTGTCGGAGCTAGTGCTCCATAAAAGCCTCAACACACTCGAAAATCCCTTTAAACTCATTGGTAATTTACTGTCATACTGGCGCATTAAAGTGCCAAAGTATAAGCATGTCACAATCACTTTAAAAACAAAAACATGCTCAATAACGTAGTCATCCCCCAAACAAGTGAAGTTAAATACCCTGGCATCAACCTAGATAAACGAATGACCTGGAAAAGACACACTTCTCCTAAAATACAGCACCTCAAACTTAGAATCGCCATCCTGAATTCACACAAAAAATGGTTTTATATAATTCAACCATTATCTGGATGTATGGACTCCAAATATGGGGTCTGCTTGCTTAATTAATATCCTCAGAATGGAGCAATTTCAACCAAAACTGCGGCGAAATGTCACGGGTGCACCTAGGTGTATACACAATGAGAATATACGAGGTATTAACAAAAGATCGGTCATTTGGTGACTTTAAATTTGTCCTCTCAAATTTTAGAACGATCGACTAAAGTAGAGACGAGAAAACGAGAGATAGCTGAGGATAGGTCAGACGAAATTCCACCACCAATGCAAACAGAAATTCGCCATGTGATTCTCTTCGGGTTTCGGCATAGCTTACAGCCCATTCATATATTCAGTGAATGCCAAAGTGCATATGAGACGGTTGCACCGTCTTTAGAGACTATTTCCAACTGATTCCGAAGGTTCCATCGTACATTTTTCTGTAGAGGACGAGCGCCGAGTAGGTCGATCAAAATCACTCATGGCGTCACTGCATACGTAGTTCTGGTGAAGTCCCAAATTGACAAATACTCACGATTGACGCAAGAAATGATTGCTAAGGACCGCAGTCAGTCTAGCAAAATTAGTAAAGTCGTTACTGGTGACGAATCTTGGTTCTATAAGTACGATCCAGAAACCAAACAGCGGTCCATGGTATGGAGCCCAACAGTAGCAAACCCACCCGTAAAATCTAAGCAACAAAAATCAGCAGCAAAAGTAATGATGTCAGTTAACTTCACCCGATCTAAAATTGTAGTCGCTATTCCACTGGATAGGGTCAGACGGTAACTGCAAAATGGTACACCAAAAAGTACTTACCAAAAATTTTCAAAAATTTGTTGAAAAACAGGAAAAAGAGGACTTGCGGCGCTACTTTTTATATTATGACGACGCGCCATCCCACGCTGCTGAAATCCATATTCCCCAGATATAACACCTTATGATTTCTGGTTATTTCTAAAAATTAAAAAAAAAATTAAAACGAAAGGCTTATAATAAATAATTCCATTAATACTGAACTTGATAAGCTCAAAAAACAAGGTTTTGAAGACTGTTTTCAAAAGTGGATCTATAGGCTTAAGAAAGGCATTGAAAACAATGGCGAATATGTAGAGAAGATAAAAAAACAAAGATTACGAATAAATACAAAAATGATTTTGTTTTTCTGGTCAACTTACCGAACTTTTGTTAATCTCCTCGTGCATAGAAATCTTGAAATGGCAATGGTAAACGAAGGAGTGAAAAACTCCAAGAAATACCGGGCGAAACAGTGAATCCCCTAGCTATGATTTAATCTTTCCCAGCAAGCCAATCATGGCTTTAGGGAAAAGATCTGCCAGTCGTTTGAAAAGCAATGTCTTGCCTGCCGTCCATTACTACTAATGAACTAAAGCTGTAACTCACTGATTATTAAGATTCTACAATTTATTGTTGGGCTTTTATTAAGTAGATCAAACATTGTTTCCACGATAATTTATGGCGCTGAAGTGTTGGATCTTCACTCCGTTTTTTAAGATAAATTCCAGCTTTTAATATTCAATAATATTTGGGATATCTCTCGTGTATTAGAGTAGTCGCTCATCATGTCTTCATTACAAAATCCTTGGTATCATATTTCAATTTCTGCTAGATCCTAGTGTATAGAAAGGATTAGTCCTTCCCAATTTTTCGCAGATGAAGTCAAGGTGGAAAAGAAAATATGTCTTTAGGGACACTCCAGCTCTAATTGTCCGATAACTTTTCAACAAAATTTTCAATAATTTACTTAAAAATTCGTTTATCAAAATAGTGGTGAATAAATCTCTTGGCATAGGAACATGTCTTGTAGATTAACAAATGGTGTATCCGAGACGTTTTGTGGCTCATGTTGAGTACGATTGGGCAAATATTTTCTCACATAATGGTATTCAATAGCTGTACCACAAGCATAAAAAACAAGACAAAATTTGGTAAATTCAGTTTATATCCTAATATTGACCTGTTAAAGTGATATCTAAGGATAGTGTATTCCATGATTTATGAACGTTTGAGACAGCAAACTCGAAGTACCACCTTTGTGAGCATAGTTGGTATTACTTTGCACCTTTTTTCAACACTGTCTCTGCATTTTCGTTGGCTATTAATTTCTAATAACAAGTTTTAGATATACTTAAATTGACTTGTCCACGTAAGAGCTCGGAAACTAAAACCAATATTCTTAACCGAAGTAAATATTTGAACATGTAAAAGGTCATCCACTATTCTGCCAATAGAAGGCTACAGTGATCTGTATCTTGCGTTCTATGTATTAAAACAGTTCTTCGTTTATGAATTAACTTAGTAGTGCTTGAGCACATGTCAAAAATGAACACCAAATTTTCTTCGAGAAAAGCTGAAACGCTAGTCAGGCAGCTGAAAATGTGAATAATGTTAATGGTCCTGATATTATAACAGTAAATCAGGCACGATTTGGCTTCGTCGATTTCTTTCCGGTAATTCTGATGTAAGAGATGATCCTATTGTCGAAGATATCAATGAAATAATGGAAATCGTCGATCCTGGCAAAAGCTAAACATTGCACAAAAAACAGTTTCGAATCATTTGAAAATGGTTTGATACACAAAGGAGCTCTATGTATCGGTGTCACATGGGTTGACGAAAAAGAACCTCTTGAACCAAATTTCCATCGGCAAATCGCTGCAACGTGAAATGAAAACTATTGTGGTCGAAGGGCAGTGAGCCAGCTCAAACGATCTCCAATCCAAAGTTGACGGCTAGGAAAGTTTTGTTGTGTGTTTGGTTATTATGAGATTGGCAAGGAATCATCTTCTATGAGCTGCTTAACTGCTATCAAAATCTTTATTCAGACCTACACTGTTCGAAACGCCCATGTTTAGTTAACAGATCATGACAACGAAAGGTTAGGAGGTTCTGATGTATCCACCTTATAGTTCAGACCTCGCATCAATTAATTGTCTATGGCGAATAATTTGGCTAGTGAAAAATTAGCCTCAAGACGAGGGTTTTTATTAGAAACACTTAATGGCATTACCTTCAAAATCCAAAAATATTGGATGACCTTTCCCTTAATCTAGTACTCGAATTTAGCTGAACAAATGTTTGGTAAGAATCGTCCTATTCTACTCGGGTCGAGAAGTAATTTGTAAATTTGCGTGCCATTTTTTTCAAATCAAAATAAAAGAACAATTTATTCTTTTTTTTTTTGAATTTAAACAAAAATTCTAACTCAAACTTTTAAATAGATTTATTAAAAATGCAATAGTTTCAAATAGTGAAGTATATTTTTTTAAGTGTATTTTGAGTGACGGTTTCTGATATCGATTATTACTTCCATTAATGATTATCATATTTCTCCATAATTATAAATTTAGAGATTTTGCAAGAAATGCTTTTGCAAGTGAAATGAAACGGAATGATGCATAAATCACTTATATGAAAATGAGGTAAGTTATACTACTTACGAGTGATTTGAATGTGAATGATGTGTAGATATATTTCAATAGTTTTTAGTGCTCGTTACGTGAACGTATTAACTTTGACACTAACCATTCTTACATTTAATCTCTCAATTAAAAAAAATTATAAAAATTTTTCATTTAATTAAACTACATTTGTGTGAGAGTTTTTTGCTTCTCTTTATAGCAATTTTATATATTACCGGTTCAGAATATTAATGTCTTGGCTTTTTGATTACGCCATAAAGTATGCAAGTATATTTGAGAAAAGTATATTTTTCTTTACATAACAATGATATTTTGTATCATAAAAACTATTTATTATCACTTATTCGCCATCAAAAAGCTCGCTTAATTCAATATTTACCCAAAGGATGTGAATAATTTGTACTCTCATATGTACACAAATTATGGGACTATAAAGCTTGCTTCCATTACCTTCATTGTTTATTAATTTTTTTTTTTTTGTTGCAATAAAACAAGCAACATAAAAATAAATATGCGAACAAATGACCGACTTATGTATGTGCGTGGAAGAGAAGTGCAAGCAAGTGGCACCATTAATAAAATTCTTCATTTGAGTGAGTACCATTTAGCAGTCTGTGGGCACAAGAGCACGTATTCAATAGGGTGTTACATTCATTCCACATTCTGCGTAAAAAGTGTTTATAATTAAGACTTTTTTGTAAAATTTTATTTAAGTTAATTTTTTTTAGTATTTATAAGTGCAATTATATATGAGACTGCTCTGACTTCATTTCAAGAAAATTTTCCTTTTTCTAAAACCTTTGGACCATAAAGACCATAAAGGCGTGGGTTTATTATAATTCATTTATATCTCCAAGGCAATAGAGAACCTTGAGATTACACATGTTTTATATATATGTTCTCATATAAAGTATGGGTGGTATAGGGTTGAAGATATCACTTATTTTGCCGCATATTTTTATTGTCCCACTCTAAGAAAAGCTACTTTTAGCACATACTGTATTTCTATTTTTCTTCTTCATCGTCTTCTTCTTCTTCTTCTTCTCATTCAAGCACTTACTTACGATAATTAAATTTTTCGCAGTCCATTAACTGACATTTTCCAAAGTCACCAACAAGCGAAGCGATTCAACACACTGACAAGCAATAATAAGAAATGAAGAGAGCAAGCTAAGAAGCATAAATGACATGAATGACTGAATGATAAAGGCTTTAATAAATGATGACTTGCGTTAGGTAAGCAACCAGCACACACACGCATACATGAGCTCCTCCACTTCAGAGAAATAAACGACCATTAAATATAAATTAAATTATCCATAATATCACCACAGATGAGATGTGCACTCTTACTCGTTTAATTTTTTTAATGATCTATTATTTGGATAATATAATATTAAAGATGCTGCTGTCAAAACCATGAGACCAAATTACATGACATAATATACATACATAAAAGGTCATTCATTAGTGTATTGTATCCCGCGCTCTATAAGTGCGATTGGGTAACGTTAGATGGTGTTAGAAAGATGATATTTTGTACTAAATATAACAATGAGAGCAGTGTTGATCACTTAACTCAGTAGTGTTTGAGCGCCTGTCAAAGATCGACACCTAAAAAGAGAGAATACGCTACATTCTAACTAAAACTTTCCTGCAGCAAAGGCGAGAGGTCAAGTCGGGCAGCTGAAGCCTGTGAAAATCAATTGTCACAATATTTTGCAATTAGATACAAGGGTTTCCCTGAGAGAGGCATAATGGCATTGCTTTCAAAATGGCAAAAGTTATCGAGAAAAATGGTGAATATTTCACATAAGTTGGATAGATCTAACTTTGGTACATAAAGCGTTAAATTTAAAGCAAAAATAATGGACTACTTTTTAAAAGTAATCAATTGAAAGAGGTCCGATTCGGCTCAACTATTTTTCAGTTGCTCGTATTTAACATGAGACGGTTATTATATAAAAAAAAATATATGGAAAAAATCGCATTTATGTTTCGATTTACTTGAGATATGAAACATTGGAAGGTTTTACATAACTTAACATGGAGAATTCAACCTGGAACTGATTCTTAGAATCCTATTAATAGTTTGGCTTTCATGAATTTTTCTCCCGCTAAACTTTTCTTAGTCAGAAGTGGACCAGCGACCAGTAGTTAAGCTTTTGCTTTGATTAGCATATAATATAAAAACGAGTACCTTGACTTAGACTATGTGCAATTTATTCGAGTGATACTTATTTAATAGAAAACTTTTTCTGAAAATAATTTAGCTTGTAAAGTGTGATGTAGGTTGTATATTAATCTTCAGTTTATGGACCTTAATATTACCATTGGCGGCCGCGGTAACCGAGAGTTAGCGTTGCGTACTGCCATTCGATAGGCTCGCGTTCAAATCCTGGTGTAACCAACATCCGAAAGTTATAGAAAATTAATTTAAATAAAAATTAAAAATTAAGTTAAATTTTCTAATTGCGGTCGGCCCTTAACAGGGAATGTCTACCCCTCTGAGTGCATTTTGGACATGAACTAAAGGCTTCACATAGAAAACCATCAGCCGCTCGGAGACGGTTTAGTATAAACTGTAGGTCCCTCCATTTGTTGGAAAAATATTAAGACGCAAAACGATAAATTTGAGGAGGAGGAGGAGCTCGGCCGAAAATCGCTGCAACGGTTACAAAACGCCTTTGGTTTCGACCATTTTGTTGTAGCATTCTGTTAAATAAGTGTGTAGAGATGACACCCTGCACTGTTTACACTGAATCTGGCTCATCTTATCCCATAAGCTTAAGCGCCAACGCCCACATGGCTCCACTGTTTGCTCAGATGTCGAAGATTTAAAATGACCACACATTCTGGGGCGGATAGCAACTACAAATGGGGACACGGGCATTTAAGCCACAAAAAAATTCGCACTCAGCGCCTTAAGACTCACCCGGCAGCGTGAGAGCGGTGCAAACTAATTACTAATAACTTATGACCCATAGAAAAGAAATGCACTTTGAAAAACGAGAAATTGTCAAGCTTTTCAATAAATAATAAGAGATACCCACGAATACGAATACCCTCTTCCTGAATAAGAGACAAGGACGTGCCGTCTACGGCTACACGGACGAAGCGAGAGCCCTATTGGAAGTGGAAACTGGCTGCAGCTGCTCTACCAAGAACTTTAAGGCCCCTCGGTTAAGAGAGAGTGGTCTTTTTCTTGTAACCTAATTTCAGTGGCTGTACGCTATGGTTAGCATTAATCAGCATGCCAAATGATGCAACTCATCCATATTCAAAGGATTTCGTTCGAAACACTGTGACTACAAAATTGGAAGAAGGTCATTGGATGAACAATGTTTTTTGATCACAGAAACATTGAAATCATTGTAGATTTTTCTTCTTCTCAGAGGGTTGAGAGTCAGAACTCTACAAGTCGCTTTATATATGTATGGTCCACTGGCGCATTGACTGCCGCAGCCAATGGGAATATAAAACTCAAACAGTACTTGCTCGCGGGAAACTCCAGTAGAATTTATATACAAAAACCAATCCTTAATTAATCCTTTATTTATTTGTTGAAGCCTTTAAATATTTCCACAATCAATCATTCAAAGAATATTAATTTTTCAGTATTTAATAATAAAATAAATAGGAAATTTATAGTCGCAGGCAAGTTGATATTTCCTTCCGCAACCATTCAATTTGGGCTGACAGATAGGACCTCAGCACCGGCTGAGAGAGAAACTGTGAATAAAATTAATTTAAATTATTCAATAAAATTTTATTGCATCTATTATGAAGCTGTAAGTCAAATTGAATGAAATGAATTAACACAACAACAACACTGATAGATGGTAAATATTTTGTATTAAGGACACAAACAAAAACAGACATAATGAGGAAATTACTTAAATCATAATAAATTGCGAATGTGTATGTATTTCTATGAATTTACCTTTATTTGTTTGTATATAGAGTATTGATCGCGTTGGTTATGATGATGATGATGATGACGAATGGCTGTGTGCACACGAATTCACATAAGCTCACTGAAGTCTGCATGCAATGGAAAAGTGTGTCAGCCAGGTGATTGTAGGGAAAAGGCAGCAAAAGAATCCTTCCAACGAAACCAGAAAAGTGTCAACGATGAAACAATAACAACAAGCAGAGTGTAATTTCTGTTGCTGTTGGGGAAAATGAATATAAATATAAGTACATATATCTGCACAAATATTGTGTTTTTCTCACATGTTTTCAATTTATGTGTTTTCTTACTTGGGATTAAATATTCACCTTTGTTTTGAATGCTTTCTTATTAATATTGTTGAGTTAAATTATTGCATTTTCATTTATAAACTGATTACGGCGTAGAAAAAATAAGATCTTCTTCTACTCTCTTCTAATGCCATCTTTTTTGCAAAATATTGTCGGACGAACCTAAGTGTGCTCTTCCAAGTAGATAACTTCGTCTATCTCGGGATTAGCATTAACACCAACAAGAAATCTAACGCAGAATCACTCTTGCCAACAGGTGCTACTTTGGACTGAGTATGGAATTGAAAAGGAAAGTCCTCTCTGGACGAACGAAGATCTACAAGACGCTTATTTTGCCCGTTCTGCTATATGGTGCGGAGATACCATCTGATGAGCCCGCGTTGGGAGTTTTCGAGAAAAAGATTTGGCGCACGATTTATGGTCCTTTTCGCATTGGCCATGTCGAATATCGCAGCCGATGGAACTATGATCCGGATGAGATATACGACAGCGAATCAAGAAACAAAGGGTACGCTGGCTAGATCATGTGATCCGGATGGATAAGAATACTCCAGCTCTGAAAGTGTTCGATGCATTACTCACCGGAGGAAGCTGCGCCAGTAAAGAAAAAGAAGAGTAAATATTTTTGAACAAAGCCTAATTCCTGATTAAAATAATAAGGCTATGAAATATCGTTTGAGCGGTAACTTATCTTAGAATATTTCTTAGGATTAGGTAGTTATAAGTGGATCCACGATGACTGAAGCTGCGGGATGTAAACCAAAGCCAAATGTACTCAATCGCATAACTGCTTAACACAAACCCGGAATTTTACTAAGTTTGTATCCCTCGAAGTCGACCACCAGTTTAACAACAACTTTTCCTAAATTCCAAATAGCGTGGGGAAATCCCTGCGAAACAGTAAAAGCACGAATGCCGCATATTGCGTTTTGTTATTAAACTCTCATACTTTATGCTCTCATATTTCTAATGTTTCTCATAAATTTCTCATCTTTCTATACTGTTATACTACTCATACATACACATGCAAATATCTATGCATTATACAATATATTCCGTTGCTCATCAGTGTCTATGATTTGCTTCGCATTGTCTATTATGTTTAACGAATGCATTACTCATACGCAATGTTGGCTCTAAAGTTTTCACGCAACCCAACGTTAAAATGAAGTGTTTGAAATTGAAGACAAATTGTTTGATTTTTTTGATTTTGCTGGACACTAATTTATTTAATATTCTTTTTATTGCTTCTTCATTCAAAAAAATTATTCGTTTCTCTTTTACTTTTTAATTTATTTAAATATACATACATACATTTATAGATTTTTTGTATTTTTAATTTTTTTTTTTCTTGGTTTATTCGTTGAATTATTATACAGTAATTTTCTATAGCCATGTAATAGTAAAAGTTTCCTTCGATACAACACCTAAATATTCCACTACTTGGTAGAAGCAGCAGCACATATATGAATGATTGAGTGAAGACTTGTGAGTACAAAGCTTTTTGCCATTTACGTATTCACACAAGCTGGTATTGCAATTTCAACTTTATGTATATATAATAATCAAGCAGCATCATTGTTTTGTGCATCAAAGTTATGCGCTGGCAAACTGACATTTGGAAAGACGTGTGCAATAATATGAAGCTGGAATATCTTCTTGTTAGCATCATTTGTATGTATATCTGTAGCTAGATATTCGTAAATGAGTATGTGAACATACTTAAATTCACATATTTGCACATATTAACTTATAAAGAGATATATGTATGTATGTTACGACAAAAATTCATATATATGTATTCATTTGTGATTTTTTATTACGTGAAGAGAAACTAGATTGCGATATTTTTAGCAAATATTCGTGCTTCAAATTTATATAGCTGTCAGATTTATGCACAGAATTAAATTATAACATAAAGTCTAGGTACCTTTTTTTCCTCATCCACTGATATTCTGCTTGTTAGAGACTCCAAAATTCAAAAGCATGCGTAATTACATGCTGAGATGTTTACCAGCACCAGGAATGATTTGAAAGCGTCAGTGCCTAAGAAGCATACTTTTCCTTTCTCTCGCTACAACACTTTTCAAAGAGCCAAAGAGTTCAATACATTCCCGACACAACAAGGTGCTTGGTAAATAGTTTAAATTTTGCTTTATTATAAGTCTAAATTTTTGGCAGTACCAGTAATGGACTAATTTTTGAACCCAATAAAATAAAAAGTTTCATTAGTACGAATATCACACTGGTATTCCATAGAAAAAAATATCTTTTCATTTTATGTTCATGAAGTAATTGTACTATAATAATAACTTCGATTTTCGACAAAACCCATTTGAAAAACATTTCCGTTTAAAAAACAAATAGGTTTTTTAATCTTATTCCTTCGTTCAACATCCGAGGAATATAGATACATATAAGTATAAGAATATTGCTCAAAAAATTTGGTCCGATTATTTGAGCCACCAACTTCGAGAATATACTTAATTAAAATTCGCATTTTAAGTTTCAAAAGTAGCTTACACCTAGTTGAATTTTATTTTCAAATTCAGCTATAGACTCAAATATACGAAGGAATTAAGAAAAGTTCGGTTAGTTTGTGACTTTTATTTGTTTTTATTAAATATAAAAATACCAAATCCTTTGCAATTTCTTTATTAGTCTTCCTTTCAAATTTTAGAACGATCGGCTAAAATAACAAAACGTAATCAGCACTAGCCCCATAAAACACAAAAAAGTGCACATTCTTCAACAAATTAATTCAAAAGATACTGCATAAGCACCTTTCACAGTAGCAACTTTTAGGAAATAAATAAAAGTCATATTGGTCCATTAGATTCCAAAAAATATATTTAAAATCGTTCCATCGACTGCGGTATTAGTCCAGATCTTACAGGCAAAGCGCAAAGTACCATTAATCATTCGCAAAACATTCCTTCAATGTCGACATTGGCACGACGGAAATGACGAGTGACTTACAAAGTTTGATTTTGGTTCATCGAGAGAGCGCAGAGCGCATTTAAATTTCAACCATCGGTCAGGCTTTCGTCGGATCTTATTCTGCAAATAAGCTGATGCATGCACCCTGTCAGTTTTTCCCCGCCATGCCCGGTAGTTAAGCTATCGACTCCAGCTGTTTTTTTGTTCCTAAAACAAGCTATCGCTACACGAACCTCATCACAGTTGGGTTGGGTCTTTTCCATCATCATCGATAGAGATATCGGGTTCGCTATATTCGCGTATTCCATTTTCCCTGGCATTAAGCAAGTGGGAGAGGTGTTTCCTCCATACACCAAGAATGCTCTAAATATCGCTGAGAGGATTTGCAAATTGATTACTGCATGAGTATGCTCCGATCTTGAAGCCTTCGGTTAGCCGCGGTATCTTTTCATAGAATTTTCCAGTATTACCCTTGTCTGCCAGCCTTACAAGGTCTTTCCACCTTATTTCTTTCTTCGTCAGCAAAGACGTCTTGCTTCGCTCTCGGTATGTATAGTTCGCTCCATTATATGGCCGCAGTGCTAAATTTCACAAGGACCTACTCGTTTTCGTTCTTCTTAGATCACGATATAGACAATCTTTAATCATACATGGCCTAATGTATTTATTTGTCTGTTTTTTTTTGTTTTTTTTTTTTTTTGCAGCGCTCGATTAATTCAACTTACTTTCTAAATCTGACAAGTGATCCTCAGAAAAGGCATTCTTGCAAAAGTATTTACTGCTCCAAAATACAAAGTATCCACGATCTAAGTTTCCACTCATAATTCCCAAAAAATTCCTTACCAATTTATTTTCTAAAATATAATCAACCAGTTCGAATCTGCAAACGTCTTTTAGTATTTTTCTCTTTACTGAATATCCAACCTCATTTTATCACGTTGCTTTTCAATTTCATTTCTTCTAAGCCACATACTATTGCTTTTGGCTCCAAAGAGTTCTGCCGGTTCAGTCGGTCGGTCGGTCGGTCTGCTGCAGTCATTACATGCGTGACAAGCAAAGTTTTGCTTGATTCGTTGTTTGCAACAACTTCATTTCACATTGCTGCAACTGATGGCTTTTTTTGCAGATGCGAAAATGGCTGGCATATTTTATTTTACTCTGTTGGAGTTGATGTGTTGCACTGCTTACATGCTTAGAATTTTTTTTTCTTTTTGCTCCAGTTTCTTGTATTCCGAAAATGTGAGAGTTGAATTTGGTGATTCATCATTCATCAAAATGCTGAAGATTTGTAACATTGTAAGGCTACTTCTTTATAAGAAGCTGCAATAACTGAAAATCTTCTATGTCATTTTTATAATTTTTCTATTTGCAATTTGAACGAAAAATAATAATTAAGTAGAAAAGCACCTTTCGCTAGAGCTTAGACCTTAAAAAGTAAATTAGCAGCATAACAGTTCCTTAAATTTATTTAATTAATTTCATTAAATCACAAATACGATTTTTTTCTAAGATGAATCCTTGGCCCGCTTCCCAGTTCTGTTCGTGATAATCTAAGCAAAAAGCTGTTAAGTACCAAATTTCAAGTAAATCGATTTTATGGGATGGTTTGTTCACAGGTCCACTTCCAGGAGGAAAAAGTGTTCCTTAGCTTAATCGAACAATGAATATTTTTAGGAATTTTATTATTGGACAGTTGGCAACTCTTTCACCAAGTCTGTTCTGATTGCAGCTTTTCGACGTCGAACTTTCCTTTTGTTTGTTGACACTTTAAGCTAATTAAAGAATGGCTTGTAAAATGGCGTATGAATGTTAAAGAAAATAAGTTCAAACTAATCACTTTTATATTAAAGCCAAAAACTTGCCCTATCGCAAAGCACAACAATGTGCCTCTCACACAAGCTAACGAAATCATTTACCTTTGGATTCACTTGGATAGACGATTAACATGGAAGCGACACATTTCTGTCAAAAAAATGCAGAGGAAGTTTAAATTTTCCAATTTATATTAGCTTTTAGGCAAGAAATCTGGACTCAGCCTTGAAGCCTTTCTTTATAATGTGAATATAAAACCGATATGGATGTTATGGGATACAGCTTGCGCTGCAAATGTAGATATAATACAAAAATTCCAGTCGAGAACATTGAGAATAATAACAGGCGTACTATGGTTCATGCTTAATGAAAATATCCATAGAGATTTTAATACACACACAATCAAAGAAGAGATTGAAATCTTTACTCAAAAATACATAGCACCTTGGCCTCCGCAACAAGTCAAATGCACCTGAAGAAGCAAAGAGCAACACTGAACCAGACGCCCATTCCTAGCCAATGAGCTATTATATTTTAATTCAGTTTTTAAGATTTGATAACTCATTGTGGGACTTTTGATATTGAAGCAGATTCAGTAAATAAATACAAGGGTTAAAAAAAACGAATATTTATGGCATCAAGGTAATGCTCTGTATTTTGTGCGATGAGAAATATGGGTGAAACCATAATGGGGTACGCTAACGACAACAACTCGTCAACTTAAAGCGAGCGAAAACAATGCAATGTAAGCACTAGTTGACACTGATTTTGCGACTATAATGTTAGAGGCTGTTTTTTGCTCATTTTGAGTTGCTAAAACTGAAAATGGTATTAGAAATTTCCTAACCCGTAGGATTTTTGAGTTAAATAATTAATGATAAAATCAAGCTTTATCAAAATACAGCATGTACCAAAACAACTTGTGTTCGTTATAAAATTGGATGCTAGTGTTTAAAATGTCAAAACCCGAAAAAGTTCCCTTTTTTTGAAGTATTATAATCAAGAGATGTAGGTGCAAATCACCAACAGTAATCTAGAAAATTAATAAAAGAATGAAGAAATTAATATATTAATATCGCAATATACCTTGCCGACGCCCAAGGAAATGTAACTACCTACTGCTTCGAAATTTGCAAATCCTACTTCACATTTAACGGAAACGCTAGACTACTGCTTGTTCTAACAGGTTATATACGCGTTATGGAGGTGCCCTGTTTTAACCTTGGCTTCACGTCACCGTCGCTGAGATAAGTCAGTTGTAATAACCGATAGCCAAAGAAAACACATGATTTAATTTCGAGCTTTTTGCGTGACTTCTATGTGACCAGTTTATCCCTAAATCATAGGAGAAGACAATTACAAAAATGACAAAAAAAATAGCTTATCACAAATATTTGGTTGATCTATTGGCGATAAAGATCAGCTGTGAACTCCTCACTTATATTGTAAAAGTTGTGCTGCAAGTCTAAGTAACTGGTTACATGATAAACGATCTTCTATGCCTTTTGCAGTTCCAATGATTTGGCAAGAACCAACTAACAATTTCAAAGACTCCTACTTTTGTGTAAAAAGTGTGTCAAGGAAAAGCAAGCATAATATTGAATATCCAGAGAGAATACACCAAGACATCCTAACAATGGAGCAATAATACCAAATCAGATGGAACCCTCCATGGTGGATGACTATTTTTGGTTCCTTATGAGAGAAAACGATTAAAAATATAAAGCGAAGGTCAGCATTTGCGACAAAACTTGTAATGTTGATGAATTGGAATTTTTATTGAAAGATAAAGATGTTGTAAAAAGTACATTGTACCTATAGTACATGCCGTACTGACGAAAGGGTTTCAAATTAAGATTCATATTTTTTATCGTCGGGAGCGAGGTCTATCGGAGCCCGTATTTGCAGCTAGCAAGCTGCGACCTCTTCCCTAGAATCATTTCCATTCCAATTTTTATTATAAAGCTCTTATTTATTTCACACAAAAAAAAATTTTATGACCGTGGTTAAATAAAGTAAAATTAAAAATGCGGATATAGAAAAAACATAGAAATGAATACAAAAAAAATTAACAGTTCTTATACACTGTGAGCTGCGAAGATTGATTTGTGCGGTCTTTTTCAAAAATTATGACTTTATCGTGAAAAAATTGTCTTGATCACCTCCTAATACTTTTGCAAGTTCTTCGTGCGTCTGGCATGCATCTGCGTCGAGCAATCTCTCCAATTCTTCGTCTTGAAATTTTTTTGGCTGTCCGTTGTCTAAGTCGAAATTGCCACTTTTAAACCGTGCAAACCACTTTTGGCACGTTCGTTCGCCTAAAGCATGGCCACTATAAACGTCCAGTAAAATACAATGGCTTTCGGTAGCACTTTTCTTCATGTTAAAGTAATGAAGAAGAACTCCCCGCAAAAACACATTATCTGGAGCATATTTCGACATTTTCAAATGAATGAAACAAATTGTTGTTCACGCTAAACAAATGACATCTACTGAAAACGTCGCGAAATGACAGTACCTTTGAAATGAATATAGCCACAGATGAACACGATGCGAAATTACACTAGTAGAGGTCTCTCTTAGAAAACCGCACGAATTAATGCATCAGCATCTCTTAAAGTGTCATATCCGCCAGATGATAATGACGTTAGGTTTTTGTATAACAGTTTTACAATTGTCTACTAGTTTTTCTTGTACAATATATATTGATATACGTTTTATTGACGGGCCTTTAATAAAGAAATTTTTCTTTAGTTATAAAATCGAAATAAGTCCATTTTTCGTAAAAACAGAAAACAGAAAATAAAATGATAAAATATTTTTAGAAGCGCCCATTACAAGTTGTCTACAAAACATTTAGTATAAATTTATTTTGAATTTGTTGTAGTAAATAAAACCGATTACTTTTTAAGTAACTTTTTACATCTACATCTACAGTATAAATCACAAAACAGTTCCAAAAAATAAGTAAAGCGATGTAATCTGTAACAGAAAATTTTTATGTGACTAAAAATTCGTAATGAGGACACTTCTTAGTACATCAGTCGCAAATGTTTTCTTCAAATTTGTTGAGTATTATGATAAACTAATTGTACTTACAGACCAGACCTTGCCCCTACCATTTTTCCCGGCCGATGTCGAACGCCCTCATTGGAATCCAGTTCACATCATCGTCAGAAAATAGTTTCTAAATTTAAATTCTCAATTTCGAAACTTTAACGATGTAAACGCGTGAATATATGAAGACCAGTTATATATAAATTTTAACTAAATAAAATTAGTTACGCCATTAGTTTCAAAGTTCTGAAGTTAATGCTAATTTCCTGCTAAAGTTTTCCCACTACCACAGGGCGTATACGTAACCTTGCTGGCGCAACTAGCGCTTCAAATGTTTACATGTATAAACAAATATGTTTATATAAATACAAAGGTGTGCTGGTAAAATTTATACGAACACAGCGATCTATACATACATTTAGGAATATATTTTAACAACAACAAAGTTTGCTTCCAACTACAATGAAACGCGACAAATTCCATTTAAATCTTCTCTGAAGTAGCAATTTCGCACCGATTTCATTTTCACGCATTCAGAATACGACACAATTTGCAGTAAAGTATGAGTGTGTGTATGTATTTGTGTGCACCCACCCGGCAACGCTGCCTCTTTCAACTCATTCAACCGGATCGCGATTTGTCACTACAGCAGCAACACCAGCAGCAGCAGCAGCAACGGTAGCGCTAGTGACAATAAAGCCACACAAATACACACACACAGACGTACAGCTGGTTTCTAACACTATGTATGCACTATTTGTAACTGTGGCGCGGCCAATTTGATCCAAGCCATATTGTTAAAGCTGAAAACAACGGGGAAAAAAAATTCCACATAGAAATCGAAAATTTCGTGAATTTCGTGAATTCCGTGAATTTCGTAGCAATGCAATATGCGCAAATTACTTTTAAGAGTAGCAGCAATAGCAAATGGCAGTATGCGTATCTATGTATACACATGTGCATACAAATATGTACCTACACAATTGATCAACGCGTCAATTGGCGATGCGTGCAAAAGCGTGTCGCATTTTTAACGTTTTTCATGTGAACGTGCCAACACCAGCCCCCAGCGCCAACGCCAGAACACTGTCACAGAATGATTGCCGGTCAACTCGTACACGTGGTTTTTTTTTTCATACTTTCTTTCGCACTTGTTTTAGAAAATTGTAGTTTCTATTTCTTTTTGCTCAATCACATGCACATACGTATATATCTTTTTCGTTTGTACATTTGCGCCAATTGAGTTTACTTGTATGAGATTCTTATTGAGTTGCGTCGATTTGGATTTTTTTTTCTTCGTCAATTCAACTTGACGTCAGTTGTACAAAATAAAATAAATAAATTCTCTGCAACTTTCTTCTCATAAACTGGTCGCTGTGCTCTCCATCAAAATATGACTGATGGCTTCTGAAATTGGAGAAGGAACGTGCTGAGTAAATTGAATGACCACTGGCAGATACCAAGATACCATATGAACGTATGTACATAGGTATGTATGCATAGAGAAACGAATGATATACTAAACTTTTTAGTAAAGCACAAAACTCTCGATGTTGGATGAAAAACCTGATTGAAATGAGTGTCAAAGCGTAATGCTTCATTTTAATGGTAGCTTTTAGATTTCTCAATAAAATGGTATAGCTCTTGTGAGTGCATGCAATCAATATTCCATCGGGTATGACTAACTCTGCCTCAACAACTCCGATCGGTTCGGATACAGCCTCTTAAGGTATGAGCCCGCGATGCTTATATTTTTAGCAGCAGAAGCTAGCGTACCACACTTACTGAAGACTTGAATTTATGTACACCCTATTAATCAGTTGTTGCCACGGAGGGCTGCATTAATTAGGTTAAGTAACATAAATTGTTGGAAATGGTATAAATTACGATATATTAAATACAAACTAGTAAATTGTGACAACAATTCGACTGCTGAAACCGCCAGACATAGTGATACAAATAACTATTTCACAATTTTAGAGCTCACTATGAAAATCTAGAATGCAGTACCCGCTTCTGAATTATTTTTGGCAATGATCTGGAAGTCTGGGAAAAAGACCCCTACACCGATCACTCCCTCCGTCAAGCAACTCCCTCATCTTGAAGAAACTTTGTCCCTTTCAGTCATCTCGTAAAGGGATTTCGGATTCATAATTTAAAAAAGATGGTAATCACTTGGTGCCAGGTCCGGACTATAAGGTGAATGCATATAAACCTCCCAACCAAGCTCATTGAGCTTCTGGCGTATCACTAACGATGTGTGTGGCCAGGCGTTATCCTGATGGAACACAATTTCTCTCCTATTGGTCAAAACTGACTGCTTCTGGGTGATTGATTCCTACAGAAGGTCCAATTGTTGACAGTAAAGTTACGAGTTAAGAGTTTTGCCGTATGGGAGCAGCTCATGGGAGATGATTCCCTGCCAGCCTGGCTTGCCCATCGTTTCCGCCAGCTCAGCGCATTTCGACCACGACCGTTTTCGCTTGACGTTGACTTTTCATCGACAGTTACCGACCGCTTCAGAAATGGATCGATGGAGATTCGGTCCATGAGGTTTTTTTGGGTTAACTCGTGTGTCACCCACATATCTAGCATCTCGGATCTCGGATCCAGTTATATCGAATGATTCCAAACGGTTTTTTGTGCAATCCTTAGTTCTTGGGCAATCAAGACAGTGCTTACATGACGGCCGGACTCGACAATGTCCATGATTTTAAAGGAATTTTCGACAATTGCTCTTCCAGTGTGTGGGGCATCTTTGATATCGAAATTACCGGAACGGAAGCGTCGAAACCAAAATTGCGCATGATTGGCTGTTACGATATCAGGACCATAAACGTTATTCACATTTTCAGCTGTCTGGCTTGCGTTTTCGAACTTATCAAAGGGAAACTGAAATATAGCGTATTTTCTCTTTGCTAGTATCCACCTTTGACGCACGCTCAAACAAAACTGAATAAACCAATCACAAAACTGTCAGAAACGCTTTTAGTACAAACCCGACCCCGGAACCCGATCGGACTTATACAACGCGAGATACAGATAAATAACGCCATATATTGCAAAAATAATGGTCTTTGCCAAGGAAGCAAACTGAAGATGGCTAAATAAGATCACGTGCAACGTGACTAGACAGCTATGAGCAAAGTTGGACGCGAAAAAAGCAAAACATCTTATTATTCTAGGCCGGTTCTCCATTAATATAACGTCAGGTGGTGGAGCTTCACCAAATAAAATGGGCTACCATTGTAATGATATTAGCCACAGCTGTAGGAACGAAGAAGAGGAAGAACTTATTGCACATTACCTTTATCGCTGTCCAGCCTTGATATCTGCGTGACACAAGTTCCTCGGGAATCACATCTTCGTTGCCTCTTAAGACAGAATATTTGAGAAGGTGAAGACAGGAGCCACATAGCGGTATCACAAAGGGCCTATTCGCCTACTTCCGCTATATGAAAACTTCCAAAAACGAGATAAGCGTGACTGTAGTTATATGAATCCACCAAACTACTCTAGAATGAAACATTCAACTCTTGGCGATATCGCCAATAATTGCACTACTGGCCGTGTAATGCTGAGAAAAAAAGTGTTTATGTTTTCACGTATGGCTCTTAAGCGAAAATATTTATTCAATAACATTTTAAAAAATCCTATTTCATATTTCCCCAACTGTTGACACAATATTAATGGAATTTCAATGAAATATGAATAAAACTACTTATTCAAAAAATATATTATTTTCATATAATTTATATGATAATTTTCTCCACACTTAAGTTCTGCCACTTGAGCATTAAATAATATTTACCAATCATTCGCATTCATTTTCACTGAGCCATCAGCAAACGAACGAACAAAGTGCCATTATTTTCGCATTAACAACGCGTGCGAGCTATTGTACATATACTCGTACATACGTGTATATGCGTAGATATTTCTCATATGTATATGTTCGTAAATATTATACCTATATGTATGTATAGCACTGCTGTGATATATTATGGCAACAGCTGGCATCATTTTCGTCCAACTCGAAGCGGTCAATCCTTGTTTCCTTGCGAATACGAATACGAGTAAAATGCTCATAATTTATTGAAAGCGCTGAATATTGATTGAGATAAGAAAAAGTTAAAAATAAAAATACCAGAAATAAATAAAAGAAAAAATCGAAATTGAAAACGTATAAGTATTATTACTTATGCATCCTTCCGCACGCTAAGCTCACACTGCCAATGGAAGTGTTTACATATTCGTAAGTCAACCGCGTTTATTAAAGCAAACATGCGCAAGTTGTGGCGAGCTGCGAAAGCTGATGTGTGGCAAACAACGGTAAGGCGACGCATATATTGCATACATAAACGATTTATATGTATTTATGGTATATGCATATGTGTGCGTACATACATATATGTATTGGCATACAAACAAGAACAGCATGCAATTGCGAAACGGCGAAATAGCGGAATTTTCAATTTTCAGCTGCATTATGACATTTTCCACGACTTCTTCTGCTTCTTCTTTGCTGTTCGCTTTATTATTTTGCACGAAAATGTGGCGCGGAAGTTTGCCAACGAGTCACACATTTTAGTTGGTTTGGAAGCTGCTGATATTTAAGCTGAATTTTCGTTGTTAATATTCTTAGATTGCATTGTTGTTGATGATGATGTTGTTGCTGTTGTTTTGTGTCTTTTTCCTCTCTCTCTCTCTCTCTCTTATTGCTCTGAAACTGCGCTTGTATACACTAAAGCTGCAATTTCTTTTATGTATGTGTATATGTATTGCATATTTGGTGCTGTCAACATTTGAAAATATTAAATTTATGTCAGGCTATCAGTGTTATTGTTGTTATTATTGTTATTATTATTATTATTATTTTTGTCATCGCTCGGTGGCATTACGTAGCTGTCAGAAATGCGATGCATTTGAAGTATATTTTTCATATTTCAGCGCTTGTCTCAGCTCCACAATGCATATTTTACTTTTAAGCTTTTGTTTTTCGCCTTTCCTTTATTCTTCTTGCAAGAGGATGGTAGAAGTGGCTTAATATATGTAAACTTGGCAAATTGAGGAGAGGGTATCTAAGCTAGATAGTCGCGGGTGGTGTTACAACACTTGCGATGTTAGCGACTGCTATTTCATATACTGAGTTGAGTTGAGTTGAGTTGATACGGGTGTTAGTCGGTGACCAACGCACTTAGGCCTATAAGCACATTGTAATACCACTGAGATGCTCTTATCTTCACCTTTTCAAATGTTCACACCATTTCTTGTACCTTTTAAAGACAACGAAAGTTCCAATTTTCGCTGAAGCCAGCTCAGTAGGACAGTGGAAGAAATGTTCCCGAGGAACTTGTTTCGGGCAGATCTCAAGGCTGAACAGTGACAGAGGTGATGTACAAAATATTTTTCTTCTCTTCGTTCCTATAGCTGCGTCTAAAATCATTAGAGTGGTAGTCTATTATTTTCCTGTGAAGCCCCATTTAACAGTGGCATGTTATTATGCTTGTTGTTCTGTTACTGGAGAAGCGGTCTAAAAGAATAAAATATTTTGATTTTCTCAGGCCCACAAATACAATGGTGAAATATTAATTTTCCAATTTTATGTCAGTCCTCTACTAGTAAAATACCAGTTGCTTTATGCATATTCATGAAAATAAAAATATAAAAGTATGTCTACTGTTAGTAGGTCATAGCCTGAAAGTGAATGTCCCTAACCATTCGGCTAACGTGACCAATTGTCAAGCAACATTAGAAAAATTATATCTTCTTTATTAATATTTATATATTTTTTTACTGATTCTGCTTCGATATCGGATTTCAAGATATAAAAACTAAATTAAAAATATAATAACCCATTTCCAGGTAGTTTTGAGAAATCAGAACTCACGGTGGGGTTGATGAGTCAATATTATCGACGTACGGCAGCAGCTGTACCCTCTTACAAAAGATTGTACCTTACCTATTCAGCTCTGCCGCTCTTATTAGCGTTAGCATTGCGTACTGCCATTCGCAAAACCAGGGTTCAAATCCTGGTACGACTAACATCCAAAGGTTATAGAAAATGAATGTAAATAAAAAATTAAGTTAAATATTCTTATTGCGGTTGCCCCTCTGCAGGGAATATCAATCCATCCGAGTGCATTTCGGACATGAAATAAATGCTCCTCATATCATCCATCATTCATCGACCGTTCGGAGGCGGCTTAGTATAAATTTTGACTTTGCAATCAATTCAGGTAATTTCATTGGGTCTATATTCCAGTAAATTGGTCGTCTTGGGAAGATAAAATTTAATATAGTTTTAATGCTTATGAACATATTACATAACTGTCGACCTTTTGACCTGTCGGCTGTCGACATGAAAAGCAACTAAAAGTTTTTTTTTTTGTTATTATGGAGCATGATATTCAGTAAATCACAGCTACAGCAGGGTTAATCTCCCTGATTTTAAGAGTGACCAAAGTTAGTGTAAATAGTTTGTTGCATCGGAGTGAAAAAATTATGCTTTAAATGGTTTCTTATAAGTACAACTGTGCCACCAAATGGTTTTTCATATAAGTGATTAAAGAAATGTCACCAAGCGGGTACATTTTGATACCACTGAGAGTCCTGCAGACCACCACCAGTTAATCAACCCAATGTATGGAGTTTGCAAAACTTAGCAGTCGACATATCTTAGTCCCCGCTATTCCGCCCAAGCCTTCAAAGGTAGCTATCCCCAGAGACTTCAACCTAATTCTCCAAATTGCATTCTTGTCTGCAACTTTTGCTGACGTCGTTAGTTGGTACGCCCAACCTAACTGCCTGCCCAATAGGATGTGTCCTGTAAAAGGTCCTATAACTGTAGATATCTCCTTTCTTTTCAGCTCGATAGAGTCACGTGACCTTTTCTGTTTTTTTTCTGGCCATATTGTCCTCGTCACATTACACGCATTAAAATTTCGCCATCTTGAGTTGACATCTTTAGTGAACAACAATGGAGTTGGTCCAATTTTTTAATGCTATTGGATATTTCCCGAAAGCGTTCAAAAAGTCGCAGATTTTCATGGTAGTCAAACCCGCAAAAGAGGAATGTTTGTACCTATTCTTTACGAAATAATACCAAATCATCAATTTGCTTACAAAAGTGAATTGGCCCAGAAATGTAACGAAATTATCATTTCAGTAATTATTCGCGCCAGATTAAAGTTCCATGCTACATCCTTATGGTATCTTCCTTTTATATTTTCCAAATAAGTCATTTCCTCGACATCAAGGAAAAACCTTTTTTCTTAGTACCTCGTGAAGCGATTGTTCTAATACGAAATACTGGATATATTTATGGATTAATATTTTTTGTTTTTTTTTTTTAATTTAAAATCGATTTTTCGTAGAAACTCTAGATTCTACACCTGATTTCACACTTGAATAACAAAATACGGGGCTTTTCCTACTATCGCATTAGTTTTAGCTACAAAACACACAAGAAGAACTTCTATTAAAATAATTGGGACAAAATTTCTTTTTAAACAAAATTGATGAACACTGGTAACTCTTGAAAAAATTCATACATTTTCAACGAAAATCAAAGAGAAGGTCTTTGTAAAATCTACGTCAACGACGTGTCAGCTCATGCGGCTGTAAACCCACGTAAGATATTTTTTCTCGCACAGTTTTTACCCTATTTAACCGACTGCAAAATAAGAAAGGCAATAAATGTTGCGTATACGTAGAGTCGAACCCTTAAATGTGTGCAGCTCAGTTTGTATGTTCCTGTACTATATTCAAGTGAAATAGTTAAAAGAATTCACAAGCGTACATGAATTCCCACGCCGCTGTACAAAATGCCAAAATGATATGACAAAATTGAAAAGGTTTTATTCAAACACAGGGTGATACAAAAAAATGTTATTTATTGAATTTTTTGAATGAGTCAAAAAAGGTGGAAGGCATTGCAGTTATTTTTCAAAAGATTCCCGAAGAAACAAAGCATTGTCAGCAAAGTTTAAAAAATAGATCATGGAAGGCATGTCACCTTGTTAAAGAGTTGGAGTGAAAAACGAGACGCATTAACTTGATATGCAGCAACTTAGTATAAGAGCCGATGAATGGTCGAATTACTGAGTTTCATAGCTTTTAGAAATTTTCGAAAATCTTCCCCCCTCCATTCCACCTCAATTAGTAGTCAATGAAATAGATATTCCACTTCTGGCTATTACTAAGTTCAAACAGCAATTTGACATTTGAAAAATAGCAAATCAGCTAGAGCCGTTGACTTAAAAGCTGAGCAATTTAAATGTGTTATTATATGGTCCGACCAAAGCATATTAGATGATGATGAGTTATAAAAAAGTATATTCCAATTATTAAAAAATAGGTTTTCATAATGTTATTATTATTATATTCGGGTATTCGTACATAGAATTTGAGCAAAATGAATATTTCTTCCATACAAGGGAGTTCCTCAGTAAAGTACCTAATTGATGTATTCTCAATCGTCTCATTCAGCCCACAACTGACATCGCAACTCTGTGCATCATTCTGCTGTAAGTTTCTATAGATTCAGTGTAAGTTGTGCAAGGTCAAGAGTGCGCATTAGAGTGATCTCTACTTCGGAGGCAAAAGTAAAAATCTTCTCTCTATTTTGCTGGGCTACCTTACTTTAACGATCGGCTCTTGTATTAACTTTTACTCAACCATCATTGATTGTCCATAAATTCATACAACAAAAGGGTTTCCATTTATAACAAGCACACGTGGTCGTATAGGTTCTTTTTAAGTCAGTATGTGAGGCATTAAACGAGATGCCCGGCAAACGTTGACAGCCAACAATCGACAGGCAAGCCGGCATAGTCAGTCAGGCCGCGTCAGTCGCAGGCAGTGAAGTGCATTCAAGAGAAACGCAATTCCTACGGTTCTACATACATATACCAATGCACACACACACACCACTCAACATGTGCCATCATTTACATACATACATACATGCGTACGTCAGACACAAAAGCCGACAGAGAGTGACTTAACTGGCGCAACAATGATGTGAAAACCTTTAAAAAGATATCATGTTTTATTAAGGGATTAAAGTGCTCTACCGGCTTAGTTGATGTGCCGACAGATAGACGTATGTACATATGTGCACATATATGTGTATATATGTGTGAGTTTGTATAGTGTGAGTAAATGTTTTTCCGCTTGAAATATATTTTCTTCATTCTGCATTCTATACTTTTTGAGGTCTTTTTCTCAACACTTATGTTGCCGCAGCCTAGCTTTTCTTCCTCTTCCTCTTCTTCGTTTTTCTTCGCTTTCGACTTTTGCTCAGTCTTTTAACGCTAACAAGGCATTATTGGCTTGTAAAGCGTATTTGCCATTTTACCAAGATAACGAAGTTTACCAACAACCGAATGTAAGGCAACAACAGAACAAACAAAAAGAAGACAAGAAAATCAAGAAAACAAAAGTGAAAATATCACAGCAAATAAAAAAATAATAATACGAAGGGAAGAAGAAGAGCAATTCAAGCGCAAAAAAAGTCGAAAGCGTGTACTGGGAGACAACACATAAGCAGCAAGGAGTGAGGATAAAAATTTCGAAACAAAATTAAGCAGTGAAAACTAAGTCATTGCGATGACGGCAAAGTTTTGTGTAAAAATGTCGAAAGTGAAAAGTGGCGAAAGAGACCCAGAGAGACGGAGAGAGTGTGGCCATGACAAGGTGACTGTAAAGTTTTCAGTTACTTTCGCTTCATTCATTTAAAGAGGCGCTGCTTTTCCCGCACGCAATAGCTCGCACACATACTCCAAACATACTCTTGCTTCTTCTCTTTCGTACGTTACTTATATGGCATTCATACACGTATGTGCCCGAGTTGGATAATAAATTTTGCTGGTCAAACTTTGTAGCTTTTTACTCAGTTGAGATTTTTAACAATTTGTTCTTTTCTTTTTCTTTTTTGCTGCCGCGCCTGCGGTTGGTCATAAATAAAAAAGTTATGTGTAATAAAATTGATAGTTTATGATCTCTTGTGTATTTCCAACTTTTTTTGTTTTAACATTTGTTTCTCTTTTAATTTTACGTTGTTAAAAAATGATTGAAATATGTATGGTGCGCTATAAAGAGTGCATTCACTTTGATTGCTTCTTAAATGAGAAGGAAGAAATTTGCTATAACTTAATCGTGCAGAAATGTTGCATGCATTATTTGGATTGTTTCTTTCTTGCAATCTGCGATGTGATTGTATTTGATCCATAGCATGCAAAGGAAAAGACTTTGATTTTACATCGGCAACTTCATTAGAGGTTATTAAGCTGATACAGTTATGCGCTTGTAACCAAATCGTTTCTTTGTTATTTACCACCTATTGGGCACCTAGTGAAGTCAGGTCTCTCTCCGAATAAACCTTAAAATGGGGTGGAGCTCTTTTTATTACTTTTCTTCCACCAGCGAGTACTGCATCGGAAACTTTCAAAACTGAAGCGTTTTACCCATTCGGATGACAAGAGCTGGTGGCCATAGTTGTGACCCCTTAAATTGCTGATCTCTAACAGTATCGCCGAATATATGGTAACATGCAAGGAGCTACAAATGTTTCGCAAACCGCTCAGATGTGGTCGTAATCCAAAATTGGTGACATGTAGACCACTATATTTGTTCGTTGAGAGAGACAGAGAGAGAGAGAGAGAGAGAGTTTTACTTATACAATTGGCGCTTTTTAACCGCTTAAGCTATTTTTGCATTTTTCCCTGAGCTCAATAACACTTGAATCTTTCCAAAAACGTTACTGAGTTTCGTTGTTCAAGGCTGAAAAGCAGAAATTTACTTTGACCAGAAGTGTCTTCTTTTTGGTTTAGATATCGTCAAAAGCAATTCACTACCTACTTTCTCCATACAGCTTAAAACACTGACGCACTTTCATTATTTTGTCAATAATTAACCTTAAACCAGCTCTGATGGTAATTTCGTAAACCTCAGTGATATACGAGCAAACAGAACTTTCAAATCGAAATGCAAATACCACAATTGGCAAGAGTGCGCGATAAAAAAATCTTGGGCATGGGGCTCATCGCTTACCCTTTCGTCTGTGGGATAATAGAGACCAAAGAAATAACTGGAACAAGCCTCTGAGGGAACTTAATGTTGCATGAAGCTTTGGTACCACCGCTTCACATAAAGATGAAACAAAAGAAACAGTCAGTGGCAAAGCTTTCGTTTATAGGTATAAGGCAGCTTATGGCTGATCAAAAATTCACCACCACCATGAGGTGTCCTCACGGAGAAGAATTACCTTTAAGGAGCTCATGGAGAAGTTTTTAAGCAATAACAAAGACCGAAACTACAAACAAATAATCAAAAGAATTTCAAAATTTAGCTTTCCTGCTGAGTCGAAAAGTGCATTTAAACTAAGCAATAATAATAATATTTGCCACTTTGTAATCGCTGAAATGCTTTTCGGCCAAATTATTCCTCCAATTTTTGGTGTACACCGCCGAAAAGCCGATGGGTTTTGCGAGGAGCTTTTATTCTTTGTCAAAAATAAACTCAAAGGAGTCGATATTCCTTGCCCATGGACGAACGCAATTAATTTGGTGCATGATATATGTATATACTGTGACAATATCAAGACTAAAAACACTATTTACATATTCAGCTGCCTCATTTATGTTTTCGCCTTTATCGATGAAAAATTGCAGAATAGGTATATTGTATTGTCTCTTGGCTGGTGTACTCAAACACCACTGAGTTAAGTAATCAACACTGCTCCCATTACGCTTTTAAGTACAAAATATTAACTTTCTGATGTCATTTAGCGTGTTGCAATCGCGCTTATAGAACGCATGATACAGATCACTAAAGTCATCTATTGTAAAAATAATGGATGTATTTTACTAGGCCTAATAATTGATGTGAATATGGAATGTTCTTTGAGCTTATAAATTTAAATACTCAAGATTTGCACGCTAAATTCGCATTTGAAAAGTCTCGCCAGAAAAGTGTTTCATGAGCTTTTTGCTCTGAGTTGGTCTAACTTGCTGAACAGTACTTTTTTTGCAACTGCTCTGGTCTGCTCGAATTTGAGAGCTACAATAAACAAACATATTATTTTTTTTTTTCATCAATTTTATTACTAAAAATTCCAAACAGTTGGCAACCTTAATTTTTTTATCAACTTCTATATTCAATATAATCGATTTAAAATTTTAGATTTCTGTTAATGACTCAATCAAAGCCAAAATAAGTCATATGACTAAAATTTTATGTATACAACAGAAAAATAATTAAAATTATATTTTCGGGCATAATCACAACCCTTTATGAGACTATTCATGTCAAGAAACGAATAATGGCGCATTACTCAAATTCTGTTAATTTTGATTATAGTTTTCAATATTTACTTTTTTTTAACCTCATATTTTGTGCTTAATAAATTAACAATACAGACCACAAAAACAATTAAAGTCAAATGAATCGAAACAAATTGCAGTCCTTGCAAAAACTTGTTGCTAAAATCAAAACCGACGACTCTTGTAATCCGAATAAGATTTGTGACATATAAACGAAAGTTTTGCCGTCGCTGTCATTTATCACAATATATATTGTACAATCCGTTACTTACCAAAATGTATATGTACGTTAACTCATCCTCATTAAAAAGGCTAGAAAAGTCAACAATGTGATTTGTGGCTGTAGCTCTTCAATTATGTTGCCCGTGAATGTTTACAAACGATTTTCAATTCAAATTACAACAACTAATTGCTGATTGGCTTATTTACATTTTGACAATGTTCAACAAGCAAAGCTGGCAATTAAAAGTAATTCCTAATGAAGATCAAATTAATAATGCCAGTGAAGCGCGGGCACGTCTCTTTGCTTATGAGTTGTGTATAAAACTCTTTGACGGTAATAAATGCAAGTAATTTAAATATAAATTTACATAATAAATTTCTATAAATAGTACAGTTTATATTAGCGTAGAGTATTCATTTTATGACTGAGTTTTAGCAATAGAAGTTAAATATGGGAAATAACACTTCTCAACTATATTTTAGTGTCTTTTCCAACAAGATACTAACAATTAAATCGAAACAGCACTAACACTAAATGAATATTTAATTTTGAATATATTCTCTACTGTGTATGAAATTAGTTTGTCTTAAACTAGCTTCGGTTAACTTTACATCAGCCAAAGTTGGGTAGATTCCAATGAAGTATGATATCTAAACTAAGCTTCGAAAATGGTACATAAATAATCACTAGATGCACTTGATAGTCTTAATTCGAAAACACCTAATTCAGATCAGTAAATCGATATGCGTGTGAAAAATTATTTTGGTTTGAAAATGCATTAAATTTCCAAAGGATCACGTTACGGTGAGAATGCTTTTACTAAACGCCGGATTCAGAAAAGGTTTTCTCCATTTGGTTCCAGACATTTTTGTGTTAAAGTTACAACTGTTATGGCAAAAATGTCATAAACACAAGCTGCCAGGAAACAGCTGATAGGCATCACTCACGAGACTGTTTGGAAATGGAACTACTTAAGCAAGCTCGATGTTTAGGTGTCACATTTATTAACCGAATAACCTCCGGTGAAACGCTTTTAAAAAAAAAATCGAATCATTTTTGTAGTGACTTATTATGGGCAATGAAAAATAGGTTAACTACGGGAATATACAACTAAAAAATATTGGTCAAAGGCCAGTGATCCTTCATGAACGTAACGTCGTCTTTGACTTTGTAAATGCATGGAGTGCTACCATCAATCCAAACTAAATGAAGAATTTTCTAGCAGTTTTTATTTAGTTCTCACTCATTTACATATGTTTCCGTGTTATACGAAACGCTAAAATAAGTAGAAAAATCTTAGAAACAAATTTTATAAATTATTTAAGGGGCCGATAGCCCTAGCTGCTAGTTGCCTTTAATGTAATGTAATTATTCATAATTATTTTTCATTCAAATAAATAAATAAATATTTAAGGTCAGTAATGATCAGATACTGAAGAATAAATATTTTCTTTATATGAATAATTTTAATGTGTTTGCCATTATAAAGATCAGGATTCGAGTGATGGTTCGACCAACATCCAAAACTATTGAAAATTCATTTTTATAATTGCGGTCACCCCTCAGTATTTCTGAGGTGAAATAAAAGCTGATCAAAAAAATTCATCGGCCGTTTGGCAGACTAATTTAGATTTCGATAAACTAGCCTTCACCAAAGGGGCCAACAGCTGATGGTACATCTGAGATGGACAAATCTGGGTATTAATTGAGCTAAACAGTACTAAATCTCTAGTCCTTTTAATCCGGGCTTCCAAACGCATATCAACCAGCATAATAACCGGCACTGTCCTATGAGTACTCGTGACAGATGTTTGAGCTGCACCTCAAACAACTTCTGCCGCAGCTGTAGGGACATACCATAGATGAGAATGGATCGATGGAAAACACTGTCACTGCCCAGCTCTCAGTACCTTCCGTTATCGTTTTCTCAGATCTTCCTTCTTTGATTGCCTTGCAGAGCTTGCATCGATAGGCCCCAAAAATCTCCTTAATATCATAAAAGACAACAAGTGGTTTGAACATTTGGAAAGGTGAAATTAATCTCTTTATCAGGACCAACATAGGTATTACCAGCAGGCCAAAGTGCGCTCGATCGGGGTTCCGTGGTCAAGCAACATTTCGCAGTCGTCTGGCGTTTTCATTAATCGTTACAAAATTGCTCTGATATTCACGTTATTTAAAGGCTGGTTACAAAAATTAAGTCAAAAGTTAAAGGCCTATATCTACCGATTTGTTCGGAACTTCTCAAGAAAAGCCCAGTATAAATTATTTATTGCGGTTATGGGCTTCACCAGCATGAATACCAAGTTTATGTCGTCTACAACGATTATTCTAAAGCCTTCGATACCGTCACGCAGAGCATTTCATTGCGAAAACTAGAGTGCCTAGGTATTCACTCTTTTTGTCTTTATTGGCTTAGATCATACCTCTGAGATAGATTCTCTTTTGTTGAAATAGAGTTGAACAAAATCTTATGCTTTTGAGGCCACTTCTGAGGTGCCGCAAGGTAGTATTCTTTGTTCTTTATTATTTCTTCTTTTTAAAAATGGGACTTGCTTTAAAAATTCAAACTTTTGTTTTATGCAGGCTAACCGATACAAGCAAAATATTATTTACGGATCAATTTATTTAAAATGCCGTGAATAGTTGACTTTTTGCATGGATTAGCAGAAAGAATACTCTGCTCTCCGGTAAGTGGACTGTAGACCGATTTGGATATAAGCATAGGTCGTAGGTATGTTAGTGCCACAAACTAAACCAATACGTTGAACTGGACTGTGAATAAACCTAGATCAGAATGATTTACTTCGAGGCATTCATATTGACATTTTCGTGAAAGACTTTGAGCAGCGAAGATGTGATCTACACATACAAATTAGTAGTTAGATCAATAACATAATAAGAAAAAACCTTAATTTTTTGACTCAGATGATGGTAATTAGGGTTTATGTCGTTTTTTACAATACTCAATATAATAAAAATTGGAACAAAATACAGAAAATCACAGCTACGTGAGGGCTGTTCTGCTAATTAAAAATGTATATATATATACATAGTTTATCGAAATTTTGCATTTATACTTCAAACTCCATTATATACTTACTCAACCGATTTGAATATTCATGAGCTTCGACATAACTATGAATTTATTGTAACCGCTGTCAATTAACGCAAACAAATTATTTGAAATATTTATTAAAAATAAAATACAGCATAAGCTAACTAAGAGCATAATTAAAATTTCTGGGGAAACAACAGCAATTAGCAACGCAGACTTTTGCATAATTAAGTGTTAATTAAAATAAACAAATGAATTGTATCACTCACTCATTCACCAAAGTAACAAAAATACCAATTGACAAACGTCGCCTCATCGTGCTTCCCGCACACCTCTCTCACCCAATTCAGACAAATAGTGAACGCCAAAAAAAAAAAATTGTTGGGCGTTTGGAAAAATCTAACCACCACCAAATGTCACTCACCATTGACAAGCATTTCATGGCTTACAACACTAAAGTTTGCCATTCGAGTAAATTATAACGGCACAAATAAAAACCACCTTTTGCATGGTGGCGCCACAATTTCTGGTTTATTGAAGCGCAATCCGCGAAAAGCCACTGGCAACTAAGCAATTCTAAATAAACATTTAATTGCCAATATGCTGTTATATAATTCAAGTATTCAAACATAAATGAATAAATTCAAATAAACTATACCAAATGACCGTTAAGCTGTCAACTGTCAATTAACAGTGAATGGAGAGACGATGATGCGGTCCATCAATGTTTGGCACACAGTGGTAGTGGACGCGGGCATCAGCACAATATTTGGTCTTCTTTTTCCACGCGGTGACAGTTAATTTGGGCTATAATATAGGATGGATTTTTTAGCTGAATATTTAGATGTAAATGATTTTATTGGACAAATGAATATAAAATAGATTAAACATGTAATCATGCGAATCATATTAAAAATTGCATTCAAATTGTTCAGTATATTTTGCAAAATTTGGTCATACAAGGGCGATCCATTTCGAGGAAACCTTGAAGAAAAAAAATATAGAAAATTCAAATTTAATGGGAAATGTTTATTATCATTGGACCGATGATTTCACCGGCTCACAAACCACACCAAACCCTTTTTGTCTGAATGAAATGGCATCTCTTAATCTCTTCAAGTTGTTTTTCGTCCCAAATGCGACAATTTTGCTTGTTTACATACCCATTAAGCCAGAAATGGGCCTCATCGCTGAACAGAACTTGGCTCGAAAACGTCGGATTTTCTTGGAACTTTTCCAGAGCCCCTTTTGCGAAGCGATTCGCTTGGGAAGGTCGAGAAGCTTCAGTTCGTGGACAAACTATATTTTGTATGCTTTCACTTTAAGATCTCGACGTCAGTCCGAGTTGCTGCGAACGGTGCCGAATCGACTCTCCACGTGTACACTCTCAGCTACTGCCGCTATATTTTCTTCACTGCGCGCTGGACGTGGTCTACTCGGTCGAATATTATCCAATAATCAACGCTGGGTCTCAAGATGGTTAATGGTGTTGTGAATAGTATGCTCAGTAGGCCGATTATGTTGACCATAATTCGAGAGTCCATTATTTCCAAAACGTGAATTTTCGTAGCAAAATTGAGCGATATTATTGAAATAACGAGAGGTTCTAATTATAATTCAACTAACACAAATTATTAAGTTTACATAAGGGCATTCAAAGTTAGGCATTCAAATATTGCAGCCGAGTGGAGCGGACGTGAGTGCCGTTGTATAAAAGTCTTCCACGAAAATGTGAATATGAACACCTTCAAGTAAGGCGCTCGCTGTTTATCACTGATCCCATTCCAGAAATATAATATTATCTGTGTTAATCTAGGGCGGAAATCGCTTCGATTTTCACAAGCTTTCCCTGAAGCCAATTCTTCACCAGCCAAATCATTCGCCGTAGACAGGAACCATTTAGTCATCATCCCTTATTTATGGTTCTGATACTGTAACAGTCAATCATGCACAATTTTAGTTTTGTCGATTTCGTTCCAATAGTTTTGATGTAAAAGTTGCTCCACGGTGTGGATGATCAATTGTCGAAAATGTCGACAAAATAATGGAAATCGTCGAGTCTGGCCGTCGTCTATGTAGGACGACGGGAACGATAAGGGACTTGTATTTGTATTTATTTACTGAATTCGCTTCAATATCAGAAGTGTCACAATAAGTTATCAAATCTTAAAAGCTAAATTAAGAATGAAGAATGAACCATGGTACGCCTGTTATTATTCTCAATATTTTCGACTGGAAACTTTGGATTATATCTAGATTTATAGCGCAAACTGTACCCCATAACTGGATTGCATGCATCCATATCGATTTTATAGTCGCAATATAAAGGAAAACTTCAAAGCCGACTCCAGATTTCATGCTTAATGTTTTTGGTAGAAATATGTCGCTTCCAAGTTAATCGTCTATCCACAAATAAATGCCAAGGTATGTGATTTCGTTAGCTTGTGGGATAGACATATTGTTGAGCTTAACGAGGGCACGCTTTTGTTCTTAATGTAAAAATTATGTCTTTGTACTTAGCTTCAGTAAAGTATTTAAATGGCTCAGCAGATAATCCATCGCTTTGTTGCTTTCAAGCGGCCGTTGCACTTTTATAGCCATTTGCAGAAGAAATGTTCCCTCCATAAATATAGTGTACCCTGGGCATCGGTTACTAGATCGCCTTCTTATGCTCTACAAAAGAATAATGTTTTCTAAAGCTAACAAGAGCACAAATGCACAAATTTGTCATTAACTATTACAATTTTATGATTTTGTAAGAAGTTTCAAGGATGTTTGGAAAAGGGTATTATGGACTAAAGATTTAGCAAAAATTAGACCTTTGAAGAAAATAGCAGCCGCATATTTCTTATGTTTAACAAAATAAAAATTTTAGTTTTAATCAAGTAATAATGATGGTAATTTTAATAATAAATATATTTAATTATTTTAATAAATATATAAAAAACTGTATTTTGAAGTACAAAAATCAGTAGTTACAAACATTTTTATTTATATCAAGCAGCAAATTCCAGCGCCAGTAAAAGTAATTAATGAAATATATCGTTAATAAACTTTAATTGTTTTCATTTATTATATTAAATTAGCTTAATACAAAAAAAATACCCTTTTATAAATATTAAATTGCAAAGTAATTGCAAACTTGTAATAATTATATTGTACTTTTCATCTAAAAACGATTAAATTTTGTTCATAAAGTCTGCTTAAGTGTAAATTGAGAATAAAATCTCAGATTTTGTATTTGCACCCATTGAAAACTACGAATAGCCCTTAACTTTATATTCCCGCTGCATCAAAGTTCAGAAAACTCACTGTTTATTGTATTGAGAGTGCAACAACAAGCGTTGCTACATATTTCAAAGCCACAGCAATTAACCAAACTTTAAGGTTTAAAACAGAAAAAAGTTCGAAATGAAAATATTACTATTTAATATGCAAAACGCATGGCACGCCCATGAATTGTAGGTTGAAAAAACAATGAAAAGATGAATTCAAAAGGAAATAATAAATACAAACATCAATAAAAAAATAGGGAAAAATTAATTAAATGTTTTAACACATGGAAATGTTTATTAATATGAGAAAAAATCAGACTTTTTAATTTAATTTAAAAAGTAAAACGTTTTAATGCGGAAAAATACGCACATTTACATATTCGTGTTTTTCTGGTTTGCGAGCGTGTAATTAACGTAGTTGAAAAATACCGTAATTGTTGCGACTGTAAACATTTTTTATTAAAAACCAACTTGGCCGTTGTTGCCATTGCAGGTAAGTATGTACGAGTAAGTGCTTTGCTTATTTCATTTTATTTAATTTCAACCATATTTTTCCATCCTTTGTTGCCATTATTGCTATTACAACATTATTAATACGCTTGACAGCCCTCACAATGCTCGCCGCCAAAAGTATGCATAATTTATGCAAAACGTGTGAAAAATGTAAAAATACGTGTATATATTCGTATGTACAACAGTTAATTGTGTATGTGTGGATGAAAGTATGAGTGATTGGACAAAGGTTCAAAGGTGGCGATGCTGAAAATTCCCTCTGTTCGCCCTCGGAGTGCTTACATACAATATTTATATAAACATGTATATCTGTATTATGTACAATGTACGTACATATAAGCACATATTGGTGAAAATACTTTGAAATTCACATAACTGTAAGCGTTCACAATGGAAGTGTGAAATTCACCCAAATGCTTGAATTTTAAATTTTAATTAATCAAATTTAATTTTCTCACTACATAACAGGAAGTACAGTTGTGTAAGTATGCTCAATTATGAATAAGTTATTACTAATGAAGTTTTGTTAGTAATATAGAAAATATTTGAATATTTGAGAGTTATTAAATTTTAACAGCATTCAGTGAGTTTTATAATTAACACAATAAACCTTTGATTTTAATAACTTAAAAACTAAAAAATGATTTATTCATGCCTGTAAAGAGTCATATTAGATTCGTACTTTCGCGGGTATTTTGTTTCACTTTTTTATTTTATTTTATTTTATTAGTTATATTATATTTTATTTTATTTTATTTTATTTAATTTTATTTTATTTTATTTTATTTTATTTTATTTTATTTTATTTTATTTTATTTTATTTTATTTTATTTTATTTTATTTTATTTTATTTTATTTTATTTTATTTTATTTTATTTTATTTTATTTTATTTTATTTTATTTTATTTTATTTTATTTTATTTTATTTTATTTTATTTTATTTTATTTTATTTTATTTTATTTTATTTTATTTTATTTTATTTTATTTTATTTTATTTTATTTTATTTTATTTTATTTTATTTTATTTTATTTTATTTTATTTTATTTTATTTTATTTTATTTTATTTTATTTTATTTTATTTTATTTTATTTTATTTTATTTTATTTTATTTTATTTTATTTTATTTTATTTTATTTTATTTTATTTCCCCCTTATTGCATCCCGTTAAGGAGTAACTTTCAATTGTTGGCGACAGCTCAGCTGCAAGCCAGTAATTTACATTTCAGTTATAAATATACTAATACATATGTATGCTTAAAAATAATTTACATTGACTTGGTTTTAATAAACGTTTACTGCAAAAAGTTTCTAATTATATGACATGAATTCAGTAACGCTGCTTTCTGTATGTCGAAGATGATGTAATCTGGCAACTGGAGTTTTCTTACGTTTTCCTTAAGGTTGATATGCACAAGGCCATGCGCAGAGACAATGATTGGTAATAGATATACTTTCCTCAACTTCCACTGGCGTTTCACATCTATGCCTAAGTCCGAGTACTTGGCGATTTTTTCCGTATATGTTTTTTGCATATTTTTATTGAGAGGAACCGCAATATCAATTATGAATGCAACCTTACTGGCTTTGTCGACCACAAATATATCTGGCCTATTGTGGTCTCTCGTGGCATTCGTCAAGACGGTTCTGTCATAATAAATAAGGATACTGGAATTTTCGTGTACAGATTCCGGGGCATATCTGTAGTATGGAGTTTTATTTTGAAGAAAGTCGTACTTCTGCGCAAGTTGCATATGGATTATTTTTGCGATGTCATTATGGCGCTTAAGGTACATTGAATTAGCAAGCGTAGTACATCCAGCGAGTACATGATCTAAAGTTTCGCTTCTGCTGTTACATCTACGACATCTGTCTGCAGGGGCATTCACGTCTCGAATTACATACTTCACATAGTTTCTGGTGGGAACGACTCCATCCTGCATCGCAAAAATGGTGCCTTCTGTTTCGGCGAATATCGATCGGTTTGTGAGCCATAAGTGCGACAGTTTTTGGTCGACAAACGGGCTTAACAAGTCTTTACGATATTTACCGTGAACTGCCATTTCAGACCACCTCTGAAGTTTTTCGTCCGTCGATATCGTGTTTCTACTTTCATATTGCTGATTCATTCGCAGTGGGGTGTAGTTATCATCAGCTGATTCTACGGCCTGATGGATCTCAGACTGTGATGATTTTTCATGAAAGTATGTTCGGAGATTTAAAATAAGTTTTTCATGCAGCGCTCCGATGTCAATCTGACCCCTACCGCCATCTTTTCTGGCCAATGTCGTTCGGAACACCGAAGACTTGGGATGATGTGCCTTATATTTTGACATGACTGTGCGAAGTATACGCTGCATGTTTTCCAGCTCGGTTGTTGACCATTTTATTATTCCGAAACTATATGATACTACAGGTATGACAAACGAATTAATGGCATAAATCTGATTTCTTCCATTTAATTGGGTTTTGCATAAAGCAGTGAGTCGTCTTCTAAACTCCGCCACCAGTTTTTTCCGCATCTGCATTGTGTCTACGCAATTGCTTTGCATGACTCCGAGATACTTGTATGCCTCATTTGGTTCCATTTCTTTTATATCGAGGCCACTAGGCTCAGAAGAGGTTTCCCAGGGCATCACCTTTCCTTTTAGAATAGAGATTCTACGGCATTTATCTAGACCAACAGGCATTTTAATGTCATTTGAGAATGTTGCGACACATTCCAAAAGTTTTTCAAGATGGTTTGGCTTGGCGGCATAAAGCTTAAGATCATCCACATAGAAGAGATGGCTCACTCGGCATCTTCCAGTCTGGCCATGTTTCACCACATATCCATATCCAATATTCCGTAGAATATGACTGAGTGGATTCATGCTGATGATGAACCAGAGTGGACTCAGTGAATCACCTTGGAAGATTCCATTACTGATGTTTATATCTCTAGTGTACTGAGCAGTTCCAGTTTGTGGCAATTTTATTCTAGTTCTCCAATATTTCATAATTTTTTCTAGGAAAATTATTATATTGGGATTGAATTTATACAGATGCAGTACCTCGATAAGCCATGAATGGGGCACCGAATCAAACGCTTTCATCCAATCGATGTACGCTGCGTAGAGGTTTCTGCTCTGTTTTTTAGTTTGACCAAGTATTACTTGGTCTATAACCAGCTGCTCTTTACATCCCTGTGATGATCTTATGCAGCCTTTCTGCTCTTCTGCAATCAAATTGTTTGCTTCAATGTGCTCATAAAAGATGTTGGATATACAAGCTGTTAGCATTTTATAGATAACCGGGAGACATGTGATTGGTCTGTACATGGACGGCTCAACTGAGTTACTGCTTTTTGGTATCATATAGGTTGTACCTAAGGTAAGGAACTCAGGTATTTCTTCCTCGCCGGAAATTGTCTTTGTAAAGATCTCAGCGATTTTTGCGTGAGTGCACGATAGTTTCTTGAACCAGTACGCATGTATTTTATCGCATCCCGGGGATTTCCAATTGTGAAGCTTCCTGGTAACACTGTTGATTTGCTGAGAACTGATAAGGCATTCGCGTTTGATTTTAGTTTCCTTAAAAAAAGTTCTTGATTATTTTCAAACAAGCGGTTATGTTCTCGTCGGTTCATGGATAGGCTATATTTCTCCCTTCTGGTACACAAAGTTCTCAATTTTTGCTTTAGCGTATCTAGCGTTCGACTGGGCAACTCTTCGTTGGTTTCAAATCTAGAGTGGACATTATAATTCTTACATATTTTTAAGACTTGATTTCTGAGGCGTCTAGAGACACCGCCGCTCACAAATGCCGTTAACTTTCCTATTCTTTTTCGGTGTTCTTCTATATTCTTATCAAGCCTTTGTAACCACATCGGCCGACCACTTTTATTTTTGCGAGTTGTCTGATTAAGCTGCTGTTTCTGCCGCTGTTGCTGGTTGTCAATGCATTTATTGGTTATAATTTCAGTTACTGTCTTCGCCGTGCAATATATCATAATTACCATTTCCTCCAGATGAATTTCTTGGTTGATCAATTCTGGCAGAATTGCTACATCGAAATGCGTCACTAGCTTTCCGAGTTTTGCCGAGTTATGGAGTTTAGGTAAATACGGTAAACTTGTCACAGGCATTCCTCTGTACTGTGCATAGTTTTGATGGAATCGGCTATAAACTTTTTCTACATCTATCGATTCATCACTTTCACTTGTTGGATCAGAGTTGTCGTTATTAGTTTCTTCGTTCAATAGACTTTCTGCTCGGGATACCGCCACATTTTCCGGTACTTCTTCAGAGCCCGCCACTGAATCCGAATTGGAACTTAATTCTTGCTCCACTTCTTGCTTTATCTGCTCCCTTCTAGCTTCTGTGATATAATCATGCCTGCGTATTGCACGTATTTGATCAGACAGGTTCTGTTCGGAAACGTCCATTTGTGGGTATTTTTCGACGAACTTCTCACGTAAACGTTTTCTAAAAAGGGTTCTATGTGTTTCTAAATTAGTAATTTGTAGGTAAGTGCGTAGTAAATATTTGTTAACTTCTGTTGTCCATTTTTTACGCTGTCTTGGTGACACAGTCGAGCTGGTTGCTGCATTTGATGCTAGCAAAACATTTCCTGGCTGCAAAAAGTTTGTTCTATTTTCCCCAGAGTTATTGTTAATATCTAGAGTGTGGTCATTCTGGGGTCGAGATGAGCCACCTTCCAGAAAAATGTGATTGGAATGATTAATTAAGTTATCCGAGGCTTGATCTATTCTTCTCATTTTTTTTGAATGGTTTCATTTTATACCTCCTGACAGGTTTTAATTCAACCGCTTCTTACATGAAGTGCAGACGTTGACCGAGTCGCTGCTCACTATGAGACAAACGCGATCGGATTTAATTTCCAATTTTGGTCCGCGAGTGGTATTTTATTTCCCACCTACCCGATATATCTACCGAGCGTTCCCCGATCCGCCACCATTTTATTTTATTTTATTTTATTTTATTTTATTTTATTTTATTTTATTTTATTTTATTTTATTTTATTTTATTTTATTTTATTTTATTTTATTTTATTTTATTTTATTTTATTTTATTTTATTTTATTTTATTTTATTTTATTTTATTTTATTTTATTTTATTTTATTTTATTTTATTTTATTTTATTTTATTTTATTTTATTTTATTTTATTTTATTTTATTTTATTTTATTTTATTTTATTTTATTTTATTTTATTTTATTTTATTTTATTTTATTTTATTTTATTTTATTTTATTTTATTTTATTTTATTTTATTTTATTTTATTTTATTAGTTATATTATATTTTATTTTATTTTATTTTATTTTATTTTGTTTTATTTTATTTTATTTTATTTTATTTTATTTTATTTTATTTTATTTTATTTTATTTTATTTTATTTTATTTTATTTTATTTTATTTTATTTTATTTTATTTTATTTTATTTTATTTTATTTTATTTTATTTTATTTTATTTTATTTTATTTTATTTTATTTTATTTTATTTTATTTTATTTTATTTTATTTTATTTTATTTTATTTTATTTTATTTTATTTTATTTTATTTTATTTTATTTTATTTTATTTTATTTTATTTTATTTTATTTTATTTTATTTTATTTTATTTTATTTTATTTTATTTTATTTTATTAGTTATATTATATTTTATTTTATTTTATTTTATTTTATTTTATTTTATTTTATTTTATTTTATTTTATTTTATTTTATTTTATTTTATTTTATTTTTTTATTTTATTTTATTTTATTTTATTTTATTTTATTTTATTTTATTTTATTTTATTTTATTTTATTTTATTTTATTTTATTTTATTTTATTTTATTTTACTTTACTTTATTTTATGTTATTTCATGTTATTTTATTTTATTTTTTAATAATTACTGAAGACCATAGGGTTTTTTAGCAAAAAAATATACATGATATAATATATATTATAATATAACAATTTGGCAAAAAATATAATTATTTTCCATAATAGCGAATAAATACTAGTCAATTTTGCATATCGTAAACACATTTGGATTATGAAATTAAATATAATCAAACAAATAAAAACATATGTCCCTGAACATCATAAACGGTTTTATTTATGTATATTTTTTCATATTTATGTAGTATTTACACATAAATTTTGCACTGATTGCCTGATTTAATTATGAAAATTTTATTATCTAGTACTATTTTTTTGTCGACAGCCCTTCCAACTGTCGAACGCATATGACAGCGATTGCGTAATTTTAATTACGTTGTCAACTTTGCGAATAATCGAGACTTAGTGTAATAAACATATGTACAAATGTAATGGATGATATAAGAAGTAAAAGCAGTTATTATCACAAAATACAATATTTACGGATTATAGAATTAAACATATTGGCTGAGTAAATTATGTAAAAAATAAATAAAATAATAATGTACTTTGATTGTGGAGAATCCCCGCAGGCTTGCCGGCGCTTGCGTAATTATATTATATAAACACAAAAATATTATTATTTTAAAATGAGTGTTATGAAATTTGTTAGTTGAAAATATAATTTTTACCAGTTAAAAAGATATTTTCACTAAGAGGCATTATACATTTGGATTTTTTCACAATTATTTTATTTGAAGGTTTTTATTTGTATGAAATGCTAACTCTGCGATTTTTCCTGCAAATCTAATCGCTGATACAGAAAGTATCATTTAATCTTTCAGCTTCAAAATCAACGAAGAGTTGGAATTTATCGCAGAACCCACTGACCAAAGTAGTGACTGCAACCCTGTTTATAAGAATCATCGCATTGTTAGAGTGATATTTTTAATAAAAATAATAATAATTTTTCCGAAATGCCAGAAAGGGGGCTATGTTGTCAAGGCATTGACTCAGCTTCGAAATGAATGCCCATACTTTATCCTTAGTGACAGCCAATAATAAAATAAATGCGATTGATCTCCACAGGCGCTACTTTTTCTTGTACACAGTGACCATTCTGAGTTCTCACACTGCATTGGCTTCTGATATTTTAAACTTACACTTCACAAGCTATTACATTTTTAAGACAGCTTTGTATAAATCACTGATTTACTAGAACCCTTTTCTTCATAGACGTTATACATTTATTTCAAGCATTTTGGCACATTTCTTTCTTGTTTGACAAGTGGCCACTTTGTTCGATGATCTTATGGTCTCAATTTACTTTGCCACGATTGGGGCGAAACGGCTTCGAAAACGTACGCTAAAATTGTAAAAGTGCATGGTGATAGTGCTCTTAGTCGTGCCCAGGTGTTTCGATGGCATAAAGAGTTTAAGTTTAAGTACAGCTCGCATGAGCAAGTCGAAGGTGAAAACGATGTTTATTGCCTGATTTGATAGCCGTGGAATCGTCCACAAAGAATTTCTTCCACCGGGGCAAGCCGTAAATCAAGTCGAACCATTTCGCGTGCCTTATAAAGGCAACGAGATTTCCAACATTCGAATAAGAATTTCCCAAGGAACTTGTGTCGCGCAGATGTCAAGGCTAAACAGTGGCAGAGGTAGTGCTCGACGGTATCTTCCTCTTCTTCGTCCCTGACCAAACGAAGACTTATAACATCTTTATCTATAAGCTCGTTCTTTTTTGGCAGAGAAACATGTTTGATTATATCACCACGTATCAAAATTCGATTCACAGATGCAGGCATATATAATCATGGAGGGGATTAAAAAAAATTGGTCTTCCTTTCAAATTTTAGAACGACAAGACTGCTGAGGCGAAGTCAGACGAAATTCCACCACCTACACAAACAGAAATTCGCCATGTGATTCTCTTCGGGTTTTTGCGCAATTTACAGCCAAACCAAATATTCAGTGAATGCCAAATTGCATATGGAACAGTTTTACCGTCTTTAGAGACTATTTCTAAGTGATTCCGAAGATTCCACACCTGACATCTTTCCGTAGAGCACGAGCCCCGAGGAGGTCAACCAGAAATTTCCACTGCTGACGTCACTGTAGCTCTAGTCCAAAATTGACGAAGACCAACGATTAACACAAGAAATGATTGCTAAGGAATGGGAAGGAAATACACGATCTTATCAGAACTTCGCTATTGAAAGGAAGTGTCAAAATATAGGTTGACAGTCTATACGACGATTGCTTAAGCTCAACTTAAATTCATCACCTATCTAACTTTGTACTCTTATAAGGCCCAGAAGATTGTCACAGACATATGCAACCACGCTTGAAGTGTTCGAGAGAACAATACTTCGCGAAATCTTCGGTGCATCGGTGACGACTATAGTACTGGAATGAAGCGCGAAATGTACGAGCTTTACGACGACACCGATGTTGTGCAGCGTATCACAATTCGGACATGTTGTATGTAAGGACGTCGAAACTCCAGCAAAGAAGTTGTTCGAAGCGAAAGCAACTGGGAGACGACGGCGCCGATGGAAAGACCCAGTTGAAGAGAACCTATCTACGTTTGCTTTAACGAATTGGTGAAGGCGCAATGTAGATGTGTCTGCGTAAAGCTGTTGCGGTCAGCCGTAACTCGAGAACGGGTTTTTCACTACAAAGAACCCACATGTTTTTTCCAATAAAAGGTGTTATTTCGGTAGATGCCACTTTTAAAGCTGTATTTTGTTGACATTTTAAAAGTAAAAACAATGCCAGTATTCAAAATGGAACGCTATACACTTCAACATTGCCTTGAAATAAAATCATACAAGCAACGAAACCATCGATCTTTTAAGGAAAAAATTTCCGGACATGCGACTTCCCCCTTTGAAGCCACCTGAAAGATAAGGTCTACGCCAACAGGCCAACGACGATTCAAGATCTCAAAAATGGAATTCGTGAAGCCAATCAGGGAGGACAGCAGTCACTTTGAGATTTGGTGATGGAAAATTTCTTGTAAGGGTTATGGTCCTGTTAGCGTAACCGTGCCGAATATTTAGCTGATATTTTCATATTTGGTCAAAAAATTCAATAAAAATGACATGAAATTTAAATAATGTCACGAGATCACAGGGAGCCTGAGAGTGTCGGGAGGCATTTATAGCCACTAACAAATTTATCAGATTTTTAGCATAGAAAAAAGTGAGTAACCGACAAAAAAATAAATTATCTATAGAATGCCGACCTGACGTTTTCATAACAAATAGGCTTAAGCATCAAAAAAATTCCCTTTAAAGAAGAAAATCCGCTTCAATTATATTAAATAAATAAAAGAGGCTAGAAAAATATTAAATTTATTAAATAAATAAGTAATTTTCAGTGCAAAGCGAGCGAGTGGATGAGCGGGCGTATATTCAGTGATGGTAAAAAAAATCGAAAATTGCCGCTACTTACGCGAGACACAACACCATAAATAATGCAAGTACATATATATAATATATGCATATATGTGCATATGTATATGCATATGAGAGACTGCATAAAGAATATTTATTAAACAAAAAATTGTAAATTAACACTCGCAGCGAAAAAAAAAAGTTATTGGAAAAACTAGACAGCGCAGTAATAAACAACAGCGGTGGCAAACAACAACAACAATAACAATAACAGTAACAAAAATGGAAAAAACTGATAAAGTAAAATGTCGACCACACCGACGGATGCAATTTATAATCGTACGACGCGAGCTGGACACTTACATACATACATACATACATACATACATACATACACACATGCAAGTACACTGTTCATCAGTTGTAGTTGTACCCTGTAGACACCAGTTTGAGCCGCTGGTGTTGCCACCATTACCTCAAAATGTTTTTGTTATTGTTGTTTTTGTTGTCGCTGTCAGTGCTCTTCCTAGTAGCCGCCGACATTGCGCATTTTATGATATGACATTGTGACAAAAATCGCCAACACAACGCACAAATGCTGCATTGCAGAAGCAGTAACACGAACAACAATAACAATAACAACAGAGCAACAACAACAACAGCAATAACAACAGCGGATATGTAAAACTACGCTCAGGGGTCATCGTAACAGCAATCACTGTGGCGCACAATAAAAGCAACAATAGCAATTATGGTGCAATAAAAGCTTGAAGAGCAAAAAAAACGAAGGAAGGAAAATTTCAAAAACTTTTAAAAGGAAGACAAAACAGAAGCAGAGCGATATGCAAGCAGAGCAAAGCAGTAGCAGAGTATTCCTAAAAGGGTAAAAGAGAGAAGAACAAGATAGCTGAAAAAACTTGTAAGGTAGAGCTGAGTTTGCATTGGACAGAAATAAATTAACATTAAAAAAGGGACGCACTACGGTAACATGATTTTTTTTTTTGTTTAAGATCACTGAAGATGTGTGGTCCGTTGGGTGTAATGCGTGTCAACCCGGCTGTATTTTAAAGATGTTTTGCAAGGCTAGTACAAAATCCCATACAAATCCTAGTACAGCTTTACTTATCGTCAGCTACTTGCCTTTAAGACATCCAATATTGGTATGGTATGAAGTTATAAAGCTCCTCAAAGAAACCTTTTGCACTAAATGCAACCAAGGAGGTATTTATAGCGAAGTTTGTTTTTTATAAAACTATCGTATTGTCTACAAAAAATACCTACAAAGCTAAGAGAGTATTAGAGTTAGCTGAGAGCCACAGTAACGCTTTAACCAATCTCAGAATAAATGTAAAATAATTATGGGAACAATTATCCTCTAAAATGCTGACTAACTAAGCAGAGTTTGGCAAAAAAAACTCTACCTAATAAAACAAAAGTTCCCGTGAAACATCTTTAGCCGTTTGGAGACGATCTGAAATCGTGGATTATATTATTCGAATAGTGTATCAAAAGCTCGTACAAAAAATCAGAGGAGATCCTCACCGAGAACCACTTAAGCCGTTGTGAATTGCCAGCTACATTCTCCTAACGTTAGCAAAGCTTGTGCCTGCAGTAAATACACTCTGACTTATTTGGCTTAAGAGTCAACTAGAATCTTATTACAAAGTTTGCGCTACGCACTTATGTATATTAATTCTTTTCTCGATATCTCGCAAGCATTTTATCGTATTTAACACGACGGACTGCTGTAAAAAAACCAAAAAATCTTCTGCTTAATTACTCAATATTAACTGAAAAATCGCAATTTCTAGGTTAAACATAGAACGGAACAGACTGAACTCCATGAAAGTTTGGTAGAAGTACCCATGGCCCCATACTATATCTTCTCTATACGAGTATATATGACTTCTCAGTAGTGGTAGGAACTACCGCTGAAAGTTTCACTGATGCTACTGCAATTCCTGCAATTCTAGCAATACGTGCTCTCTCAAACCTAATTTTTCTAACACTCCCAAAATTCCTTCAGAATTAAAAAAAATTACTAAACAAAACTGCGGAGAAACTCGGCCGAAAATGGCTTCAGCGGTTTCAAAGCACTAAATACTTATTTAAAATAAAATATATATTTGCAAATCAAAGGTTTGAAACCCTCAAATCTGTACTGCCTCATAAATTACCAATCTCATTTATCTGCACCCAACTATGTCTCACTAACTAACGTTCCTTAAGCGTTCTTAGATAGTTTAATCTTAAGTTGCACAGCTTGCTGGACGTACATATACATACGTATAAGTTATTGCAATATTGGAGTTTAAAAAAATTTTTAAAAGAATCAATGTTCTTTGTTTGAATTCCAAGGAATTTAGTTGCTCTTAAGTACTCCGATTTCTTTTCAGTACTAACTTTGCTCATTCTTTTCACTGGGTCGTCCGACGAGGCATTGTAACACTTCTTATTGGAGCTAGTTTCTACCTGGTAGGTGCCAAACCCAACGCAAAACCTTGCTAGATGGATAGGTTTAAAGATTTTACACATTTATATAGCCAACAGCAAAGCGGTAACAGCCGATGGAATGCCGGTCGAACTATTCAATGAAGTCAGATAAGGATCTTGCATCAGTTTCATTGCAAAATATGGTCGAATGAAAGCATGCCCGACGATATGAACCTAAATGGGCTTTACCCAATCCACAAAAAGGGGCTTCACACTGTCTACGCCAATTACCGAGGAATAAGCCTCCTAAATATTTCATATAGGTATATATGGCACACAACAACCGTTCGTCTGTTTTATAGCAACCTTCGAAAGCACGAAAAAAAACTTGTCTATGCCACTATGTCTGAATTTGGTATCCCCGCAAAATTATATAGCTATATAAACTGACGTTAAGCTGCATCAATAGCTTCCCCAAGATAATTACATATCGCGCCGAGAACTCTGCTTCCTCCGGCTCCCACATCAACGTTATAATCTAACATAGAATCACTATTGTCAACAGGTGATACTTTGGACTGAGCAGGGAATTGTTCAGTTTCTTACTCATATGAAGTTAAAGCTATCACTGAAGTTCCAAATCTGCCTATAATTCTCTGACTCATTCAATATTTTGTAGATGAACAAACGTCGTTTACCCTTTGTAAAATATTTACTTGGTATAAAATTTTATATTCACCCAATTCACTGGACACGGTATATTATGGCAGCATACGTATGTATTTATACATATATTATGTAGCACCAACGGTACCATCAGTGTGACATATATTGAGGCAGCTGTGGTCAGAGCTATTTAAATGGCTGCAGTGGCTGACAGCCTGGATGACTTAATTGTGTCTCCTCCGAATATGGTTGACAACAACAAACATGCACGTTTTTAAAAATGTAAGAACCATGCAGGGAAAGATACTAGTTGTATGTATCCAAAGTGACATCAGCTTGTATTTTTGAGCAGCATACATCAGCTCCTTACTAGTTAAATACTAGTACTTTTATGAATTTTGAATTAGCAATACGCAGACAAAAATTGTTAAGAGCAAATTGAAAAACTGAATCTGAAAGAATAAAGCTTTATTTATTTTTGCATTGATTTTAATTTTTATAAAATTTTTTTTTCAAAAAACATCTTTGAGTACGATTTTTTATATCGCAACTGTAGATCAAATTTCATGGCATGACTAAAGAAATGGATTTAGTCATGTATCTCAGCCCAACCATCTGTATGTGTACACGATAACTCGGCTAAATATTGAGATATTTTGAGGAAATTTGATACAAGTACAGGCCCTATTGATATCAAAACAAGTTCTTGCGCATCTTGTAGGACTTTATTTTTGAAAAGTATTAAAATCGCTATAATAAGAAAAAAATATTGGGCCAAAAAGTAGGGGAGGGGAAAGAGCCCAATATTGATACTTAAAATTCCAATTGTCTACTATTGAATTGAATATGTATGAAAGTCAGTTAAAAAGCTTCGTGTTTTTCGTAAATATTAGCTGAGTATCTAAAGTGCGGTCCAACTTAGTCTTCCATACTTCTTTATAAACGTAATGATTACGTATTTTAATGTAAAAGCCTTACCCGCTTCGTTGGCATGGAATTTGAAAAAGTCTTTAATAAAGTTTTAAATTGTTTGTTTTTTAATAATTAATTTAGAGTTATAGTCAATAATATAGTGAACAATTTTTTTTGTTTTCCTTTGGGAGGCTAGAATCATCAGGCTACTCTGTAAGCTCACTGTGGAGCTTGTCACATACAACTGACCTGGAGGAAGCAGCTTTCTCTCAAGTTTACTCCAACTATCTTGAGAGTTTGACCTTGCATGCTGTAGGAACATTCAATTATTGTTATTCAGTTCAGAAATCACCGTTTCCTATTTTAAGTAACAGGTCTTAAATTCGTCCGGTAGTAACATCTCCTCTCCACTCTCATATTTTTGGTAAATCTGAGTTTTTTCACTGAAGGCTTCATACATGCTTTAACTTCGACCGTTCCGTTCTTTTTTGTTTATTAGATTTGCATACTTTTCATGAGGAAAAGTGTCCCAAAAGTATTTTAGGCCACAATCTGGTAAGCAGTTGTCTCTAAAACAAATTCCATGTAAATAAAACAATTGAAAAATAAGTCCAATTTTTTTATTAAATCTGTCTCAGCTCCATATCCGGAAGAGAAGGTATTCCTAAAGGCAGTTTGGGCCTAATACTACTACTGTGCCAAAATCTATGTACATAAATTAATTAAATACAAATTTTTCGAATAGATCGGTTTCGGGTCCACTTCCCGGAAGAAAAAATTTAAAATATTTGATGGACAACACCAATATTGAGCAAGCACTAGAGTTCTTTGATATGAAAAACAACATTAAAATACCATAGCTTCAACTGCACTTTTTTATGTTACGCAAACGTTTTCCAAACCTTTATATTATTTTTAATGCTAAAGTAATCAGAATCGCACTAAAATAAAATAAAAAATAATTAATTAATGATTAGAGAACGAATAAATTTTGATGTTTGTAATTATGGAAGTTTTACGGTTTTTAGGATAACAAATTCTAAAATACGATCGCTAATAAACGCTCTTTCATTTTTCAAATACACGGCTATAAATATAATTTTGGCATAAGTACTAAGTAAATAATTAAACTTTTCCTTGGAGGGTCATTCGTTTGTATATAGTGTATGTAGTGTATGGGTATATGTGTGTTTTTGAGTGCCTTCACAATAAGCGTCAGCACTATAAATAATTATCCACACGAAATAAGGTCAACTGGCCAAAAGCTTGGTCAACCAACACTTAAAATAAGTAGAAATATTTCTATACATATACCTATGTGTAGTATATACACGTATGTATTCGTATGTATGCAGTGTTATGTGTATAAACATACTCGAAGAACTCATTTTAGTTTTGATGAGCAGCTGAGTGAGTGTGAATATAAGTTTTCCCCCCCAGTTTGGAAGGACACTCATACGTGTTTGCATATATGTGCATGTTTTTTCTCTATGCTAAAAACATAAAACACATAATGAAGAACAACAAAAGTGCAAGTGTAGCCAATGCAACAATGCAACAATAGAGATATAGAAATATGGAAAACTTTACTGGTAAAGCTTTACAAATCACCGTATGACACATATAGGAGTACCACTCAGACACATATGTACATATGTATATTCATTACATCTACAGACATAAACATATACACTCACATCATTTTGCATGCAATGCAACCTGTCACAATCAGTATAAACAAATTCTCCCATAACACGTAAATATTTATGTGCGCGCCTAGCAAATATTTCAAATACTTACTTAACAATAACCACATTTACAAGTTTCAAGTCTCAATGCAATGTTTGGCTTTCACTCGCAACACAACACTACACATACACTGCATGCATACGGAGGGGATTAACAAAAGTTCGGTCAGTTGGTGGCTTTAAATTTGTTATTGTTAAATCTAAAAACACCAAATTCTTTGCAATTACTTCATTAGTCTTCTTTTCAAATTTTAGAACGATCGACAAAAATGGAGACAAGAAAACGCAAGACAGCTGAGGATAGGTCAGACGAAATTCCACCACCAACGCAAACATAAATTTGCAATGTGATTCTCTTCGGGTTTCGGCGTAATTTACAGCAAATACAAATATTCAATGAATGACAAATTGCATATGGAATGATTGCACCGTTTTCAAAGGCTATTTCTATGTGGTTCCGAAGATTCCAGAGTGGACATTTTTCCGTAGAGGATGAGCCCCGAGAAGGTTGATCAAAATCATTCACTCATGGCGTCACTGTAGCTCTGGTGAAGTTCAAAATTGACGACGATCCACGATTGACACAAGAAATGATTGCTAAGGAATGGGGCTTGAATGCCATGGCTGTATCACAAGTATTAAGTAATCATCTGGGATACACGAAGAAATCTGCTCGGTGGATACCACGAATTTTAAATGAGGCCCAAAAAGAGGCTCGTGTGCATTTTGCTCATTTTTTCCTACACAAATTCGAAAATGGTCAGTCTTGCAACTTTAGTAAAGTCATTACTGCTGACGAATTTTGGTTCCTTAAGTACGAGCCAGAAACCAGACAGCAGTCCATGGTATCAAACCCAACAGGAGCAAACCCACCCATAAAATCTAAGCAACAAAAATCAGCAGCAAAAGTAATGGTGTCAATTTACTTCACTCGATCTAAAATCGTAGCCGCTATTCCACTGGAAAAGGGTCAGACGGTAACTGCAAAATGGTGCACCGAAGAGTGTTTACCAAAAGCTTTCAAAAATTTGTTGAAAAACAGGAAGAAACAGGATTTGCGGCACTACTTTTTACATCATGGCAACGCGCCATCCCACACTACTGAAATAACGAGTAATTTTATTGCGATCTGGAATCGAAGAAATGCGCGCAGCACCATATTCCCTAGACAAAGCACCTTGTGACTTCTAGTTATATCCAAAAATTAAAAAAAAAAATTAAAAGAAAAGTTCGTTAATATCAACGAGGAGATAATTAATGTAGTTGATTCTGAGTTTGATAAGCTTAGATTTTGAAGACTATTTTCAGAAGTGGATCTATAGGCTTAAAAAAAGCACTAAAATCAATGGCGATTATGTAGAGAATATAAAAAAGAAAAAGAATACGAATAAATAGAAAAATAATTTGAATTCTGATGAATTTACCGAACTTTTGCTAATCCCCTCGTATATCTACATACCGCACTTTGGTACCTGAGCCCTCCTTCACCTTATCTAACTACGTGCTCCTGTGTGGAGCACTCGATTTGTTATATATTTTTACATATATGGATGTAGTTGTTGCAGTTATTCTTACCTTTGTTATTAGTGTTGTTGTCGTTGTTGTCATGTAAGAATTTATGTGCTTCTGCAGCTTTGTGGCACGTTGTAAATTCAGAAATAACTTTGTACTTTCCTCTACAATAAATTTAATTTCACTTCACGCACACATTCATATCATACTTATGCATATATTCACAGTCATATTCGCACAAATACACATACCATATGTACATATGTACATATATAGATATATATATATATTTATATATATATAAAGCATAGTTTGCACGCTTTGAGTGCAAGCAACTTTATTGCTTAGTTAGCAAATGGTGCTGAGGAAGTAATTACCAACACAATTTCATGAAAATCCATTTAAAGTTTATTTTAATAAATACCATAAATACGAAACCAAAGAAATCCGAAAGAAACACATACTTCACAGATAATTTGTGAAGAATACGCATGAGAACTACAGTTAGTGCGTTAAGGATAAAGTATAGGCAAAGTAAATGTTTACTACGTGTTTATACATACGAGTATATATGTACATATGTGAGTGCTATAATTAGGCACATAAACAGTTTTATATGTACATATTTATGAGCATTTTTATTTTATCAATCCTGAAATAATGGATAATGGGCAACTCTACAATGGTAACTCAATCTAACATTATATACTTTAGACAGCCAAGTGGCAATTCAATCACAACACGTCATCAACAAAAGAGGCATAGGTGTAGAGGAAACTTCCGAATGTATGCGAAATGTACGTGGTTTGCATCCCCGAATATAGGGACATCATAGAATTGTATGGCTGACAAGAAGAAGAGAACATTCCTAAGCATTCCTCGGTGAAGGACCCTTATCATTATCCTACTGGTTAAGGTGGATCTTAGCTCAACCAGTAGGATAATAATGGTAGAGTGAAATCACATGCAAGGTAACCAGACTGATCTAACCATTGATTGATGATTAGAAAACTACTCTACTCCTACTACTCCTACTATACAGAACCTCCATGAGCCTACAAACTGGCGTAATAACCGGACACTGTCTAATGAGAATTCATAGTTATTTACAGACTTCTGCCCGACGATCGGAATTTAAGAGTGTTCTGCCCAATCCATAAAATTGGGGACTGCACGGCCTGCGTGAATTAACCTGGGATTAGCCTCTTAAATATCGCAAGTAAGGTTCTACAGAACATATCGTGTGAAAGACTAAAGCCCACCGTCAACAAACTGATTTGACCTCATCTTGGAAAATACTCATGAAAAAAAAATTGATACATATCTCGTTTTCATCGATTTTAAAGCACGGTGCGGAGCTGCCTCCATATCTTAATTTGGTATCCCGACAAAATTTATACCTGTCAAGCTTAAGTGCGACTCAACGTCGTTTTATTAGTAACTTTTACATCGAAAGCTTTGCAGAACTTGCTTCAGGGAAAGTTAATGAAATGATATGTTCCATAAAATGCACCAAAAGGTTGACAGCTCTAAGTGTGAGGAATTTATTTTCAGCAGCTATAAATTCTATTTCTTTGTTATAAGGGGTATTTCATTGGCGACTTGACAACTTCAAACTATCACTGTGAACGCACCTTTAATACGACTGTCGAATTTTCATACTTCATCATGGTGAAGTATATGAACGAACAACGTTTATAAATAATTAAAATTTATTACCAAAATTCCGTGTCGGTGGTCGCAACTTTAAGAGCGTTAACGCCAACTATCGACTGAAAGTCTCGTCCCAGTAGACAAGCAATTCAGAGTCTAGTGAACAAATTTGAGTCAACATATTTTCTACTTGATGCTCTGGTGTCAGTGAGGCTACGTTTCGTCCGAAGTGTAGAGAATATCGCTGCGGTAAAAAAGTTCCGTCACAAACGAGCCAAAACAGTAAATTTCTCGCTCTCAAGAATCGGGTCTATCCCAGACCACAGTATGGACACATTTTGCGTAATAAAATCTTCGGTTATACCCTTTATAAGATCAAGCTAACTCAAGAACTAAAACCACTTGATCATGTGAAGGGACGCACGTTGTCGAATTGGGCTCTGGACATGATTGAAGATAATGAAGCTTCCATTGTACGAGGGCTGCTATGAATATTTCTGGCCTAATAATGAAAATACGAATATTTATCAACGAAAATGTTTTTATTGTTTTTCAAAATATTCTCCATCAAGATTTATACACTTTTGCATGCGCTCAAACCAATTTTCGAAGCACTTTTTCCACTCCGATTGAGACACCTCCAAAAAATGGTTTTTGAATGCTTCAACAGTATCTTCTGGCGACGAAAATCGTTGACCACGCATTGTTTGCTTGATGTGTGGGAATAAAAGTTCGAACGCTTATAATTTCTAAAATAAAAAATCCTCGAAAAATGTATTAACAAGGTATTAATTACAATAATATTCAGGTGTTACGTGCAAAAATGGACTCATTTAGTAAATGTATTTTCTACAGACATTTCTGTACAGACACCAAATAAGCCATTTTCAAACAGAAAAAGTTCAACTCTACATTGCCCAACTTTGATTGGTCATACCTCTGGAACACGTTGCTAGATTTTATCGCGATAAAACTTTTCTGATTACCTAATGTATGTTAAATAAGAAAAATTAGCCAAATATGTCCTGCCTGCTACTTTAACTTTTGTTCTAATGTGCGTTTTTAGAGCACTTTTCCCCCCACTTTTGTGCGACGTTAGAAGATCTTAGAGGCAATATTGAGCGAGGAATAGCGACCGTATCGGTCGAAATGTGCGGCCGAGTTATCGAATATATCACTGCAAACGTGCGAGGGGGACATATGAGCGAAATCGAATTCCATTCATAATTCTTTGTTTTTGCTTACAGGGTACCTTTGGGTCCTAGAAATGATATGCAATTGGTTTTAAATTGAAAAAAGTATTTCAAATAGCTGAACTTTTTATTTTGCTGCAGCCCCTCAGAGCATGCGCTTAAAAAAAGAAAACTTTAAACACGTTTTTCTCAAAATCACATTTTTGAAACTGGGAGGACAGATTATTCGGACCCTATTGCAACGATTTATCTGAAATTTCGTTTTGTCAACTTTTTTTTTAAATAATTTAGTGCATGTGTTTTAGTCAAAAATCAATCTTTTTAAGAAAAAGTGTTCCGCTTACACAAAAATTAGTTAAAAAATGAATCCGTACGTTCTTCCAAAAACCATAGTTTGTAGATCATAAAACTTTTTGCTATTTTGTTTTAGGTCTTATCCTTCAAAAGAAATCGGTTTTCCCGTGAACGCTTTTCACCAAAAAACCTTTTGAGTGGCTTTACCCCTTCATAAATAATACAGGCCGAAAAAAATAAATTTGCAATAATTAGACTGATCTGTATGACCATGATTTTTTCATTATCTTTTGTACTCTACGCATTTCTCAATTTCAGGTTTAATGTCTTTTATGTACTAAATTAAAAAGAAATATTTAAAAGCTTTCACCCAATAAATCTTACTCATACAGATATGGTATATGAAGTATGTCCAAATTATAAATAAAACATTTCTCCGAAATCAACCAATTCCATAACCACATAATATGCATTTGTATGTGCGTACGTAATCGGTACATTTCAATAATTTCCCTTCTAAATAGAAATCAACCGAAATTCTCATGCTGTGGTTTACTTAACTATATTTCAAATGAGCTACTTTCATCTTAGACAAATGCTACCGAGCTCAAAACTGTAAATATGCAAGTCAAGTGCATGCGCATAAATGATCGCAGCAGCAGCAACAGCAACAGCTGCAGCAGCAGTTCTTCCATAAATATCATCAACTCTTAACCACAACGAGTCGTGTAGGTTTGCAGGCGTACGAATTGCAATTTATTTGCTTACAAATTCTATTCGCCCTGCTCTTGATTTGCCTCGAAAGTAATTACAAATTCAGACTTTGATTTTGAATTTAAAATGCGGTTTTGTGGATGCCGCTTCAGTTACTCCTACCACGCAGTGTCAGTAGCAGAGGCCAGTAGACACCACTAGACGAAATTCGTACTCATTACCTAATCCTTTTCCTGCTTTGCATATTAAGTAAGATTAAAGTTGGCTCTGGCAAGTTGTAGCAAAACTTCAGCAGACTTCTAAGTGAGGTAGGAGAGAATTATTTGCATCAAAATAAGTCGATGGACAATTGAGTAGGATAATGGGAGGTAATGAGTGCTCAGCATGGCAGAAAGTACTGATTTGTTGGCAGAAAACAGCTACACCCAACCTGTGTGCGAAAATGTCAGATTATCTGTCCGGATAATAATATCAACCCCCTAAGCAATATATATACTTGTGTACCGTTCAGTAGCAAGTAGTTCAAATAACCGTTTTACGTGTTTTCAGATTTAATATTACAATTGCTTTTATACCTATATGTGTGTATGTGAAATTGTGCATAATCTTTGCATTTATTTTTCGAAAATCCAAATTCATTGTTACACTGAGTATGGACTTTTATATTGTAAAACTGTACAATGTAATAAATATACCAGGTGTGTTGGTTGAAGTGTGACGGTTTTACTAGTAGATGTCGCTAGCAATATGTATAAATTTCTATGATTTGGCATGTATGTAATTTTTTTCTATTGACATTAACCTACAAAAATACGCAAGTCACATTCCGCCAAAATAATAGCGTCATATTTGTTTACCTCAGTGAATATGTCGAGTTTCGTTCCAAGTAAATCGCATTTGCGGCATTCCTTGCTTTTCTTATTTCACCAAAAGAAAAGAGCAGCTGAAGATCACCGGTTGCTGGTAGAAACTTATGGTGAACATGCTCCAGTGATTAGAACATGTGAGACATGGTTTCGTCAATTTAAAAGTGGATATTTCGATTTGACAGACAATGAACATCCTGGTGCATGGAAAAAGGTCGAAGACGAGGAATTGCATGTTGATCCAACCCAATCGCAACAAAAATTGGCAGAAACACTACACGTGACTCAATGAGCAATTTGCCAACGTTTAAAAACCATAGGAAATATCCAGAAGTATGGAAAATGGGTGCCACACCAGTTGAACGATAGACAATTGGAAAATCGAAAAACCGTTTGTAAAATGCTGCTTCAACGCGTCGAAAGGAAATCTTTTCTGCATCGAATTGTCACGGGGGACGAAAAGTGGGTTTAGTTTGAGAACCCGAAGCGAAAAAAATCATGGCTTTCCCCTGGTGAAGCTGGCCCATCGACTGCAAGGCCAAATCGCTTTGGCCGTAAGACAATGCTCTGTGTTTGGTGGGACCAGTGTGGTGTGGTGTACTACGGGTTGTTAAAACCTGGTGAAACGGTGAACACGGATCGCTACCGACAACAAATGATCAATTTGAATCATGCGTTGATCGAAAAACGGTCGGAATGGGGCCGAAGATATGGCAAAGTTATCTTTCAACATGACAGCGCGCCGTCTCATACCGCTAAACTGGTGAAAGACACATTAAAAACACTTAATTGAGAAATATTATCGCACCCGCCGTACTCTCCAGACCTGGCCCGTCCGACTATCACCTTTTCGCATCGCTGGGACACTACCTTGCAGAGCAGTGCTTCGCTAATTTTGAAGAAGTCGAAAAATGGCTGGTCGAATGGTTTGCCTCGAAAGAGAAAAAGTTTTTTTGGAATGGTATCCATAGTTTGCCTGAGAGATGGGCGAAATGTGTAGAAACCAATGGTCAACACTTTGAATAAAAAAATTTTGAGATTCCTCTGAAAATTAAGTGTTTCCTTATCAAAAAACCGGCAAATTTCAACTAACACACTAACACCTGGTATACATCAATTTCTCTGTGTTGATTACGTACGGGGGGGATTAACAAAAGTTCGGTAAGTTCATCAAAACAAAAAAAATCCTTTGGTATTTATTCGTAATATTTGTCCTTTTTTATCTTCTCTACATAATCGGCATTGATTTCAATGCATTTCTTAAGCCTATAGATCCACTTCTGAAAACAGGATTCAGTTCAGGATTAATCGCATTAATTATCTCCTCGTTACTATTAAAGACCTTTCCTTTTACATTTTTTTTAATTTTTGTAAACAACCTGAAATCACAAGCTGCTTTATGCGGGGAATATTTCTTCGATCCCAGAGATTGCAACAAAATTACTTGTTGTTTCAGCAGTGTGGGATGGCGCGTTGTCATGATGTAAAAAGTAGCGCCGCTAATCCTCTTTCTTCTTGTTTTCCAACAAAGCATCAAGTAAGCTCTCTTCAGTTCCCCTCTGACCTAAACTGACATTATTACTTTGGCTGCTGATTTTTGTTGCTTAGATTTTACGGATGGGTTTGCTCCTGTTGGGCTCCATACCATGGACTGCTGTCTGGTTTCCGGCTCGTACTTATAGAACCAAGGCTCGTCACCAGAAACCGACTTTACTAAAGTTGCTAGACTGACCATTTTCGAATTTGTTCAGGAAAAATTGAGCAAAATGCACACGAGCCTCTTTTTGGGCCTCATTTAAAATTCGTAGTATCCACCGAGCAGATTTCTTTGTGTATCCCAGATGATTACTTAATATTTGTGATACAGCCATGGCATTCAAGCTGAATTCATTAGCAATCATTTCTTGTATCAATCGTGGATCTTCGTCAATTTTGGACTTCACCAGAGATACAGTGATTCATCAGTGGAAAATATCCGCACTGGAATCTTCGAAACCACTTAGAAATAGCCTTTAAGGGCGGTGAAATCACTCAAATTTGGCATTCACTGAATATTTGTATTGGCTGTAAATTTCGCAGAAAAATGAAGAGAATCACATGGCGAATTTCTGTTTGCGTTGGTGGTGGAATTTCGTCTGACCTATCCTCAGCTATCTTGCGTTTTCTTGTCTCTATTTTGGCCGATCGTTCTAAAATTTGAATGGAAGACTAATAAAGTAACAAAACCAAATTTAAAGTCACCCACTGATCAAACTTTTTTTAATCCCCTCGTATATTGCTATTAACTCGAGCTCTAGGTTCGTTGCAATCATCAGAAACGTAACTACTATCAAGTAATTGAGCTGAAGGCAGCTCGAAGCTTGTTTGCATTTCATTTTTCATTTTGTTTGCAAATCGTTTGCAGTTTCGAATTCGAAAGTTGCAGAATTATAAGTCTTATTGCAATTTTAATTTGTGTTTTTTTTTTAGGCAAATTCAAATTGGAATTGTATCTAGAATTTCATGTATTATGTTTGTTTTTTTTTTCTTTTTTTCTTGCTTTGAAATTGAAACACCTGAGTAGTAAACTTGCAGAAGCAATTAGTAAGCATTGTAATGTTATGCTAATACCGTGCTAATGCCATTTCAATTCAGAAATTTAAGTTACTCATTTTCAAACACAATGATTGGTGTTTGTATTTTAAATGATTCACAAGTTCAAGGTCAAATTGAATAAACTGGTTAAGTGAAAATATTTTATTTTTATTTACTATTTTCCGCATTGAGCTTCTTTGTACATTCATCCTTTTTCAAGTGGTTCCAAATTTTTTTTGTGCAAAATTTTTAGCTCTTGGGCAATCGAAAGGTACTCGTATGACTGCCAGATTCGATGACATTTTCGACAATAGGCCTTTCGCACAGTGGAGCATCCTTTACACCAAAATTACGGGAGCGAAATGGACGAAACCGAAATTCTACATGCTTGACTGTTACAATATCGGACCATAAACACTATTCACTTTTCACCGATCTTGTATTTCGCCCCTTTTCTTCCCAATATTACGAATTTTCATAGTCCAATAGGAATAAATTTAAATTTGTGCTGTGTTGCCTTCCTCTTTAGAGTAGAATGGGATAGAGGGAAAGTAAGCAAAAACACAGGGATTACCATCTACATGGATGGATCCATATTACCAAATGGCAGCCCTGTCTGGATGAAATCCAGATCAACTTCGGTGCGTAGAACCGGCTGTTATGAGACTCGTATACAAGGATAGCATATGCAAAATATACAAACATCGCCCTTAGGGCCATCTGTTTATATACTACCGTCGAGAGCACCACCTAAGCTCATCAAGAAGGGACATGGCGGCGCACAGACAGACTTTAAAGCCATTCACCACAAGTTCTCTTCTCCAGTGAATGGTGTTCTCGGAATACAAGCCCCACCTGTTGCAGATGCAAAGCTCGAGCTGTATCGAAAGTAATTAGTAATATTGGCATAATTAACGTCTGGATATTGTAGACAACATAATTTTCCCGGCTTCACCCCGACATACTCAAAGTCTGCCCTGCATACAATGGGACCCTGTAAGAGATACTAAGCCACCTATTTACATGCCACATAAAATCATCTAACCCCCCAACAAGCCGTCTCCGCCCCATTTGTTGGAAAAACATCAAGACGCAAAACCACAAAGAAGGAGGAGCTCGGCTGAAAATCGCTGACTATCAGTAAATATTTAATTGATAAACAAATGAAGGAAATAGTTGAATACCGCTGGGAACAATCACTGACTTGCTCAATAAGCAAACAAACGCGACAAGGAACTAAATGTGGATTCATGCTGATTATTGATATTTAAGAAAAATTACGTAACAACTCTAACTGGAGTGCTGACGGATCATTGTCTCGTTGGTAGACTTTTAAGAGAATCTAACCTTGCTGCGGATTGTGGCAAGACGTTCGACCGCCGAGGTTAACGCTGGTATACAGCGGCGGTATTTCTCCCCGAGGTTTGGATTATTTTTCAATTGAAGCTGTAGTTTTGCCTGGTAACGTCCAACTTCTTCTTATTCTTCTTTAGACACCACTTACGCGAACAACAGCACAAGTACAGCCAGGTCCTTCTCTACCTGCTCATACCAGTACTCGACGACTACCTACCTACCATGAATCCGCCACAACATTTGCGATCCTTCATATGGTCGCTGTAGTATATTTTACAAGGATCCACCTTCTTTCGTCCTTTTCCCGTCCATCCCAAATCTTTGAAGGCTGTGATGTCAACTTTTACTTCTATGTGGACATCAACCAGCTACATGCCTTCAAATCGTGATCCTTAATACGTTTGCAGTGATCGTCATCGAAACGGGGGTATATCATCCAAATTGCGATTTTGTTTTTGTTTCGAGCTGGTTTCTACGTGGCGGGTCCCAAACCCAGCGCACAACCTCGCTAGGCAAGTAAGTTAAAATATTTTACAAAGTTATATAGCGATCCGCTTGTTTCAAGACTGGCACTGCAATTAGACTTCAGCGGACCCTTAAACCGAATATTTCAGAGTGGCTCCACTCAAGCTTCCTCTCTCTTAGCCGTAACCCAAAGCTCCACACAGGTTAGTCACGTTTCCAAGCTGTACGAAGTGAGCGCAAGAGTATCAATTAAGTATAGCCCCGCGACTATATCTGCATGCCCGGAAGCTTGACTATACCCCATTACACCCCGACGTTCACCGCGCAAAACAATTTCAATCGTAGTGAAGACACTACTGTTCGATACGGTTTGTAAAATTGTTAGTATTACTATTTCTCAAATGATCAAAAGGATAATTGAATAAACATTAATTAAGTAGCAATTATGATATGTTAACTAATTCGTAGAAAAACTTTTCAGCTTTCATTAATAAAGGGATGAACGAAAAAAACATTCAACGTAAATACATTTCTAAATTCAAAGTAAGTATTTTGAAAAAACAATAGCCTGCGTCCACTTTCTTATCAACGCTTTAGTGTTGTACAACAAAAAGCGTAATTTTTTAACTTAACACAATACAAATTGCTCAGCAGCAACAAGTAGCCGCCCATACAAAATAGAGAAGACACACAAAGTTAGTCGCAGGCAAACGTGTGAGTTTTCACCCTTCAATTGAATGCAGTTTGGTATTTTTGCGCTTTAGGTATTCATTTGATTTTTTTATTTTTTGGCTTTTAGCTTTTCAACAAGTTTCTATTAACTTCGGTGCCATTCTCCGAATGCTCTTATTCCACACTCTTATTGTTGATAAATGAAGCTGCTTTTCAATATTCTTTCACCCATCAGCCATTCAGCCATTCAGTCAGTCAGTCATTGAGCTGTTCTCACAGGCAATCATTTGTTCATTTAGTGTCCTATTCAGTTTTTTGTTTTCACCATTTGCCGTTTTCCACTTCACTTATCTGCATTTTCTTGAAGTTTACGGTTCGCATTTAGGGCATTGAATATTTCCTTTTTCAAGTTTTGCCTTCTTGACTGCTTTTAGTATTTTTCCCCCTTTTTTTTTTTTTTTTGTTGCGTTGTAAGCAAGTCCGTCGGTTTTTATTTGCTTTCTATTTTATTTTACTTTTCCTTTTGCATTTTTCATTGCCCTTTTTGTTTTTATATTTCCCTTCAAATTCATTTCTCTGTTTTATTTGGTTAAGCTTTCTTTTGGATGGTCACATTTCAATTTCGTGAAGCGTGTCTATCGGTATGTCAAAAATAAAAAATAGTACTAGTTGGCAATTTCGTAAGCGGAAACGCGCTTGTGGATAGCACTTGAAGAGCTTTGAAAGTTAAGTGGTATAAAATATTTAAATTGAAAATCGCTTAAATATTTGTTGACTTATTTTATTCTTCGTCGTTTATTTTAATTTTATACGAAATAAAAGTGCTGATTTATTATACATTTTTCATCATGCCTGCCAAAATAAGAATGGTGAATAGGACTTCTAATCGTCATAAAACACAGACTTGCTGTTAATTTTATGATGGGTAGGAATGTTATTTTCTTCTTCTCCCTTACTGGCGGGGACACTGGTTACGTTATTACGCTGCCATTTCTTCCTTATTGTGGTGGTTATAAGCCAATAGGAGAAAACCAAGTACAGCCAGCTCCTTCCTCTTCCTCTGCATTCATCGGCGGATACTGCATCGAAAACTTCCAAAGCTGGAGTATTCTTATCTATCTGTACCATAAGACCTTGCCAGAGCAGCCGCTGTTACTTGATTCGCTGAACTATGTCACCCTCACCCATAGGCATAGGATCATAAAACGTTCGTAAAGCCTTGCTCTCGAAGACTCCCAGGGTCGCCTCATCAGATATTGTTATCGTCCATGCCTCCGCACCATAGTAGTACGGGCATGACGACTTGTAGAGTTTGGTCTTTGTTCGTCTCGAGAAGACTGTACTTATCAATTTCCTACTCATCCCAAATTAGCAAATGTTGACAACAGGGAATCTGCGTTGGCTGACACTGTTGTTGGTTTTAATTCTGGATCCACGATAAACACATTTTTATTGATACTTCAAAGTTATGACTGTCAACAGTGACATGAAACTATAGTCGCGAATACGATGAGTCTTTATTTGATGATGACGAGAGATATTTCGTATGGTCCTCGTTCAAAACTACACCCGTATTCTTCGCTTCATTATACAGTCTAGAGAAAGCAGAACTAACGGCGCGGTTGTTGATGCCGTTGATATCAATATCATCGACATACGCCAGTAGTTGTACATTCTTATAGAAGATTGTACCTTCTTTATTCAGTTCTGCAGCTCGTTTTATTTTCTGAAGCATTAGCTTAAGGAAGTCACAAGATAAAGAACAACCTTGTCTGAAACCTCTTTTTTTCGAACGACTCGGAGTGGTCCTTTTTTATTAGGATAGAGTTTTTTTGGGTTTACGCAGCCGTATATATTTTGTGAGGATACCAAAGTCAAACATAGCGGCATCTCTCGCAGGCTGCTCAAAAAGATGAAGTGCGTCTTTTCCAAGATTTACGTATGGTAAATTTCTGGCCAATTACAAAAAATTTTCAGGCATAGACTTTGGGGCTTTGGGACTTTGGGACTTTGTGGATTGGGTAGGGCACTTTGTCAGTTCTTCGCTCCAACATTTGAAACCTCGTCGCATTGTTGTTCTTTAAACGGGAAATTGTTATTCAAATTACGTTAAAGTCGCTTACGCACAAGAGAGAAGTGACAAAAAAAATCTAACAAAGTGTCCGATCAGCTTAGTGGAGACACAACTGCTTGTGCTCACTAGCAACTAATTAATAAAAAAAAACCTACTTCGCCTTATTTTTTATTTTGCCTGAACTGGCACTCAAATTTCTCTAATACAAAATCGCACGGATTGCATAAAATGATATATGTATCTTCTTTCGTAGATCACAAGAAGCTTGCTTTTAAGCCCATTATGTGAGAGCTATTTATCGTAGATGCTAAAATAAACGAGTCCCAAAAGAAGGTCACGAGCGCTTAACAAAGAAAATTTGCGTAAATCAAAAGGCTTATGCCCTAAAAGATGATAAAGAGCTTGCAACTTTAAGGCACTTCCTTTGCGAATGCCCTACACTATAGAACAGTACGTTGAAGCCTCTAGTGACGAAAAGCTATCTCTATTACTCTGTTTTGATAAATGCACTCATTAATTTGACTAGCGAGTGGATATGCCCAGCAATCACCTCAATTTAACTTCAACTAATAGGATCACTTTCGACATCGAAATTACTTTCATAGAGAAAGAAAGAGGACAAATAACTGTCACTGTCCAGCTCTAATTAGAACTTGTCATCGTTTCTTTGGAAATAGTTTCAGCAAGTACGTAGTACTAAAAGCATCATCAAACACACTAAGTGGTGGTTGGCCTTAGTAGTAGTCACAGATCACATATATATGTGAATGTACAATACCTCCACGCTTCTCACCTCTCGCGTATCAACTGCATTTGTGCAAAATATTTTATTATCTTTTTCCGTTTCCGCATCACCGAACATCCAAAGAAATATCCTGAATAATAGCATATGGCTAAAAATAGTGAAACCCTTTTTGTGCTTAATCTGCTAACCGAACAGCCAGGCAGCCAACCAAAGAGAAGATGGGTCAACGATTTACAACAAGTGACCGATTGATTGACCAGCTAAACGCTTACATTGATACAGGGAAGCGTTGAAGTTATTTCTAAGCTGTCGAACGCCGACATTCGGACGTTGGCCATCATTAACATTTCATAACGGAAAGAATGTGAGCAGCAAAAATTTGTGAGGCAGAGTCCGAAAGTGCTGATAACAATTGATTTATGGCAGGGCCGTAGACCGTGGGATAAAAGCACACAATAGAAAGAAATAGAGGAATAAAGAGCAAACAATAGACGAACAATTGCAATGAGAAGTTTGACTTTTATATATCCTATGTCAAATATGGACGTCACATGTGTCTAAGCTACATTATATATAAACTCATATATATTGGGTTGGCCCAAAGGCAAACTTTAATTTTTCATACAGACGGTGTTGACAACTTTTTTGAACAGCTTGTGACTATTTAATTGTATTTATTACGATATCAAAGCTTTAATCGAATCGGATCGTCATGTAACTGAGCATGAGATTGGAGAGAAGTTAAGTATACCAGAAAGAACCGTTCATAATCATATTCGACGTCTTGGACTGGCAAAAAAAAACTTGATATTTATTTGGGTACCACATAAATTGAAAGAAATTCATTAAACAAGCCGCTTCAACGCTTGTGATATGCATCTTAAACTCAATGAATATGATCTGTTTTTGAAGCAAATCATAACTGGAGATAAAAACTAAATTGTTTACAATAACGTCAAACGAAAACGATTATGGTCCAAGTGTGATGAAACGTCACAAACCACTTCAAATGCTGATTTTCACCAAAAAAGGATAATGTTGTTAGTTTGGTGGTATTGGATGGGTGTGATATATTTTCTAAGGAACCAAACGATTAATTCAGATGTCTACTGTTAACAGCTGGGCAAATTGAATACATCCATCAGCGAGAAGCGGCCAGAATTGGTCAATCGTAAAGGTGTCATATTTCATCAGGACAATGCTAGACCGCACACATGTTTGGTCACTCGCCAAAAACTTTGAGATCTTGGCTGGGAACTGTTGATGCATCCACCATATAGCCCAGACCTTGCACCGTCAGACTACTATTTTTTTCGATCTTTGCAGAGCTCATTGAATGGTAAAACTTTCGAAAATGACGAGGGTATAAAATCGCATTTGGTTCAGTTTTTTGCACATAAAGGCCAGAAGTTTTATGAGCGTGGAATAAAAAAAATCGCCGGTTACTTTTGGGGCAACCCAATATGTTTATATTATATATATATACATATTTGTCTACATACAATTGTTGTCCTTTTTTGAAGAAGGTCGTAAGGCAAAACTACTGCTCTAATTGTAAAAAAAGGTGAAAAAATAATAAAAAATAGAGTTTGTTCAACAATTTTTCATTTCTATTGCAAAAACAACAACGGTGTCTACTTGTCATCCTGCAAATTGCAGAACTGACGAAGTATAAAGTAAACAAAAAAGGAAAGAGTTTACCAATGATTTTATACCTTTCATGAACTGTGGTTAAATTAATTCTACAAATTTAGAAAAATATTTCTTCATTTTACCTGTGAAATACGTTACTATAGCGTTAAGTTTCACAACTGAATAATCGTTTTAACAGGAATTATTTGCTTCCGTCGTCTAATTATACGATTATAACCGAATTTACAATAGAGCGTCATTCGTTTTTCTCCTTGCTATTTCGCGCCAGATGGAAGTAACAAATGAAACTGGGTCGCTCTCCACCCGATCATTTCAACGGAGTGGAGGCCTCCCTTCCTCTTCCTCTGTTTGCACCGGCGTCAAATAAGAGAGAAATTAATTCTTCTTAGGGAATTTTGTTAAAATGTCTTTATTATTGTGGGGTGCAATGAGCAGAGCTATACTCAATTCCTACTGTTGATATACAGATATAGTTCATTGAATCAAGAGACAGCGCCTACGCTGGTAAAGTCGTGTTGTCCGGATAGATGAGAGCACTCCAGCTCGAAAGTATTGGATGTAGTATGCGCCGGTGGAAGTAGGGAGATAGTAAGAGCTCTCTCCATTATGCTGGAAAGATAAGGTGAAGAAGGACGATTGGCGCGGCTGATGTCCTCGCTAAGCTAAAGGTTAAAATCACCGTCGTCCAAGAAGTGCGATGGACGGAACAAGGACGAAAGCGAAGATACGTATCCGCCTCTATGTGTCAAAGAACGCCCGTCATCAAACACAAGGAAAGTTCGACGTCAAAAAGCTGCGCTCACAACAGACTGCCAGGCGGTTTTCTCGACTTGCACTCCTGCTCTCTGAGAACACTCAGCAACTCGGTGTAAGGAACTGTGGGACGGCATTTCAAACTCCCTACGTACAGCTGCAAACGAAGCTATTGGATTTCAGAAAAATCGTAAAAACAGCTGGTACGATGAGGACTGCTGTGTCGCAGTGGAGAAAAAACAGACTGCCTACCTTGCGATCGACCAAAACACGTGCGGTGCAGAGAAAAAATAAAGAGGCCGGAATGCGTGAGTGTGAGGAGCTTGAGAAGCTAGCCGACAAGGATACTGCTCGAAAGTTCTACGAAAACATACGACAACTTACGGAAGGTTTCAAGACCGGAGCAAACTCTTGTAGGACCCAGAGGGGTTGTCTAGTGATGGATGCCCAGAGTATACCGAATTTGTGGAGGGAATACTTTTCCAGCCTGCTAAATTGTAGTGAAAAAAGAGCTGACGGCTTACCGTCAGAATTATTCAAATATGCTGATGAAGAGCTGAAAATGTGAATGCATCAGCTACTTTGCAGAATTTGGTCGGACGAAAGCATGCTCGACGATTGGCATTTAAGTGTGCTCTCTCCAATTCATAGAAAAGGGGAGCCCACAGTCTGCGTCAATTACCGTGGGATTAGCCTCTTAAATATTGCAAGTAAGGTTCTGTAGAACATATCGTGTGAAAGACTAATGCTCACACAACTTTTTCGTCGACTTTAAAGCAGCCTTCGACAGTACGAAAAGGAGCCTCTATGCCGCTATGTCTGAAATTGATATTCCCGCAAAACTTATACGGCTATGTAAACTGACCTTGAGCAGCACTAAAAGCTCCGTCAGGATCGGGAAGGACCTCCGACTCTTTATAGTATGACTTTTTTAATTTAATGCTGGAGAAAATAGTACGAGCTGCAGAGCTGAATAGAGAAGGTACAATCTTCTATAAGAGTGTACAGCTGCAGGCGTACGCCGATGATATCAACATTTTTGGCCTCAACAACCGTTCTGCTTTCCCCAGACTGGGTAAGGAAGCGAAGGATATGGGTCTGGTGGCGGCGTCAACTCATTTCTTGGTACAAACAAGCAAAATTTAAATATCAACCAGAAGTATTGCAAGAACTACCAATGCATTTCGAAAAAGCAATTTTTTGGTGTGGTTTATGGGCTGTTGACATCATTTTGGCCGTACTTTTTCAAAGTCGAAGAAACCCGGAACGTTACTGTGAATGTCATACGCTCCCATGCGATGATTATAAACTTATTTTTTGTCCAAAGGGATGAGTTGCATTTAGCTGACACGTGGTTTTAACCAGACGGTGTCAAACAGCACGCGGAATAAAAGCTTTTTTAATAGGTGGCCTCTCAGAAATATGTTTTTTCTATAAGTTTTCTCCTGTCATTTATGGGTATCAACACACAAAAAAATTTCATTTAGTTTAATTATTTTTTATAATTCAAGTTTTCAAAGTTTTATTTCACTAAGCCTTAGTGCAGGGTATAATAAATCCGCATTTATCTACAACATCTACTCACAAAATAAAAATAATTTTGTTTCGAAACTTGGGAAATTCTTAGTCTCTTGTAGTGGCTTGTTTTCTTCGAAATCTCAATTTTTCAATTCTTCCACTTATGCCACTATTGAGCGGCAAAGCCGAGAGTCCCAGTTGAGTTGTAAAACGATTTATTTGCCTTCACTTTCTTTCGCTTATTGTCCTCGCTGCTTTGGTTTGTGTTGACAGAAGTGATTTGAAGTAGTAAATTCTATACGAAAATTTTTTTATTGATTCCTCCTACGGTATTTCCATTTCCTTGTGTGCTTTCCTTATGTGTTTGCATTCTAAAGTATAGATATACGTGAGAGTATGTACGTGTATGTGTGACTAACTACATGTTTTCATTTCCCAACTCGCCTTCTGATACTAATAAAATTCGCTTAATAAGCTTGCTGAAGCTTTGTGTGTATGTATGTGCGTATGTAATATGTGTAACATTTTGCTAAGAACTCACCGGTGTGCAATTGGTATATACACGTATGCGGGGAAGTATTAAATTGGTATTACAGGTAAGATACTAAAGAGAATTTTCAACGAGTTTCCAGGGATATGTTTTGTATTATGAGTTGTTGTAAATGGATTACTGCTGGTAAGGATATGATTTCAAGTGATTGAATCTTATCAAATAGGAGTGAAATTTGAAGCATTAAAGAAAAAATTGAAAAAAAACCAAATGAAGTGATTATTATGGGACTGTTATCTCAAAATCATCTACATTACAACTTGAGTAAAAATATATCGAAAATATATGGAATATAATTCTCGTCTGAGTACTCAGATATACCAAATATTTCTCTAACTTGGATTGTCGACAACTATACTTCAAATCTCTCAGCACATTTAAATGCTGTCTAAAGCATGGATCCTTGATGTCCAACGTAGCACGGAACTATTGAGTTTCTGTGTGAACCGCAAGAATTGTAGGGAGATCAAACTTTTTCTTACACTAAGCAAAGAAGCATTCTTGTAAAAGATAAGGGTAAATTGACCCTGATATATCAACTCGGAAAACTAAGTAAAAGTGAATCGGCTGTATGCATAAGAAGATGATGAAACGCTGGAGCACTACCTTTGTACATGTCCTGCTTTCAGCCGAATGAGACGTATTTTCTGTCACATTGCACCAAAGGAAGGAAGGGAGAACAGACCGTTTATTAAATCCTCCTCACTAACTCATAGTTGGAGTATACGAAGCAGCAGAATACGAGTATACAATAGTTTAGGTGTAACCGCTCGTGATCCTTAATCTCCAGATTTCGATCGGAAATGTAGAAAAAATTAGCTTTGATGCACATTGTGGCGAGACGTTCTTTCACTGAAGTGAATGCCAGTACTCGGCGACAAAGTCTCTCTCCCAACACAAATCTGTTACCAAAATTACGCTCCTTTATATGGCCGCTGTTGTAAATGTCACAACGACCTACTCGCTTTTATTCTTGACCCATCCACCACATTTCTTGGACGGCGGTGATGTCAGCCTTTAATCTTTCGGGAACATCAACCATCTGGGCAGCGGCATTTCCAATCAAGGGACCCGACATTCCAAGCGCATGCCCTCAAATCGTGATCATTAAAACATTAAAACATTAAAACATTTGCGAGGGTCGTCATCCGAGGCATTTTTTAGATTTTTCATTGGACATTTTTTCATGGGATTCGCCTTCTCACTTTAGCTCGCCTCCAAACGGATGTTTGTTGGCTACCCAAAAGATGCTTGGCATAAGACCGGATGTCGTGTGCTGCTGACTATACAAATCTTAAAACTTAACTAAAAGCTTGTTAGATAGAGCTAACTCAGAGCCCCATTATTAGTGGGCGGGAACGTGAGAACATGCCACACAAACAACGATACCATCGATCTTTTAAGGGAAAAGTTTTCGGATCACATTTGGTCACCGAAATCTCTTGATATAACACCTTGCGCCTTCTCCCTTACTGGTCATGTGAAAAATTAGGTCTACTCCAACAGGACAACGTCGATTTAAAACCCTCTAAGATGGAAAATTTCATTAAAAGGATATAATCCTGTAAACGTAACTGTGGCGGCTGTTTGGCTGATATTGTTTTCCTCTTTAGATTGAAATAAACATCCCATCATTTATCTCAAAAAATTCCAGTTCCTTTGTAAAACCCACTTTAAGCTAGCTATTTTAGGTTATATTTTGGCTATTTATGTATTTTTTCCAGGTGAGCCTTCTATCTGAGTGTATACCTAGATATGTTGCATCATCGGGGAATATTCTAATTGAAGGGCAACATAACATGTTTACACTTTTGCTCATTGACTTTAATTTACCAGTTTCCAGTCGTTCTTCGACGAGAACTAAATGATCCCCAGTCGTTTGTAATGGCTTTTTAGGGGGCTTATCACAGCACAATATGCCTGTGTCATCTACGAAATTGTACTATGTTTGTTCTTTTCGACTTACTGGGATGACTGCTGTGCAACGACGGGATCAACAGAAGTTCGGTCGGTCAGTTGGTGAGTTTAAATTTGTTTGTGTTAAATCTAAAAATACAATGCAATTACTTTATTAGTCTTCCTTTCAAATTTTAGAACGATCGGCTAAAATGGAAACGAGAAAACTCAAGTTAGCCGAGGATAGGTCAGACGAAATTCCACCACCAACGCAAACATAAATTCGACATGTGATTCTCTTCGGGTTTCGGCGGAATTTACAGCCAATCCAAATATTCAGTGAATGCTAAATTGCATATGGAATGATTGCAGCGTATCTAAAGACTATTTATAAGTACTTCCGAAAATCCCAGACCGAACATTTTTCCAAAGAGGACGAGCCCCGGGAAGGTCGACCAAAATCTTCCACTGATGAATCACCCAAAAAGAGGCTCGAGTGCATTTTTTTAAACAAATTCGAAAATGGTCAGTCTAGCAACTTTAGAAAAGTCGTTGCTGATCACGAATCTTGATTCTAAAAGTACGATCCAGAAACCAAACAGCAGTCCATGGTATGGAAAAGCAGCAAAATGTAAGTAACAAAAATCAGCAGCAAAAGTAATGATGTGAAGTTTTCTTCACTCGAACTAAAATCTTAGCTGCTATTACACTGGGAAAGTTTTCAGAAGTGGATCCATAGGCTTAAGAAATGCATTGAAATCAATGGCGATTATGTAGAGAAGATAAAAAAGGACAAGGATTACGAATAAATACAAAAAGAATTTTTTTCTGGTCAGCTTACCGAACTTTTGTTCATCCCCTCGTATAATGTTTATCTTAGGCCAAGGAATGCTACCTCGAGGAACACCAGCTTCAACTAGAAACTCGTTAGTAATAAAGTCGGATTGTTTTACTGACTCAAATATATTAAAGAATTGGATAGACAAAGTTTTTTAAATTGTTTACAATAGACCTTTATGTCACAATTTGTGGAATGGTTCAAAAAATAATGCGCCGTTGTATTTTTCATTTTATTAATTATTCGGTTGACTAGTTCTACAGCACCATGTTTTTCACGAAAACCAATATCTAAGGGCAAAAGATGGTTTTAAAAATTGAGAGATTAAAAATTATATTTTCGGTGCTTTACCTTTTAGTCTTAATGGCATTACAATAGAGCTTACTTATGTCTTTGAGTAAAGAGCTCTGTTATTATAATGTACTTCGCTAAAACTCAAATGGAAATTCAAACAAATCTCTTTTATGAAGGTTTACAGTTTAGACATTTATTTACAATCGTTCGTAATTTAATAACACATGAAAGTCTTTTCAATTCCAGGACGTATTTACATACATACATTGATACTTTTTGTACGTTATTATTTATCTCAACCTACAGCTCTGCACACCATTTTATAAGTAACACAATGATCTATTCTAAAGTGTTGCATCTTAGGTTTTAATCCCACTTGTTCACCAAACATTAAAGAATTTGGCTTCGTAATGTGGTTGAAAATATTTAGAAGTAGAAAAAAGTCTGTAAACTGTACTTGATACACTGAACCAACATGAAAGCGCAAATAAGAAGCAAATAGACGAAGTAATCTTCTGAGACCCTTGCTTGCCTGCCAAAGGCACAACAACAATTGTTGACAATGCTTTTGGACCATTAAGAATACAAAAAAAGTCCATCAGTGCGTAAAAGTACAAACCAAAAAACAAAAAAAAAGAAAAAGAAAACAACTTAAAAATGTAAAAGCTTTAAATGTTAGTCAAGCTCTTCAAGTCATTTGTGGGCGTGTGTGGGTGTATGTCATAGCTTGCGTCATGGTCCTTTTCAAACCCTTTTTTGTTTACACTCTCTAAATGCTTTTGTCAGTACCGCTTCTTCACATTTCTCATTACCTTTCTTTCTTTATTTATTTTTATTGCCTTCATCCATTGCTTTTTTGCTTTCTTATCAAGTTCAAGCACTCCAACAGCCGCCAGTCAACCAATTACAAACATTCGTACAAAAAATACTCGTATGTATGTAGATGAAAAGTAACACCAACGGCACCACCACCACATCGTTCGCCGTGGTTCGCATGGAAACCCGGTTTTGTCTCCTTTTTGGTTTCATTTTAAATCGCCCGTGCATGGCAACACTGTTATTTCCTGTTTTATTTACGGCAATTAGCACTTTTTAAAAGTCACAATGAACATTCAACCTGAATGAATGAGTGCATGAATAAATGAAATGAGGGAGAACGAGGAAGCGGCGTGAGCACTTTCGACACTCAAATTTCAGTCTCAATGTACTGTTAGAGGAGATAAGTAATTGTGATAATGATAGTAATACCACTCGTAATGATGACGATGTTGATTCTCATCCCGATACACGCACACACGTACACACGTACATACAATAAAAGTTTATATATATATATCTATTTACGAGTATATAAGAAGTAAAGTGAATTGATGTGAAGTGAAGTGAACTGAGAGAGCGCATAAATGGAATGTAGTTTGGTATAATGTGCTAATAGGATGATGCCAAACACACACATACACTCACAGGCATTCACATAGCTATGTGTATGTGTGAGTGCACTTTCAAATGAATTTCTGGTTGGAGATAAATTCATTTCTTAGTTGAGGTTAATTGGCTCGAATACAAAACCGGATTCATTAATGTGTGTCTGTGGCGTAAAGATTGTTATTTAAATTGAAATCTGAGAGAGCATTGATTTTTGGCTGAAGATGTAGTGTGAGATATATTTCATTTCGGATGGATTGGTGTATTCAAGTGGAATGCTATTGAACTTAAAGCGGAGAATAGCCGTTATAACATTAAGATGAAGAGATGTTTTCATTTACTTCACAGCAGTAAGTAAGCAGTATGAGTTTAATTGTAATTATTTCAAAAATATAAATAAATAATAATAAATAGTCCTTTAAATAATATAAGAAACTCACATCGGTTCGAAAATAATATTAATTGCAAATAATCGAGAGAAGACCATTGAGATCACAAATTAGGGTGGATTGTACATTTTTTAAGCTCTTCAGATGACTTTCGAAATTTTCTGCGGTTGTGGACATACTACATAAAAAATATGCTCCGTTGAAAAGCAGCGAAATTCCTCGGATGATGACGACTCCCGCAAGCATTTCGAAGATCACCTTCGAAATCAGACCAAATGTTTAAAGTTAACAATTAATTATTATTATTATTATATGATTCAACACTTATATCTTATCTTAATATTAAATTATAATTATAAGTTTTCAAATAACTGACAATAGCTTATTTAGCGACTATTTGCAATACCATCACCCATATTGAGATCCACCATTCACTATTGGATAATACTCGTCCGAATAGATTACATCTAGCACCCAGTGAAGAAAATATATCGGCCGTAGCTCAGAGTATACATGATGATCGCGGAGAGTCGATTCGGCACCGTTCGCAGCTCGGACTGACGTATGGAACGACTTGGCGCATTTTACGTATATCTTAATTTGGAAGCGTACAAAATACAGCTTGTGGAAGCACTGAAGCCGCTCGACTCTCCCTAGCGACATCGTTTAGCTCTATGGGCTTTTGAAAAGTTCTGAGAAGATCCGACGTGCTCGAGCCAAAAATTTTGTTCAGCGATGAGACCCATTTCTGGCTCAAGGGGTATGTAAGCAAACAAAATTGTCGCATTTGGACGAAAAACAATCTGAATAGATTCAAAAGCTGCCATTTCATCCAGAAAGAACAACGGTTCGGTGTGGTTTGTGGGCCGGTGGAATAACCAGTCCATATTTCTTCAAAAATTATGCCGGTGATAACGTAACCGTCAATGGCGGTCGTTATTGCGCCATGATAACCGACTATTTGATGCTTGAAATTGAAATTCGTAATCTCGTCTACATTTGGTTTCTACAAGATGGCGCCACTTCTGACACATCAATCAATGGCTTTATTGGGAGAACACTTCGCTGAGCAGATAATTTCACGCTTTGGGCCAGTCAGTTGGCCACTAAGATCGTGTGATATCACTCCGTTCGGATTTTTCCTGTAAGCACTTGTAAAATTTTTCGTCTATGCTGACAATATCTCTTCAATTCAGACCTTGGAGCAAACCATCACGCGTGTCACATTCACCAGTTACCAGTCGAAATGCTCGAACGAGTCATCTAAAATTGGGCTCAACGGATGAACCATCACTATGATTCTATAATAGAATTCTGTTCACTTTTGTTTTAGATTTGACTAAACGTAGGAGTTTGAGCAAAGCATTACGCATGCCCACATGCTTTTGTTTAACAATTAAAAATTTTATTTAAATCTAAATTAAAGTAAGGGTAATGTAAGGGTATAAAAAAATCACTTGCAAATTATTGAAGTTTAATATCAAAATTCATTTACATTATTATAAGTACAATATATTAAATCAGCAACACGCATTCGTAGAGTGCGGGTAAAACTAAATATCAGAGCTGAATCCACTGGTGCTCGAGCTGAACGCCGTTTGCAATAACTAGACGTGAAACCTTTTGAAATACAGCTGGTGCAAGAATTAAAGCCGCACGATATACCACAACGGCTAATTTATGATGAATTGGATCTGGCATAGTTGGATGAAGATCAACTTTTGTATCGAAAAATTGTGTTCAGAATCGTCGTCTCACTTCTGGTTGAATGGATATGTGAACAAATAAAATTAATGTATTTGGCGTGAAGAGCAACCAGAAGCATTGCAAGCTTCTTTCTTTATTCAGACGATTTTGAATTACTTAACTGATATTTCCGGTGTCGACTTTTATCTCCTTGATAATAGGATTTCTTTTGTTAGCGAATCTTGGCATCTTAATATATTGTTTGATGAGGGATTTACCTCCTTAGTCACATCAACTGTGGTACTCTAAAGTCTTTTCTTGCTTTCCCTAGAGATCCCTACAGATGTAAAATTCATTTTAATTCCTTGTTTCATTCAAAGCTGGATTATAGTAGTTTAACTTGGAATCCAATTTATTCTACACATTCCCCTAGACTTGAAACCGTCCAACGTATGTTTAATCGGTTCGCTCTCGCTCCACTCTATTTCTCACATTCTCCACCTTCTTATACTTCCAGCCTGTCCAGGGCTACTTGAGCAAATCAGCTTTCATATTCCTCATAGAAATTTACTTTCTCATTATGCGTTTTATTTGGATTTAGTTAAGGCTCATGTCCACAGCGATCAGCCCGCAATGACTGACGTTCTGGAAGCAAATTTTAAAGAATTTATTCTTAAGACAATGGCTGTTGGAGAGAGTATACCAAACTTGATTTGGTGTAAGTACTGTTTACATCACAGTTCAGGCCAACATTTACATGAAATCGACTCACATCATGATTTCATACATTCTTCCGCCGTATTTTTTCGAAAATCAATTCCGAAGTTTTAAAAATTCAGTTTTTATAAAAACTAAACAAATGGAATATTGTACGCTATTTCTTGGCTTCCAAGGCTAGCGTTTGTAGGGGGCGTATGAGTAACTTTTTTCTACCAGTATATTCGAAAATATTCGGTATATTGTCCAAAAATTTAAATTTTCCCAAAACTTTATATACGAGTATGTAGCTTAGAGCCCAGTAAAGGCACTCACAGCAATTGATAAAGCTCAGTTTCGTGGTTAATGTAAATATTTTAAAACAATTATTTTATCACTAAATTTAATAAGTTCACCTGAAATTTTCTTATGCTTTATTTTTTTATATATAATATTTATCAAATCGCAACTTTTCTTTTATACTATATATATATACATCATTAATTTAGCTGTTGACTCACAGTCTGAGATAATAAATAAAATGTAAATTTATGTGAATAGCTCTGGGAATTCATTTGGTCCAGCAATAAATTTGTGTCTTCCAAGGAAATCATTAAATTGATTGATATCAGACAGAGACGTTGGCAGTACGAAGAAAAAATGTATGTGCACGTAAAATATATATATGAAACAAAGAAATTAAATAGGCCTAAGAAATAATCAAGTTTTGTATTGGATGAAATATACACACACATAAAATCATTAAAATAAATTAAATAAACTAATTTAAATACCACAAATTTGTTCTCGTGAGTTGTTTTACATTTTGTGCTGGTGACTAATATTTGTTTCAGTCCTCGGCCGCAATAGCTAAGTGATTAGCATTACATATAGTCACTCTGAAGGTCAGGGTTCGAGACCTGGATCAAACAACATCTAAAATTATACAAAATTAATTTTTCTACAATAATTGCATTCACCCCTCGACAAGGAATTACAAAGCCCTCCGAGTGCATTTTTCGAATGGTTCGGAGGTGGTTAATTGTAAACTGTAGGTTCCTCCATTTGTAAGAAGGTTACCTCTACCAAAACGAAATCCACACGGATTATTACCTATAACTCATTGATTTCAAAGTAGTTATCCCGCATAGGGGCGGTGCGTATCCTTGCTGCTAAAGGATGGTAGTCCGAGTCGACGTAGGATCCTCGGAATGCACTCACATCGATAAGACTGTAGGCATGTCCTTCTTCTATCATAAAGAGGCTGAATTTTCTGACAGTTGTGCCGAAGCTACCTTCTTTGCCCAATCTAACGTGAAAACGCCAAACACAATGTTGGCATCGTGGTGGGGGCAGCGCTCATAAAAGTCATCCTTTGGACACATCGTCTAGCTCTTCCATCAGAGCATCAAGATGTCTATACACTGGAGTGAATGCCAGTACTCCGACTCCAAATTTTTGCTCTTTTACATACCCTCCATACAGACAAGAAGATAACCTGAAATCTTTGGGCACTTCCTTTAAAGTGTTTAAAACTCTAGGGGCGGCAGACTTGAGCGAGATAGCGGGGCAAAAATACGACGATTGCTAAGTTTTATAAACTCCATACATTGGCTGGACTGGCGGATGGGAATCGTTAGGAGCCTCACTGTTTTCACAGTAGGCTTGCCGATGCCCGACAACCTTTTCAAACTTCCTATCTAGGTTTACAAATATGTGTCTACGTTAATTGAATTTATGTACAACGACGCATAATGGGGTAAAAGTGCTCTATAAATGCGCATTAGAGCAAGGCTGGGTATTTTTTGTTAATTTTTTCTTTTTAACATACATTATGCTATCAGAAAATTATTTTCGCGATAAAATCGAGCAACGTTTTCCAGAGGTATGACCAATCAAAGTTGGGCAATCTAGAGTTGATTTTTTTTGTGTTTGAAAATTGCTTACCAATATTTGGTGTCTGTACGGAAATGTCTGTTTTAAATACATTTGTCAACTAAATGAGTCCATTTTTTGCACGTGATACTTGAATATTATCATAATTAATTCCTTGTTAATATATTTTGCGAGGATTTTTTAGTTTAGAAATTATAAGCATTCGAACTTCTTAAAAAAAATTTACTTTTTTGGAAAAAATAACAATTTTCTTTGGATTATAATTTTGTTTCTTATTGCAGATCAACAAAACACTTCAAAATCATAAGCTATAGGTTTTTATAAAGCAAATTGTGGAAAACTTATCTGCAGAGTCTTGCATTATAGTGCAATATTTTAATTTAAACTTAACTTTTCAGGCTAAATTGTAACATTATTATACGAAAAATGTGTGGCAAACACTTCTAAATTTTCTTAGTAATCCTTGAATCATTTGCAATTATATGTACATATTTGGAGCTTTGTAACTGATGAAACGATTATTGGCCGAGTTCTTCCTTTAATTTATGGTTTGCGTCTTGATGTTTTTCCAATAGATCGAGGGACCTACAGTTTATTATAAGCCGCCCTCGCACGGGCGATGGATTATTATGAGGAACTTTTTTAGTTCATGTCAGAAATAAACTCGGGGGCTTTACATTCCTGTTGGTCGGAGCAGGACTCGAACCTGGGCCTTCCCAATAGCAAGTTTATAAAATCAGTAAATCCGCTTGGTGGGCCTTGATTTTGTCTCCCTATTGCAATAAAAGAATTCATACGTTGATGAGCCAGGAGAGATTCAAGAATTAATAATTTTACCAATATTTGTAATCATTTTTAATAATGTCAGAGCCAGTTATAAAATATTTGTGGTTAAGTTACATATTGAAGTTAAGCATTTGTTAATAAAGATAAAATAAATAATAATTTCTTTTTTTTTATTTAGGTATACGTAGTCTCTATACCTTTTATGAATATGTAAACCTTTATATATAGCATGTAGTCTTCCGATTCCGATGGTTTGGCTGATATATCTCCAAAACTAACGGAGTAGTTTGCGTCCGAACAGACGGAAAAACAGGCAGATGGACAGGCAATATAAATATTGTTGGGTGTTCTTCATTTACTTCTGTATTACGTAGGCTGCTATATATATTTCTGGCCTAATAATGAAAATACGAATATCAACGAAAATGGTTTTTTTTTTTCTTGGATTTGGCTCGTCTTGGAAGACCTACACGGTCGATTGCTGTTTTGTTTCAGGCTCATACGCATATATCCATGATTCGTCACCTGTGACGATCTTATAAACGTCTTTTGAAGCACCGCGATCGTATTTTTTCAGCATTTCTTTACACCAATCCACACGAGCCTTTTTTTGAGCGATTGTCAAATTGTGCGGGATCCAACGAGAACAAACCTTTTTACGGCCAGGTGTTCATGCAATATCGAATGTATGCTGGTGGGAGAAATGCATAGGCATGCCTCTATCTGAAGGTATGTTACATGACGGTCTTGCATTATCAGTTCACGTACGGCATCGATGTTTTCTGGCACAACAGCTGTTTTTGGACGACCTTCCCGGAATTCGTCTTTGAGCGAGCGTCGGCCGCGATTGAATTCGTTGTACCAGTTTTTCACAGTGCTATAGGATGGTGTTTCATAGCCATACAAAGATTTAAGTTCATCGATGCACTCTTGTCGTGATAATCCACGTCGAAAGTTGTGAAAAATGATCGCACGAAAATGTTCACGAGTTAATTCCATTTTTTGGCCGAGATTAATTTTTTAATTTCCTGTAAATAAAACAAATCACGATTAAATGACAAAACGTTCTGTGTGATGTTATGGTAAAAAATGTCAAACTTTCCAATGGAAATGTCAGATTGCACCTGGCAACACTTAGTGTTGCCTAGGCCAGAAATATATATAGCAGCCTACGTAAAGAAACCCACAAAATTTAAGTTACCATACAAAGTTTTCACATGTCATGGACTTTGAAATGTTTAGTATTTTGTATGTACAATGAGAAAATAATCTCAATCAGTTGGAAAATCTTTAATATTTGCATTTTTTTTTGGATAGGGAGATTTGTAAGAAACCTTAATTTCCGACTGTAGGGTGCCAGTCCCAAGAAGAGTAAATATCAAAATTTTTATAAAATTCCTTTCCCTCAACAATTTTAAATAAAATGTGTAAATTTGAAGAAAGTATTACCAATAATATGGAAATTACAGCATAAAATAAGCAATGCGCCTGGTTTAAGCACTTTTACCCCATTGTGCGACGTATACCATATACAACAATTAAAGAGAAAATTACCAGTAAAACACAAATGTCATGATACAAAACGCTGAAGTGACAGGAGAAAATTGTGTTAAACATGGACGTCTCCCTGCAGTGCCTGTGTAGATATATGTACAAACATATGTATATGTATTCACTAATACAAAACCATGAAAGTGTGCACCTATAATAAAAGGTAAAATGAAATCAAATAAAATGACAAATGAATAAAACAGACACACAACTTACTAGAAGGCCACTCGTGAATGTTCATCCACACACTATCCTATGTAAATGTACCCAGCAGAGATTTCGATGATTTGCGCACTGGTATGCATCTGGTTAAAAAGGCATTATTAAGCCGACTCTGCTTCATTTTAGATAAATGGATTACTGTTCTTTAATATTTAATTAAACCTTAACAACTTTCAAGCGTAGATAAATTCCATTATATACACCCAGCAGGGAAAAATACTAGTAGTTGGCGGGAATCCAACTGTTGCGCATTTTTGCACAAACTACACAGCAATGTACTACAAGCTAACAATTGTCTGACTATGCATCAGCTTCTCACTAGTTGTATACCAGTTCATTAAGGCATGTTGAATTTTTACCTCACCAAAAAAAAATGAGAAATAAAAAATACGACAGTAATAACCTCCAACCACTAAGCTATCATGGACTCTACTTTTCAATAGCCTACTCAGACCAAAATATCATCTGTTAACAAGATTGATTCTGGATTGGATGTCCCAGAGAGACGAAATTATCTAGGACCTAAGGTTATGACTTCCAACGATGACGTGACACCTAGGACGGTTCGTTTTGTCCTCGTTCACAACCAGACCCATTCACTTCGCTGCTTTGTCTAACCTGGAAAAATCAAAACTAAAGGCGTGTTTGTTAAGGCCAATGAAACAAATTGTACACTCTTGTAGATTGTCGTATTGAAGCTTTAGTTATTTGCTCCAGCCTCCTGTTAAAAAAGTCACACGATAGGGAGTCACCTGTAAGAGAGGGTGAAATCTCCTTTCGTACCGGTCTTTAACAGTTCTGACAGAGCTTTTGGTGTTACTTATTGTCACAGCTGAGTACTTATAAGATTTGCAGTGATACCAAATTTAGTCATAGCGACATAGGTAACTCATTTATCTGCTTTAAAATCTGGAGAGATGTGGAGTGTATTTTTCAAATCAATCGTGACACACTGATAAAGAAGTCTCATTCTGTGAACTTCCTTTCGGGCATGCTTCCATGAGACCATATCTTGTAAAGAAGTTGATGCATTCACCTTATCAGTTCTTCACCGCCGGTAATTCACTGGCTCTAACCGATTTGTTGTTCATTGAGCGAGCAATTGCAATAATCGAACCACACCATAATCGGGTATAGAAACATCTTTTTATTAGCATCGATGAGGATTTCCGATTCGCTCAGAATGTTGCGCTTTCACTGCCACTCATCAGGCTGGAAAAATGTTCCCTCCTCATACTAATTATGCTCTGGATATCTCAGTAGATTACCCTCCTGCCTTTTAAAGGGTTAAACTTGAATTAGAGAGCTTCACATATTCCCTAAGAGAGTAATTTTTATATCAGTCAATTAATAAATATAGCTTACTTCAAGAATCGGACAATGGCCACTTGAAATTCACAATAAAAGCTTAAAATATAACAAATACGACCCTAGATTACAAAAACATATCAACAGCGTAGTCCAACTTCTATTGAATAGAGTTCCATATGTACAAAGGCCAGAGGTATCTCCTTCCCCTACATATCCGACGGTCTTTAATATAAGATGCCAAGTAAAGCAAACCGCGTCAGAAACTGTAGGAAGTTCGGTACATGGTATCTTCCGCAGTACACAGAGTATAGAACTTCAGACATCAATGTACGTGTAAAATGAACTTTTATTTTCATGCGTTAATCGAACACTTCATGCTGGGTACACGTGTAAATATAGCTGCAAATGAGCAAGTGAGGAACAAATAAAAGAACGAGGTGCTTAAGCATTTGTCATCCCAGCAATGCCAAAAGGCAACGGCAACAAGTACAGCAGTTGGAGGTGACGGCGCCAGCAAAGTGGCCTAGTATTTAGTGGCATGGCAGAGGTAGCGAAAGTAAAACATAGAAAGGTTAAAGAGGTGAATTCGCCAAGAGCATAGACACTCGCCGCATCGTGCGGATGAGGTTTGTCAAGTGCCTGGCTTAATGCACTGTCGCACTAAGAGCATACACACGCGCACATTTACACAAGCAACAACACATTCAGAGACTAAACTCGAAGGACTATTCGGACAGTGAAAGGATTTTTGCTGAAATACAAAACAACACAACTAACAAATAAACAGGTTCACATGTGTGCGCAGCTTAGACAATCAGAACTGACAGCGGTGCACATACATATATACACAGGTATGTATGGGGTAGTGTTTCTTTAGTGTTGCCTGGCATATGCTCGTGTGCACAAGGCACATACATATATATATAATTGCTCACATTCATGAATTCATATTTTTATATGCGTACTTTTGTATACCTTTGTAGGTACGTATGTATATGTGTTTGTACTTTTGTTAACCTGTGTCCTTCTTCTGTGCATTTAACGCTTGGCTTTTATGTTTGTTACTTCTTGGGATTCACCTACTATTAACGATGACTGTGAATGGAAAGACACCTGTGTCTGTTTACCTATTTTATACTCTGGCTCTGCAGCAATCCAGTTGCTCATCTTTGGTAGTTGGCATTTTTGTTGTTGTTGAGTTTGATGTAGCAACTTTTTGCGCATCATTGTGAGTTTTACTTTTTATACCTTTCATAGAAGTGATGAAAGGAGATCTTATAAATATCCTTCGCCTTTTCTACGAAATTTAGCCGACACCCGGTCGGATGTTGTTCATTTCTTCATTTGAGTTAAAAGTAAAGGTCAGGCAGGAAAGTTATGGTTTTACTAGGTATGATGACGGATGCTAGCGCGAGAACAAAGCCAGAAACAAAGGCTATACTTACTTAGCGTCCATCTTCAATTGAAAACTTCACCAAAACCACTCAAGTTAAATTCATCAACGAACCACAGGTCTTCTGTCGCAAATATCAACCTTTTTAATTGAGAAATGTGCTCCAAAAAATAAGCAGAAATACGATCCTAATCGTCTGGATGTACGTGAATGGATATTTTAAAAAATCCACTCAAAAATTGGATTTGGTCCCAAGGTATGGAAACCATATTTATCATATTTTCAAGATTTATGCCTTAAGCAAAGCTTTGAATATTGCTTGGTTAGTTGCTTGATTAGTTGGCGGTCGCGATAACCGAGTGGTTAGCATTGCGTACTGCCATTTGGAAACTCATTGGTCCAGTTCTGGTCCGACCAACATCAAAAATTGTTGAAAATGAATTCAATCAAAAAATTTTTTAATTGTCTAATTACAGTTCTGATCGAGATGTCAACATCTCTGCGTGTATTTCTGACATTAAATAAAATCTCCTCATAAAAAAACCATCAGCCATTCGGTACCACAAATTGAGTAATCTCATTGGGGCCCCCGGCTTAACTATGTATTATCGATTAACTCGCTCGACTTGATAAATTTGCTTATCTCCTTTCTTCTATGCTTGCCAAATTTCCGTTAGCCTCTAACTTTCGGCAACGTAGAATGTACGACGTCTCAACTGGCTGTAGGCTGTAGGCAGCCTCTCAGGGCTTAGTACCCTCCTGCACATTCTCTACTCTCAGCAGATTCAATCTCACCTAGTTTTTGCAGATGATATCTCAGCGATAAATGGCTCGTCAATACACCTACAAGGATACTAAGTTCCCTTTGGATTTTTGTTATTAATAATTTGGTATGTCTTCAATCCACGCCACTCCACAATAGTTAAGTGGTACATCTTACATTGGAAATGCGTCTGCACCTTACTGTGACCCGTGTTCCAAGTGATATTCTCTGTTTCACACACATTTGGACTTTGTGTTGACGCATTTAATCGTCTTAATTTAAAATGGATGGAATTTCACCGGCCTATAAATCTATTTGAAAACTTTATAAGAAGGGGTTTTTCTTATGTTAAATTTCCATTAAGACTTGTATATCGCCAAAAAAAAATACTATCTCAAGTCATGGTAGCCACACTGCGATATGCGATTTTGGAAAACATCTTCTTGAATTAAATCTAAAGGGAGTTCTGGATATTTGGCGACCGCGATAGCTGAGTGATTAGTATTGTGTACTGCCATTCGAAAAACCAGGGTTCAAGTCCTGGTGCGTCCTGCGTTTCGAGTGATCTCTTCAACTTAATGCCAGAGAAGATGACAAGAGCTGCAAAGCTAAATAGAGAAGGCACAATCTTCTATAAAACTTTACAACTTGTGCCAAAATCCGATGATATTCATACCATTGTCCTTAACAATCGCACCGCAAGATTTGATTTGTTCTCAGACTCGATGAGAAAGTGAAACAAATGGATCTAGCAATAAATGAGAACAGAACGAAATATAATATCTAATTTCAACAAACAAACAATCAGCACAGACGCGTTTTGGCTTCCACTTCACTGCTGACAGTCATAACTTTGAAAATTTAGTAGATTTCTAGGAACTAGCATAAACACCAATAAAAGTATTAGCCATGAATTCTAACGCAATATGACGATGGCTAAGTCGGAGGGTTTCATATTCCCTGCCGAGGGGCGACCACAATTAGAAAATTTAACTTAATTGTTTATTTAAATTAATTTTCTATAACTTTTAGATGTTGGTCGGACTAGGACTCAAGCCCTGGTCATCCGAATGGCAGTAGGCAATGCTAACTACTCAGCTATCGCCATTTTTTTTAATTAAATCTATTTAATTTGAAACATAATTTAATTGAATATACAAAAAAATCACTTTGAAAATTAATTTTGCTCTCCGTACATGAAAGGTATAAAGCCTTAGGTAAAGTAAAAGATGGCGTTTTGTTTTCTTATTTTCTTTTTATTTCCTTCCGTAAATGACTTATTTTGTTCTTCTTTGCTTTTAAGAGCAGGAAATTGTTGCTATTTACGGATATACGCAGTAAAAAGAATGTTTTTCACATTCGCAGAATTTTAACACAACTACATATGTACATATACATGAGTGAACTTATATGTGTACATATGTGCGAATGTAAGAATGCTGGCTATGCTGTTCTTCGGTTAAGAAAACATACTACTTTACTTTGTACACACCCTGGGGCAATGCGACTATTCCATGAACGCATGAATTTCCATGAATGAAATATATACTCCACGCGAAAAATGGAGTAATCCAAAACTTACCACAATTTATACAAAATATATGATCCACTTAACATTGTGATGTCCTAAGTCTGGACGATATACACCAATTCTGCATAACATCCGCGTAATTCATAGATTACATAGAGGAAATTAGTTGTGAAACTAGTTCAAAAAGATACCCTACGGAATAACTACATTGTGGAGTTTATACGAGGGATTATCAAAAGTTCGATTAGTTGGTGACTTTCAAATTGGTTTTGTTAAATCTAAAAATACCAAATTCTTTGCTATCACTTTATTAGTCATTCTTTCGTATTTTAGAACGATCGGCAAAAATGGAAAGAAAACGCAAGATAGCTAAGGATAGGTCAGACGAAATTTCACCAAAAACGCGAACAGAAATTCGCCATGTGATTCTCTTCGGGTTTTGGCGTAATTTACTGCAAATACAGATATCCAGTGAAAGCCAAATTGCATATGGAACGATTGCACCGTCTTTAAAGGCTATATCTAAGAGGTTCCGAAGATTCCAGACTGGACATTTTTCCGTAGAGGGCGGGCCCCGAGAAGGTCGATCAAAATATTCCACTGGTGATGTCACTGTAGCTCTGGTGAAGGCCAAAATTGACGAAGACTCACGATAGACACAAGAAGTGATTGTGAATGAATTGTGCTTGAATTCCACAGCTGTATCGCAAATATTATCATAAGAAATCATCTGGGATACAAAAAGAAATCTGCTTGCCTACGTCAATCCCTACTAATATTATATAATATTTATCATATAATTTTAAATTAAAATAAAATTATGGTACATATTTAATTTTCCGCATTTGTTCTATTTGCATTGGAATATATTAGCTCAAACTTACTATACACATCCTCTAGGTACCAGCACAGCTCACCAACTAAACTGACTCAATTTCAGTTTCATCACATTTTCTATACACTAGTAAAATTCTTATTGCGCATTTGAAACTTCCTTTAGTAATTGCGATCGTTAAAACACGAGTAATCATCATTTAACAACAAGGTGGCCACAAGACATGAATTGATCCAATTATTCACTACAGAGGAATACCTATTGGACTACTCTAATGTACAATATGATCCAAAATTGTTGGCAGTGTAAGAGAACAAGTGTATATGTGATATAGGTATATATGTATATATCTGTTTATCTTCACAGCAACCACTCAACGTGGAAAAAGTATATGTGAATGTGTGTGTGAAAGTACATTCACATTAACCGTACATACACGTACTCTGGCATACAGGTTTACCTCAGCATAACAGTAATTAGTGTTCATTAAGGCGATTCACGAAAATGTTATAATACTGATCCGCCAGCAAACCCACACACTCATACATAGCCATACATGCGTATACAAGTATAAGCTACCTGCTACTAAGACAAACTGAAGCCAAAATAAACAAGCTTACCTCAACATAAACATATTGGTAAGCGCACAAGAGTGTTGGAGTATGTGATGTATGTATGTATATCCATTTACCTGTGGTTTATATTCGTGGACTTATACTTAAGTGCGAATCTCGGGCTTAAAATGTTATATACGAAACTTTAGAGAATATCCTTAAGTTAACTTCGCATGAAATCTTACTTATGAGACATTAGTATGACAACAAGCAGCATGTTAAGTTCTGGGGAAAAAATTTACCAACACACATACTATACATGTAATAATTTATTACGTACTTTAGTTAAGGTAACTGTGCAGAAGCTACTCGTAACTATCACTACCACATACATAAACATACATCTAGTGTTACGGGGCAAATTAATAGCGCTTTAAGCAAACTTTTTGTTTTAGAATATTGGAAACTTTAGCCAAATTATTGGATATGAATACGTAAGTTAAACTCGTTTTGTTTAGGTTTACAGTAAGACAAGATATTATACCTAGTTATTGATTGTTTTGCCGTCCCTATTAGCTCAAGGTTATATTTTGGAAAAATAGGAAAGCCGACAATAAATTTGAACTCACTGACATCCCAAGTAATTGCACGGCAGACGAATTATCTAGAGAAGGAATTTTTTCTACCGTGAAATTTACCATCACGCACACGTAATTTTAAAATAAATATGAGTAGTTACATACTTTTGTGAGTTCTTCCTTCCCATTCTCAATATTTACTTACTTAGGTGCACAAAAAGTTTCAAAATCACTGCCAAAAATGTATCAAACCCACCATGTTAAATACATTATATCAGAAAAACAATAATCAAAACCAAAAAGTAACAGATCATAAAAGATCATAAACTGACGACAAGTTCATGAACATATTTGGGAAAACAAAAAAAATCCTGTTGACATATTTATAGTCGAATTGCATAACGTACGTGCAAGTTTATCAGTTTCGAAACCACCAAAACCATTGAAAATGGCAATGAAAACCACAATTTCATAAACTACGCGACCACGAATTATTAATGATGGATATTGATTGCGTGGCAACAACAAAACAAGTGAAAAACAAAACTCCAGTTTTACATAATAACCTACCGGTTATGTTGTTGCAATAGAAAAAATTCAAAATTTCCAAACAACGGTTGGCTACAATATATTGAATATACCCAACCAACCTTTTCATCAAATTTTAAATTTATTACAGAAAATAAATACATGTGTGGCGAAAATGTCAAATACAAATTACAGATGAAAAGGAGAAGCCGATAACTAAGCACATTTTAGAGGGCGAGAATTGACTGTTTTGTACATCGTAAGAACGCGCCAAAAATTCTACACCCAGAGCAGAGTACGAGCAATCAGTGAGGTATATAAGAGAGTGGTTAACATAGCGCTGGTCATTTACAAAGTAAACTTGTTGATGACAACATCGATACAAAGTGCAAATAATTGAGTGTGAAAGTCGTAAAATACATAAGTCGTCATGTATAGTAAAGCAATCCATACATCACAAAATACTTTTACATGAAATCAGAAACCTTATATATTGAAAGAACTCTACCGCATAATTAACACGCTCTGGGTGTCTCTCTGTACATAATTGGAGTATTTAGTATTGTCTCCAATGGAGCAATCGTGAGAAAGTTTGGAAGAAGCAGCAGTAGAGCATCTCGTTCTCCTCTGGATAAAAAAGTCTACTAAGTTGCAAGAAAATTACAATAACTCGGAAGGAAATGAAGACAAGCTGCTTGACTGCGGACAACAAATTTAGGAAATGCAACGTGGAAATCTGTGGAGACAGTGGAGAACGTAATCTGTGAATGTCCGGCATTCGGAAGACAAAGGCTATGCTACTTGGTGCAGAAAAGCTACAGGATCTTCAATCAGCAATGGCCAAAGGGCCAGAATGACTATTTAAGACACAGTAGGGGTGTAACAGTACAGTTTGGTCGCATTTAGTGTGGTTGGAGAAATTATGGATGTATTATCGTCCATATGAAACCTAATGGTTCAGTCAGCTGAGCCTAACAAATCCGCCTAAATGCAACACATGCTCAATGGAGAGGAGAGTGAAAAGACCAGTAATGTCTCTTACGCATGTAAGGAGATGCCATGTGCCAGGTAAAGCCCATCACTTGGCCTTATACATTCGTGTAACATTACGTTAGTCATGACAATCTTATTCTATGTTGAGATGGACCACCACCAATCGAAATTACAGTGGAACCCAAAAAAGCAAAATCAGCTCTAAGCTCGCTGTCGTTAAATGAATTTTCTGTTAGAAACTTCGGAATCGATTACGCAGTGCTAGATATTAGGAAAACTCTCAAGCTTCCCGAGTACAACAGTATTTGCCACACAGAGTTCTTCTTGGCAAGGAAAGCTTCTGAGGCACCGAACAACGCAAGAAGTCACATAAAGAGCATCAGCATATACATTGATATACAAGCGGCAATTAAGGCAATAAACCCATATGGTATTACATCAGAAGATGTCTTTAAAACCAAGGAGGCGTACATAAAATGGAAACGGGAAGGAAATAATTGTTGAGATTGCTAAGAGGGAAATTTAGGCAAGAGGGCATGAGAACATCTCCTCCATTTTTGTCTTAGGTATATGGGATAAGGGATATTCACAATTCAGTAGTGAAAAGCATAAGCAGGGCTATGTAAAGTATAACAGCAAATAAGCTTATAAATGGTGGTTCCTCTTCGCGTACTTTCAGCGATTAACAGTAAATAATTACTTATTTGGTGTTCGCCTTATGGTCTCCCAAGCAGAATTTATCAACCGAGTATATTTCTGACTTGTAGTAAAAAACTTCTCATAGAATCATTCATTAGTCGTTGGGAGGTAGCTTAAAGCGTAGATCCCCTAAGGAAATGGAAAAGCAAGAAGTGCAACTCAAACTAAAATCGTTTAAGATCCTGTAAAGTCATTATTATATTCATAACTTAGTTTTAGATCTTGACACGAAGATGATGTTGTTTTACTGTTGTTGTAATGCAAAAAAAATTCACCAAATTTGTTTTTAAAAAATATGGATAAAAATTCGGGTCGGTTCTTCTTTCAATGAATTTCTTTAAATGAATTTTGCCGTGGAGATTGAAAACTTACACACACCTAACTTGATAAACCAATCAAGCCCCGTCAAGGCATAGAGCTTTAAATTTTAACAGAAAACTAGACTGAAGTAGAATACATGGGCTCTCCAAACCCAGAAAAGGCCGTTTGTAATAATGAGTTGAACTCGCTTCCAAATCCCTGCTGGTCACTACCAGCGAAGTGAAGCCAATAGGCCTATTGTGATACCGCTGTGAGGCTCTTGTCTTCCCTTCCCAAATGATCGAACCATTTCGTGCGCCTTGTGAAGACAACGATATTTCCAATTTGAGTTGGCCTCAGCGAGACAGTCAAAGAAGTGTTTTCAGAGGAACTTGCGCTGATGTCAAGGCTGGAGGATAGTGACAGAGATAGTGTTCATTAAACTCATCCTCTTCTTCGTCCCTACAGCTGCGTCAAAAATCATCAAAGTCCCAGTAAACAGTGGACTGTTAACATGCCACTCGTTATGTTCATGGAGAACCGGTCTAGAAGAATAAGATGTTTTGATATTTCCGCGTTCTATTTTGGCTATAGCTGTTTGGTCCCGTTGCATATGATCTCATTCAGTAAATTAGAGTCTGCTTCTTTAGCAAAGGCCAGCTTAAGCTTAAACTTTGCTGTGGATCTGTATCGTGTACAAGTTTTATTACAGTTAGAATGGTTCCTTCTCCCGCTAGTTCGTCTGTTGTATAATTGCTTGGGATGCCACTGGGAACGAGTACAAAAACAAAGTAAGGTTGCATTTAGTCGAGAGTTGGTTCAGATTGCTTCTACATTTTATTGCTATCTTTGATGTGGCACTGTTACAATGTAGAGATCTGATGGCGGCTTGACTGTCGGAATACACGTATATCATAACTAATTGTTCTGCTTCATATATTTGAGCAGTCACTCGACAGCTTCCATGATTGCAGAGAGTTCCACTGGAAAGACGCTGCAGAGGTCTGGTAGTATCAAGCTCATATTTATTGTGAGCTTCGGATATTATATTTCACAGCCTCCCTTGACCATCGAACTTTGAGCCATCTGTAAAAGTAGCTATGGCTCTGTACGTAAGGGCTTTGGTGTTTTCCCACTTATGTCTGTTTGGGATTCTCGTTGAGAAAAGATTGGCATATTGACATACTGTAGCTGTTGTTTTCCAGACCCTTCGGCAATTCTGCAAAGGATAACACTTTGGCGTCTCCTATTTGCGTTACAGCTCGCTTGTAATTTCCCGTTCAGGTTCAGAGGAACAAAGTTGGGAAGAAGTCAACAGTGTTTTTGAGGGAGTTGATGGCAGTGCTCCTGTTACTAGGAAAGCAACCGACTATTGAACTCTCTTCGCTCCTGAAAATAATTCTGTCGAGTGCCTGCCAGCATACTGTGGCGCCGTAGAGTAGGATTGATCTAACTACCGATCCAAATCCTTTAAACTCTTTCACTACTACCAACCCAGTAGTCAACAATAATGGTAGAGAACAAGGCTTCATCTCTACAAGCCCCTAGAATCGTGTTTGAGAAATGTCAGGTGCCCAACGCTTACTGACAGTGTCCTGGCTAATAATCGAAATTAACTTTCTTTTCACTTCCTCTACTTCATTCTTTAAGCCCCAAAGCCCAAATAACAAAACCCCAAGACCTAAAACATATATTCAAATTGTTATTTGCACATGTGTAAGTGTAGTTAAGTCCTTCTTGCAACATAAATACCTACATATATAAATATTATTTGGCTTTTAGAGGATCAAATAAATTTTTATTTGTACAATTGCTTACTGGTTTAGTCAATTTGTAAGCGAGTAAAGCCCACTATTTGCTTACACACACACTCAGACACATGCATTTACACATACATATATGTATACATATACATATATGTGAGCATTTCATGGCTTTATCGCTATCAGCTTTTTCGAATGTCTCTTTTATAGCAATAATAATTTACAACACTCCAATGTGGACACGCCAAATGTCAATGGAAATAAATTGTTTTATGCTGCAATCGATGCAACAACAACAAGAACAACTAGAACAACAGTACAACAATAACAACAAATGGCTGGGAATGAAATAATATGGTGATGAAGTAATGGAGGGCAGCCGAAGAGTGGATGGGCAAGTGGCACTGGAACGCGAGTAACTTTTAAATTGGCTAAAATGCCATAGTGCATTGTAACTAAAAACACAAGCTCACCACACAAACTCAATTATAAACATATGTATGTCGCATAAGTGCATATACATATGTACCTATTTTTGTACATACAATACATAAATATAGTCTATGGTACATACGAGTATGTAGAAATATTTACGGTTCCACTATCGAGCTTGTGTGCCTTCTGTGGCGATTTGATTGTTTGCATAGCTTCGCATGACCGACAGCGAGTCCAAAGTGAAATGTCAACCCTGCGAGCGATACAATTTGTCAATTTCAAATTTATCAACAAAATTTTCTGCATTTCCGCCGCTCCGCCGCTCCACTTACTCAGTATTTGCTTGAAATATTCTAGTTATTTAAATGTTGCCGCGAGGCTTTAACGATTGCGCAAATTTATTGTTTTAGTAGTGTGCGTAAACTCGGCGTTGTATGTTGTTTTCCTATGAACGTTAGATTGAAAATACTATTTATTTAACGGCCATTAAGAAGAAGAAGAAGTTTGTATCATAAAAAAAACTATGTTAAATATGGTATACTGTTTTTTAACTCGCGTCTAAGTTCCTGTGGAGTGTGGCTTTAGACCTTGTAAATCCACCATGATATTCACAATGCACAAAATCTTGGCCAAAACCCATGAAAAGAGGATCGACACACACCACTTCTTCGTCGATTTTAATTCAGCCTTCAATAGCGCGAATTGTATATCCCCGCAAAACTTATACTTGCAGTTGCTGTTGCTGTTGTTGTTTTGTTGTTACATCGGTTCTGCAACACCGCTTAGGAGCAGGCGAGACTAGACTAAGTTAGCACGATTGTCTATGCGAGCTCAGACAAGAGGTGTAGGGGAATTAGATAGCCTACTCATCTTAGGGGACATGCAAAGAGTTGATTAGTGTCGTGCGGAGTCGCACTGCATGCAGAAAATGCATTGGGTCTGTCGGCGTCAAGTCTTGATATGCAAGAATTAATACGACAACAATGTACAGATATTAATTGTGCCGGTATTACTCGGATCTCTCGAAGCATCACGAGCTCTTTGTCTGTAATAGGTGGCGAAAACGTCATTCACCGGAAGAAAGTTCAGGAAGGTGTTGGTACGTCCTCCTGTACAGCGGTTCTTGTTTATGGTCGGAGTCAGCATCGTCTAGTACTTCCTTCCATATGTGCCTAGGTGGAAATTCTGTCTCAAGTAAATGCCTGTTGGAGTGCTCCCTACAGTTAACCTTTCAGTGACCTAACCCCGTTTAGGCAACCAGATAATTCCCATAATTCGCGCCATTCTATACGATATATTGGCGTAAGGAGGTTTTGAAAGAAAGGTTTTGCGTAAGTCTTATGGACCCCGCAGAGGTTTGCGCTGGCTAGGTCCCGCGGTCTGGATGGATAAGAATGTTCTAGCTTTGAAAGTTTTTAGATACAGTAACCGCCGGTGGAAGCAGAAACAGAGAAAGCCTCCATTCCGTTTGGAAGAACAAGGTGTAGAAGAACCTTATGGTACTTGGTATCTCCAATTGGTGCTAAATAACGAAAAGAAGAAAGGAATGTGGCACTGTTTTTCGCTCGGCGACTTTACATAAACTGTGAGTCCCTCCATTTGCTGCAAAAACATCGAGTTTTTAGGAAGAGGAGCTGGGCCGAAAATCACTTCAGCGGTTACGAAGGGCCAATTATTTATACAATCACATAAGCGGTGTATACAACCTTAGACATTCACGGCTACCCCCTCACAATCTCAAAAACACCAGCAACACTTTCAACTTCTTGTAGTTTTTATAAAAATTCCTTAGTTTGCTCAGAGATTAAAAAATTTATGTTATGGAGCTTTTATGACGGAAATCCCATGAAAGAAACAATTACCCGAAATGTCACTATTATAAATCAAAGAGGCAACTGTTGAAATGGTTTCACGAGACTGTTAAAGCTCTCCGCCTTCAATAAGAAAGGCTTGACTCTTATTAGGTCATTCAGATTAAAGGAATAACGTGCCCCTAGACACAGATAGTATGTGAAAGGTGATAGCAGTACACACAAAAGATAATGCTGGAACACTCTAAGCTTCATAATTATGAGTCTGGAGTCATATCCAAATATAAGACATAGGATAGCAAAAAGGCTGTAGGATAAACGATCGCTAAGACCTTTTGAATTATGCCGGTTTTAATATCAAACGAGTGAATAGTTGTGGTGATCTGGCCTTTATACAACAAAGCAACAGGTAATATCATTGTATGGTATATCCATTACCATTGAGCATATGTAATATACAAATTCTAAACTTCGACTTGTATCGACTTGCAAAAATATAAATATATATAAGTATATATATAATTATGTTTCTATTATTATCTTTATGTACTCGCCGAGAGACTCATTCATATGAAACATCAAAACCAAAACTAATCCACTTCTAAGCAACTCTAATAAACATAAAAGTTTGCGCCCACAAAATAGTAAAACAAGAAAGACATCTCGGCTACGTCGAATTCTTTATACCCTTCATAAATGTAGCCGACAAACGATCAGTACATTACTAAAATACACACGCGAACTGAGTTTCTTTTAAATATCTCAAAAACTAGAAGACTAGTTTACATTCAAATAGACAGACGGTATACCTTTTTGAGGGAATATCATATCTCCTTCTGATCCTTTCATAATTCAGTCCAAAATTAATATGCCACTTCATATTCATGGAAGGTATAAAATGAATACTCACTTGCTCCTATGTATGGATAGGTACTCGTAAGAGCGTTCAAAACTTAATGTAGGCTAAACACGAATTCGCAATAAATGCAAAATAAGCAATAAAATGCAGCGGTGCATCGCGTTTATACAACCATAAAATTCTACACAGCAACAAGGCATAAGAGAGGTGGATGAGGATATCATAGTACACGGTTTTCCCATAAGAAGTGTAATTTTGATATTCAAAGAAAATAGGCATTTTTAGAGATAAATGATCCGATGTTTATTTCAATATAAAGTGGAAGGTATGCCTTTTATGATGGAAAGCAATATCAGCCAAATGGCAACAACGGCTACGCTTACCGCACCATATCCCTTTTATGAAATTTTCTATCACCAAATCTTAAAGTGGCTACTATATGCCCTCACTAGTTTCACAAATTCCATTTTTCAGATCTTGAATTGACTTTGGCCTCTTGGCGTAGACCCTATCTTTCACGTGGCCTTAAAGGACCAGGCGCAGAAGCGTGGACAAAGTCAACAGCTGATGAGTAGGATCTAGGAGTCTTCGAGGGAAAAGTTTTGCAAACGATTTATGGTCCTTTATGCATTGATAACGGCGAATACCGCAGACAATGGAAAAATGACCTAAACGAGCTATAAGATGATATTGACATAGTTCAGCGAATGAAGAGACAGCGGGAACGCTGGCTAGGTCATGTCATCCGAATGGATAAAAGCACTCGCCGCTTTGAAAGTATTCAATGCAGTACCTGCTGGTGGAAGCAGAGAAAGAGGAAGATCTCCACTCTGTTGGAAGGATCAGGTGGAGAGGGACCTGGCTTCACGGTGCCAATACCAATAAAGAAGATGAAGAATCAGAAGTTTGGCTAGTATTGAGAACTATATGAAAGACCGAGCCAGATATATCAAGTGTGGCAAAATGAAGTCTTGAAATTAAAATTTCGTTTTACAACTTTTTAAAAACAAGAGACAAAAATGGCTGGACATTCTAAACGGGATATTAAATTTGATGTCCAATGACTAGCAATTTAGTATTTGAATTCTTTTGCTCACCGTTTTGCGAACGCCAATATGACTGAATATGGAAATCATCTGCTTTCAACCGCTCTTACTCAAAATCACCCAGATCACTCCCTCTATTAAGGTTAAATGCCTAGGCATAATCTTAGACAGCAAACTCAACTGGCACCGGAATACGATAGAGAAGTGTAAGAAATCTACGGCCGCACTCTACGTCTGGAAGACAGCGATCGGTAATAGATTGAGACTAAGACTTGCTTCCGTTTCGACAATACTTTCTCAACAAAAAGACCAGAGAGGAACGAATGGCAACAGTTCTGGCTCATAGATCCGTAGTCATCTTCACCGAGAGCTCTAAACTAGATGACATAGTAGGTTGTGGAGTTTATTCTGAACTTCTGGCTATGAAATTAAGAACAGCATAACAACCGAAGTAATAACAGAACACTGTCATGGTACTCATGGTACAAAGATAGTCTACTTTTCAAAAAAAGTTCTACCGCAGCTGCAGGGATATAGATGAGGAGGAAACTGTGAACACTACCTCTATTATTGCCCAGCTCTTAGCGCGGTCCAGTATAATTTTCTCAGAAATTTGTTCTTCGATTATATTGCAGAACTTGCATCTTGACATAACGTTTACCTCATTGATGCCGCTTACCTGAATTTCATAAAACACACCAAGTGTTTTCAGCGTTTGGAAATGTGAAAGGAATCTCCTTAGCAAGTCCGACAACGGCCCAATAGACCTAAGTGCGCTTGATCAGGGCTAACTACCTATTTGTATGACTTTTCGGTAAAGCAAATACTTCAACATTTTTACAGATATATTTTGTACCGTTAAACCATGCTGGTTAGGACCGTATACACTGAAATTTTCGAAAAATTCTTGTGAGAAGATTTACCATTTATGAAAAGTGAAAAAAGGATCGAACCCAAAGAGAGCAGAGCTAAAGAATTATTATAAACAGGTTTGAAAGATCTGAAATTACTTTAATTTTTTTCGAAATCTTAATTTTTATAAGTCTGTATATTATATATAGCGATTAGACTAAATTTAGAAGTTGTGAATTTTTTTTAACCAAAACAATTTGCCGAACTTACAGACTCAAGGTAAGTATTACCATACAGTAATATCACGTCTGCTTACAAAATTCGTTAAAATAGATTTCAAACAGGCAGGCAGATATAGCGAAATCCACTCACCACCTCATCTCCATGAAACCGATCGAATATATGGTGAGTCCGACGTACTAAAGGTGTAATACAATGATTACGAAGGCATATACATGATGCAGTCTAATATATATTATATAAAAAATATATATTAGGCACGAGTATATTTTTTTAGTTTGTTAATTTTAGTAAATTTTTTTTTTCGTTCACAATAGTCGTAATTAGCTCCGAATTCCATCAAAGAAAATGCTTGCCTCATTTCGACATCGAGTTCTACAGGGCGTATGACGAACATTTCTGGTATTTAACTCATTTTTTATTGCATATTGTCTGGTTTTTCTTTTAGTATAACTCTGGCGGATATTCAGTTTATTGCAGTGAAGATATATCGCAGCCACCCATGATTTGGGAATACTCCTTGAATCAATTTTCATTCGGCTCAACAAACCATTTCTGACCATATTCGGAAGATAGTAGAAAAAAATTTGTATTTTGTTTTAATCCAAAAACGGACAGAACTTTCCGGTAGACCTTATATATAGATTTATAGGTATATCTGGAAAATGTAAATATGAATGCCTCGCACCATTCGGTTCTATGCTAATTCACACTCAAGTTACACGATCTACACATATGCTTACATCAAAATCATAATAATTTTTGTGAACCTGTCAACGATTCCTTTGCCGTAAAGAAAGTATTATAAAGGGTATACCTAAATTAACATAAGATTCGAATTAAAAGGAAAATACAGATTTTAGACTTTCAGTTGTATTTTTTTTTTTTTTTTTTTGATACATATAGCTGAACTACATTGATGATACGTTGTATCTCATCTTTTAAATCACACGTGGTTGTGACCTGTGATTTTAAATAATTCCATAAAAGAGATCTAATAGTGTTAAATCACATGATCTAGGGGCCAATTCTGGTCACCAAAAGGAGAGTTTACACGAACTAAAAATGTCTTATGCAGTAATTCAAGTACTTCACGAGCTGTATGATCTTGTTGAAACCACATATTGTGCAAATTGTGAAAATATGCTTCATCGCTAAAGATGATCTTTAGTGAGAATACGATGTAGAAAACTTCTTGAAATTTACAATTCACATCCACAACGTCGAATTATGCTTCGATATTGTCATTTGGACGAGTTGTTTTTGGACGACCAGTATATTTGTTGTGTTTAAGTTATCCTGTCCCCCGGAATTTTTTAATTTGTGAGAGACAGGGCATCCAATTTATATGAAAGAATTCTGTTATCTAAAATATCTCCTCTTCTCCATCGTAATAAAGTGATACCAGAACACCAATTCGATGGCACTGTACTTGTTCTACAAATTACTAATGAAATTAGAAAGTACATCGAGTTCCTGATGCGACACAAACGTTCGACAAGGTATAGCACAAAATATACACAAAATTTATAAAACTTTGCCTATACAATTCTACAATATTTTGAGTCTGTATAGCAAGCTGGTTACGGTAAAATAATCGAAGTTTATCACTGAAGAGTTTCCAATAAAAGCTGCTGTTCCTCAAGGTAGCATTCTTGTACCTATATTGTACATATAAATCGAAAAGTACAACCATCCAAATTCGTCGATCGTTTTTTTTTTTTAACATGATAACTGTCCTAGAAAAGCATCGAAAATGTTTGGAGACCCTTTACTTTTCATCGAAGAATGACTAGCAAACTGAAGAATTAAAGTCAATCAGCACGGTCCATTTACGTTACGCCCACTACGCTTGTAATTCGATTAAATGGTATAACTATTCCTCAATCAAACGATATAAGATATCTCGGTATACACTTGGATACAATACATAGATGCCAAAATATTACATATTATTAAAAGTAGCTAGCTTAAATTGGCTTTCAACATAATATGTGGGATAAAACTAGAATACAATACAATGCAATGGCAAAGCCATTATGGATGAATGCTATTCAATGGTAGAGTTTTGGAGTATGACCTGTGCAGCTAATATTGAGAAATTAACTGTGACTGGAACAATCTCAGCTATCCGCTATATGCATAGATATATTCCATATTAGCATGGCTGCAGACGAGGCCGAGTCGGTGGGTTACCCTTGTGGCAAACCGTACTGCTGAAATTCAGGAAGTTTTGCCATGCGGGGGCTGGAGTCATGTCAGATCCGAGCAAAACCCTGCAGATTGGCCTTCACGAGGTGTAGCTCCTACTGTTTTGCTGAAACATCAGCTGTGGTGGTCGGATCATTAGTTTTTACGGAGCAGCAATCAGTTCTGGAAGCAATCTGCCACCAAACACTTGCCGGAGATTGGTTTCCGTAATACTGTTCCAGCTCACACCGCAACTTCTGATGACTACTGGTCGATAATTACGAATTATTCATGATTTTCAAAGTTGCTTCGAATCATTACATATGTTCTGAGATTCCTTCACAACGCTAAATTCAAAGGACATCAGTCAACCGAAAAGTTATCTGGGCCGCTATCAAGCCAAGAGATTGCCGATGCCGAACTGAGAATAGTTAAGTATACTCAACATTTTTATTTTGAAGATGAAATTTCTCATTGCAGATCCAAAAAAAACACTACCGCTTCGCAGCAGTATCTTGCGCTTGCAGCCATTTCTGGGCAAAGATGGTGTTCTGCGAGTCGGAGGCAGGTTAAAACATGCTAAAGTCTGTCCTGGACTCGGCATCAGCTAAATTAATCGTAGCCGACATTCACTAGTTTACCTTGCATACTGGGCCCAGTGTAATGCAAGTGGTATTGCAGCGGTGTTATTGGGTCATTGTTGCTCGCAATCTGATTCGCAACGTAAATCGCGTATGCCTGAAATGCATTTGGCTTAATCGAAACCTCGCAACGCAATCAATGGAAGATTTGTCCGCCATTAGAATGACCTACGCTCGATGTTTCAAGCACAGCGTTGATTTCGCCGTACATTTATAAGTTCACGCACGGCAGAGGTGACAAAGCTTCGTTTGCATGAGCACTGGCGCTATGTACTTAGAGTTCGTAGGTGACTTTTCTGCAGCAGCATTTTTAAACACATTCAAATGTTTTGTCAATCGCCGAGGTTATTGCAAAGTCATGCACTCCGACAATGACACAAATCTTATTGGCACTGGGAAGATACTGCGTTCCAACATTCAACAATGTATGACAGATGACGAACTGCAGTCCTTCTTTGCTGAGTCCAATATTGAGTGGCGTTTCAATCCCCCGAGCGACCCTCATATGGGAGGTTATTGGGAAACTGTCATCAAACGAATAAAGTATCACCTGAAATGTGTGCTTGGTGACACCATGCATTCTTAAAAAGAGAGAACAGTATTATCGGAAGTGGAAGCCTGTGTTAATTCCCGTCCACTTTGTGAAAATTCCAGGAGCATCGGCGAATTCGAGACATTAACTCCTGGACAATTTATAACCAAGAGAACCGCTGAGATTCATACCAGAACAAGAGAACAGAACATTTCTGGTGACATTGGAAAGACGAATATTTGATAAATTAGCAACGTCGGTCTAAATGGTTTCGTCCGTAGTGTAATTTCAAAGAAGTCGAAGTAGTCGTTGCACTATCAGAAACTGCTCCACCTACAAAATGAATACTCGATAACATCGTCAAATGTCATCCTGGTGTTGATGGGCTCGTGCGAGGAGTTACTTTGAAAACACCGAATGGCGAAATGGTCAGACCGATAGTAAAATTATGCTTGCTACCAACGAAGGGAGATTTATTCAGTCGAGGTGATTCCTGAGAACTGCGCATCATTTTTAGCTATACTTAAGTACATATTCTATCAAACTATTGTATTATTAATCAATTTATAGTAAAATTTTAACATATTAAGATAGTTCAAGGGCGGCGGTATGTTGAGTTCATATATGCTGTTCTTATATATTTATATCAGTACTAAGTATGTACGCTATGCACATTTCAACAAACTTATATACATTTGCATACATTTGCTGACTCAATTAAAGGTTAATCCTAGTTGTAAATTTGCTTTGTATCATTTTTCATATTGCTGAATTGGCTATGCTTAAGTAACTCTAGTGTTTCTACGGCTCGTTTGAAAAAATGTATAAAAACGCTAAGTTTTGATTTACCATATATACTCTGAAATACGTAGGCAACACACAATATAGACGCTAGAGTAAGGAGACATAGCCCCTTTACGGTGACTTAATGCTCGTAAGCCACAACAATCAAATTTTAAATTTTTCTTGCACAAAAATATCAAACCGATTTCAGCAAATCTCCCTGATTTCAACAATTTTTACGACTGCATCCAATAAAAAAGAACTTAAGCTCTCATGCAACAAATCAAAGTAACAAAATATTTCAAATGCACGCAAGAGCAACAGTGTCCATTCAAGCTCTATATCTGTCGATTTATAGAAGCGATTGTGACGGTATTGCATGCACGGAAAATGCACACCAGTTTAGTGGCCATAAAGATGGTAAATGCTACGCGTCGATTTTTACCGCTAAATTCATGCCACAAGCTTTTCGCAACGACAATACATTATACGCTGTTGCATACGAGTACAACAGAATGGCCGTGCCACATGCAACACAATTTACATGGTATGGTGTTAGTACATTATGATGGCTTAGAGACTCGCACTCACTTGCGTACATACATACGTGTATGTACATAAAGGGGCGGTTATAAACCCAAATTTCAATGCACTTTTTGGCAGCTGGAAAATCGGCGTAATATTTTTGGCAATTCAACCTAAGTGCGCCGATGTTGACTGTGCTATTCGCGCGGAGGTTGGTTCAGCCGAAAGTCGGACCTACACCACGGATTGTGTAGACATCAAATTGATTCGCCTTCTCGCGTTCCCCAACACTATTTCCAATGGAATTCAGCTTAAAGTACCCACTCAAAACAAAAGAGGCTATAATACTACGCTCCTAGCAGTAAATTAAGCGAGAAAGTTCGGGGGAACGGCGAAGTGGATGCATGCCATGGCATTTACTGCTCAAGTCAATTTTGCTAAAAGCCAACTGAACTATTGTACTATTGTTGTTACTCGGCGTTTATATGTGCATTAGTGTGTGTGGGTGTGTGTATATGACGGTTGGCTGTCTTTTTCAATTGTATCTTATGCCAAGCTGTTGGTTGTTGATGTTAGCCGCTATTGGACGGCACAATGCCCTTTCTAATATCACATACAGAAAGTCGGAAAACATACCGATGCACGTTAATGGGTACACATTCAAACAATGTGCGACCATTTCATACGCAAGTAACGCAGATTTGTTGCTATTATATAACCATGCCTATGTCCATATTTCTATTTGTCTATTGCAGTGTGTCTGTGTACGAGAATTGCCTACGTCCATATTAACAGCAGTGATGGTGCATATAACGGACAGAGATTGTCGGCCAGCTGACGTCTTGCTACAGTACTGTGGGCTGAGGTAGTTGATGTGATTGCGTAATATAATAAAATTAGAGTAAGGAGTACCGAAGTGAAGAGTATCTTTAATCTGCTCTGGCTGATACTAAAGATTCGAGGCATCAATAACGACGTTATATATATATAATTGGCGCTTTGTAAACGCTGAAGCGATTTTCGACTGAGCTCCTCCTCCAATTTGTGGTTTTTCGTCTTGATGTTTTTCCAACAAATGGAGGGACCTACAGTTTATACTAAGCCGCCTCCGAACGGCTGGTTTCATATGAAGAGCCTTTATTTCATGTCATAAATACACTCGGAGGGGTTGACATTCCCTGCCGAGGGTCGCCGCAATTGGAATATTTAACGTAATTTAAAAAAAAATACATTTTCTATAACTATTGGATGTTGTTCGGATCAGGATTTGAACTCAGGCCCTCCAAATGACGGTACGCAATGTTAACTACTCGGCTACCGCGACCGCGTTATAGATTATATCCATGTTCCCTGATATAAGATGACTCCATTAGTAGACAATCGTTGTCCCAAGTGATCTTCATCTAATTAATTTGAATATCTTGAATGAAGTTCACCCACCCGTATTCGGCTAACGCGACTGAATACGGAGCAAAAGGCCGTATAGTTAGATGGATACACGCTTTCGCTTAATTTTACATTTCGAAGCATCCTCCGCCTCCAGAGAAGGTTCTCATATGCCGATAACTGCACGATATTGGCGTCTGGCGAGGATATGATATTCTTTGTTCATAAGTAAACTGCTGTCTCGCCGAACTTTCACACGTCTACACTGGCCGACAACTAAAAATACAACTACAGAAATCCTCGGTTACCCTTTACACTAGCTGGACGAAGGAGCACCGGCTCGGGCTAAATGTGGAGGCTTGTGGCGTTATAATTCTAACAATAAACAATCCCAAGTCACATTCGTCAGCCGGTACTCCTTCACTTTGCATTCGACTGCGATTGCTACAAAGTGTAGAGCCCAACAAATTCCTTAAACAACTAGCCGGCAGCACCATGAGGAAAAATTGAAAAAGGTTGCTTGCAAATTACACGGCGATCGGTCGACCGGTCATAAAATATGCTGCACTAATCTTGACGATGGATACAAGCGAGACGCAGCATGCCAAAACACATACTGAGAACTGTGACTGGAAAACTCCTGATATCTCCTACACCCCACTTACACCGTGAGACACTGGAAGATGAGTCTTATGGGCTCATTCGGTAGAGAGTACTTAACTGAAAGAACTATATTCAGCACCACAGGGCCAACCGCTGGGCAGGATGACTTACCGACAAGACCTAAATGCCATTCATGGAGAGTCAGTCAACACCTTTATAAACTCTATTAGTGTAACTGGCATGCTCGGAATCCAACCACCGCCAATAGCAGACGGATAGCTCGAGCTGCACCGTGAGTGCAGAGTAATACTGGTACAATTAAAATCTGGATACATTAGTCCACTCCCGACCTACTTATCGCACGGCACTAGCCACCTTTTTGGATGCCCTCTAAAGCCAACTCATCTAACATATCTTTCCCTCTGGCACAAACCCCGTCGTACAAGCCACGTGGTAAGCACCGTCGAAGAATTTTAACAAACACAACACTTCTCGATTACACTTGAAACCAGGTGTTAATAGTACTAAGTATAGGGATCTTCTGTGAGTTATGTTAAATGATATACTCTAATCTGTGGCTGGAAAGATAGGGACTACGAGACTCCCACTGCTGGAGATCACATAGTAATGTCTTATCGTACTATCCAGCCGCTATATGGTATTATGTCTATTTTTAAATTTTTCCATATTAACTACGCCTCGCACACCCACCGTGCCAATGCGCAATTCATACAGCAACAACATTCAACCGGCAAATTCAACACGATTAATGCCGGAAATGGAAAATGGAACGCCAGACTGTGCAGCCCACATCCTACGTGAGATTTGTTGTTGTGGCGAATGCTTGTATTTATCAGCCCGTTTATGCAGCATTTTCTTATTGCAATGCTAACTATTATTGTGTAGCTAAACACTCTTGTTGTTACTATTGTTGGAATTTTCATTCCCACTATTTTCAAGCATACTACTTGCATATACTCTGAAACGGACTGTATTTGATTGGGTGTTCTGTTTTTTTTTTTTGTTCACCATTAAATGCCTCTACTGAAATACTTCAAAGCGTAACAGCATTTCAGTCATTCTGACCGTCCACATCTGCGCATACATCATGATTTTAGTACCAGCAGCTATTTTGCACAATTGAATGAATGGAATTTTCAGTTGTATTCTAAGCGAACCAATGCGGGATGCTCAATTTGTTAGTGTGGCAGATTTGATGCGTAATTACGTAAACATTGACAGATGGCATTTGAGCGTTTTGCTTGTTCGACTCAAGTGTGCAACAGTCCGTATGAGTAACAATATAATTCCGAGACCATAGAAATGAATGTTATGGAAACGCAATGCTTGTTGATGGTGAATGCAATTCGCGTTGTTATTGTAATAACTGCATTACGGAAACCTAATTTAGCTGTGGTAAGATTTTTTCGCTGCTCTAGAACAAAATAGAGTATTGATAAGCTCCAAACAAAAGTCAGAAAATATTGAGAGCAATTTGAATTAGCAGTTGTTGATCGAAAAGGTAATTCACAAAAAAAAACTTAATGTCTCTCCAACATCTCTAAAACAAACACTCATTGAATTATTGCTTGAGACCGTTTTATTCACACATTTTACACAAAGTAGTAATTTGTATTTCAAAAAAAAACAAAAGGAATAGGTTAATGTAATAGTGGAAGTGACATATTTTTAGATTTTTCTTCTTTTCAGTCATGTTTTTTTTTAGCTTATTGTTTATAAAAACTGGTTACAATAATCAAATATTATAATTAAGAAAATACTCATATTAATTACGAAAACCAATGAAAATATTTTGTTCAATCGTCGCATATTTATAAGGATGGAATTTCTACATTAATATGTATATGAGAAAATGGTACTCTTGTAATTGTAACTTTTAAGCTTCAGCCTAATATATCACAACAATGAGAGTTAATGGCATATGACACTTAGTTATTTTAATGCATATAGTTTCATAACTGTAAAAATACAAAATTCATAATGCGCTCTGGATATTTGTGCTTATAGCAAAGAACAGTTTTTCCATACTAAAGGAGAAGACTTCATTAACTTGTTTTTCACTTTACAATTAAATACAATATTTTTTTTTAAACTTCATGTTTGTTTTTATTCTATTACTAAGTACCTATTGTGACAACTAGAAAATACACAGTTATGAAAAATTATTCATACACTTTTTATGAAATATATTATATGTACATAGGTACATATGTATGTACCGACAATCTTTGGTTAAGCAATTATTTCATTATCAAAAATGCTTTGAAATTAAAAAAAAAATATGTATATGTAAATATATTTCCAGTGTCAAATTTGTACGAATACTTTGCGTAGCGTTTTTTAACATTTAATTTATATAAAAAAGATTATAATCCGATTTTATTTCACTTTTCTCCCTCCTTTCAAACTAAAATTTTTAATTCATTCATTTTCACTGCTCAGCATATATCCTTTCCCAAGTGTGGCCGCAAGTTTTCTCTTGCAAACCGGCGCTCGGCGCTTGCATCGTCTACCAACTGCATGAAGAAATGTTATCATTTGGTAGAAAACAAAGTGTTTTTGTTGCATATTATCAGCAACAACATATGCGCTCATTATATGGCTTACTTAATAGATAAGTATGTATATATTTATATAATATTATGTATATTTATCATTACTGCTTTACGTTTGCAGTTATATTTGCATTTATGTATGTATGTATATAAATAACTAACTACGTTTCACAGTTCTTTAATATGCACTATTATAGTTGGGATTATAGGGTGCTTGCTTTTCGTATGTGTTGCTTGTCGTATTCGGTTGAGCAACACCAACACCTGCTACAGCAGCATCATAACTGGGTGGATTATAGTTTGCGGCAGGCACTGCTGGTGGATAGGGTGGCATGCTGTAAAAGAAAATTAAACAAATTAGCATAAAAAACAAGGCAAATAGCATAAAATTATTTAATAAAAAAAACACTTACCCAGGTGGAGGTGGTTGCATGCCTGGCATAGGCATAGGCATGGGCATTTGAACGGAACCACTGAAATATGAGAACAAGAAAACGTTTGGGTAAAATTTCCATTTCAAATAAAACTCTGTGGTTTTTGTAAATATTTGCATTTTACTTAATTATTTAACTATAGTCTGACTTACCCTGCTGGCGTAGGATAAGGAGGATACATTGGCTGCTGTTGATAAACGGCGGGAGGCGGCACTTGTGTAACTGGATAGCCGCCAGGTGCTGTGTGTGTAGTTGAGGTCACCACAACGGGTGCTGTAATGAGAGCAAATTAAAGTATAGACATTAATGAGATGCAATTAAATAAACACTAAATATTTTACTAGTATTAAAGATAAAATAAACGTTTCTTAAGATTATACGAAGTTTAAATTAAACCGTGCATGGAGTTTAAAACTTTTGTTGTCAACATAAAGACAAAATTAAAGTGCGGAGTTTGCCTTACTAGCAATTCACGTCTATGCTATAGGCTTTACAACTTATTTTCGTTTAAATAAGTAGACAATTCTGGTGGTATATTTTCTTACCGCGTAACACACGCCCCCTATTTCTCTTTTCACATATTTTTGGACGAATAATTGTTAAAGATATCAAAATAATTACTAAAATAATTAGATTAATAATAAAAATAATAAAAAACTCAGTCATATTCATGCATAAACCAAATTGTATAAAAAGTCAATATAAAAAATATTCACTAAGATCAAGAAATAAACACTTCGCAACACTTCAGATCAATGGAAACTAAATAACAGTAGCAAGAAGTCACGCATTCCATAAAAGTCGCAATAAAAACTTTACAGATAAGCTTATATGACAGATAAGTATAGGAAATTTGTAATGATAAATAAGTATAATATTTATATTGAACACATTTATTTATAACTTCTGCGCCACACACTATTTGCACTACAATATTATTCACTTATCAAGCTGATGTAGTGCTGCAAATACTATTATTGAATGTCAGTGATCCCACCTTTGTCGGAAAAGCCATTGTTCATCAAGTTACGTTTGCGTCCACGGAAATAAAATGTACCCAAAGCAACTAAAGCGAATATGAAAAATGTTATGAACAAACTGAAAGCTAAACCATTTAAATCCATTTCGACTTATAGTGGGGAAAATAATAGTTTAATAATTATAATAATTCAATAAGAACGTCACCGAAAAACAACTTAACTCTGAATAATTTCAAATAGAACTAAAATAATATACATATGATATTTGTTAACGTATTTTCAACGTTGTTTTCATATTATAATTAACAAAGAGAAAATTGATAAAGTCAATAATAAACAAGAATGATAAGATCTCAACGTTTGGCATAACAAACGTGGTTGCTATGAAAACGAATTGTAAGTGAATATTGGACAGGTTGGCGGCCGCAGTAGCCAAGTGGTTAACAACCAGGCGGGGAGTCAAGGGGCGACAATATAAAGATAAACATCCAAGACTGTAGAGGATTGATTTAAAAATATTAATTTTACTACTTGTGGTCGCCTCTCAACAAGGAGTATATTTTTAAAATAATATATATATATATATATATATATATAAATGGCGCTTTGTAACCGCTGGAGCGATTTTCGGCCGAGCTCCTTCTCCAATGTGTGATATGCATCTTAATGTTTTCCAACAAATGGAGGCACCTAGTTTATTCTGCCTCCAAACAGCCTATGTATTTTTATGTGGAGCATTTGTTTCATGGCAGAAATACACTCGGAGGAAAGACCGCAATTATAAAAATTATGTTTCTATAATCTTGGATATTGTTCGAACCAGGACTCGAACCGAGACCTTCAGAATAGCAGCTCAGAAAAATCAATCGGCTCTTCGGAGGCGATTTTGAATTAACGAAATTGTTGGAAAAACATTAAACCTCACACCACAAATTGTAGTAGGAGCTCGGCCAAACTCGTTCCAGCGGTGAAAAAGCGTCAAGCGTGGGTGAAAATACTATCCCATGTAAATATGACATTTAACACTACTATTATAAATAATTTTGACTCGTAGCATTTCTGATAATCATCTATTAAAGTGTTAATATATTCCATTCTCTCTCACATGTCATAAGAAATATATTTGATTGAAGAGTAGATTAAACTAAAAATAGCACACAACGTTAAAATCACTATAGTTGTTGCCACGCTTTAATTTTTAGATAGTCTGCTGATTCGAAATCATTTTTAAGCACTTTAAAATATTTCGTAAATTAGTTAAGAATTATAGATTAGCTATCACAATAATTGATGCATAGTGTCAATATGAGTAAAAGTAAGAGAAAAATATGCAACTTTTGAAGTGTAAATAAATTCAAAAAGCTTTGACGAAAGTAAGCGAAAAAGCTGCGAGCTTTCAACTTTTGTCGTACAGTGGTAGCGAAAAATGTTAATATTTGCGTTAAAAATATTTTTTTAATTCATTTAAGAAAACTTAAGAGGATTTAAAAAAAAATATTAATATTTTAAATAATGTTTTTAGCAAGATTTGTACAACAGAAAACTGGTAGAAGTTCGGAATTTTTTATTTAATTGCTAGTTAAAAAGCTAGTTGAAGATTTATTTTTATATTTTTTTTAAATTTTATTAAACTTTAATTTTATAGATAAACAAATTATAGTACCAAAATCAATTGAAATTATTTTAAAAAGGGCTCGATTAACTGGAACATGATAAGTAGATAGAGTAATGACAATCATAATTATATATTGGAGCAGTATCGAATATTTGCTTATGCCGAAACTTCCACTCGATCAGAAAATCCGGATTCTGGTGAGGAATTTATACCAAATCAGATATATCTATTTTCAACTAAAATTCCCGAAACTCTGCGAGGGAAATTTATACGTTTACAAATACGGCAACGAACATAAAAAAACTTGACTGGCAAAGTTTCAGAACTTTTTCCTAAAAATTAATCCGAATGTTTTGAATAAACAATAAAACCCGTTGTGTACATATTTTTTCATGAATACATTATTTTTTTGACCCTAACACATTCATTTTATATAAGTTTTCATGAGACAAAAAAAAGTTTTTAATTTTTTGTTGACCAATGCTGTTCATTTGTATCAAACGATTACTAAAAAATCCAAAACAGTTTCTATGTAGGTTAGACATTTGGGAAAACCATTTCGAAAAAAAAAATATTAAATAATACTTGAGTTCTAAAGTTGGCCTAGCTTCATCTATTTCCATCACAAGACTATTTATAATTATTTATTTTTATCTTTTGTTTGTTGCTATCGACTTAAATCGACATTCTTACTATTAGCAAATATCACTCTCCTAAATTGAGTGCTTACGCTCTTGGTCTCATTTACATGGTATATATGTATGTAAATATGTACTATATTTGAATGGTTGATAGTATAAACTTATCAATATATATACATAGAATCACAGCTCGGTATCATTTAAGTATATATATGTATGTACGTGCAAAGTCTATGCTTCGACACGTGCTGGTTAAATGTTCACGTCACCTCAAACGAAAGTAATAGCGATTTAATTAGCTTTTTAGTTTATATAGAAACATACAAATATAAATACACATGTATATAAATTGCATATGAACATCAATTTGTAGTTATTATATATTTATGAATAGTTGATTTAGTTTTTGAGCTGAATTACATCAGATTTCTATTATTTAATGAATAATTCAATTAGTTATAATCAAAATAATTGCAAAAAATTGTCGAAAAATGCATGCATGAAAAGACACCTTCAACAGCAAAGCTATATCTCACAACTTTTGAATGTAAACCCGGTAAATCTGTTTGTGAGAGATACCAGTGATAATAGAGGGTAATCCCTATCATAAAAAAAAATTAAGTAATCTCCACTTGGGGTAACTAAAATCGCGCAAATCTTCTTTCACAGGAAAAATATTGACAATGTACTTATGGTATATAGACATTTTTCCCCAAATTCTACAGAGCAACCAGATTAAGGAAAAAAACGTAGACCTTGTGACTAAACGAATGCGTAAACAGTTTTACAACATTAAATCAAATTCTTAAGATATTTGTTTTTAAATTTGTTCTTAAAAACATAATTTAATGAATTATAAGTTCTGCCTTTGAAAATTCTACGCTTCACCTTTCAAATTTTACTTTCCTGATAGAGGTTAGCGGGTAGTGAAAAATATCACATTCGCATCTTTGGTTTAAACGAGAACTCTAAATGTAACAAAATATGACTAAAATATATATATTCAAAATACTCGAGAGTGCTCGAAATACTTGAACTCATGCTCGTGCTCGTAAATTTTCGTATAACGAGCATTAAGCAAGGATAGGCAAGCAGCAATTTTTAAACTCCGTGTTTTGAGAAATACAATGGGAAAATTAATTTTCTGAATACAAAATTGTATTATGTTTCTTGTTATAGAATTTCGATATCATTTTCTTTTCTGTCTTTTAGATGATCGTAAAATTATTATAAAAAATAATACCAAAAAGGAAAAACGAAAAATAATAAAAATCTTAGCAATGGAATTCAAAATTATGATTGAAAATTCGATGTTGAACGAAAGCCATTACGTATTTAAAGATTTACATCGGTTTTACAGCTTCAAAATATCACATTTTGTATTGTATTATTAACTCCGAATAAAAGTTTCGAATATGCAAAGAAAGATGTGCGATCAAAAGCAGGCGTTTTTCTCAAAATTGTGCTTTCAAAGTTGTTTGTCAAAAATTCTTGCAAACTACTCAACCAAACTTAATAAAATTTTAAATATTTTTTATATATATGATACAATTAACGATGAAAAAACACACAGTATTTTGGCTTTTTTTTCATTAAAAAAAAACATTTGGGCTTTCAATTAAAAGTCATTAAATTATAAGTAAACATAAAAAACAGGTCGCAAAAACAAGTAACCAAAAAATGTTGAGTAAATTTTACTAAAATTGGCGTCTGCCAAAAATCCATTTTTCACTTTTCTTATTTTCCTTCATCTTTTATATTTCGTTCGCCTAAATTCTATATTATTTTATGTTTAAACTAAAACAAGATTTTCTTTTTTTCACTTCCGACGATCCTATCATGAGTTCTACTATCAATGTAGACGCACTTGGCGGAGCTATGATTATTTTCATTTAAAAATTACAAAAATTTTTTTTCAAAGGTATGTACATATAGTACATATATCTCTAAGCTAAGAGTTTGAAAAAAATATTATATTTTTTATATAAATTTTTATTTGAAAATAAACCTTTTTCACCCCGAATAACCCAAATGGGTTTAACATTCGACCTTCCATTTTCTGCAGCCAGCAAAGTTAGAAAATTGAATGCAGGACATAATAAAGACCTGATTTTATGGATTCACTCACATCAAAACTATCGATTTTAATTGTAAATTTTCACTGTCATGTTTTTTTTTTTAAATCATTACTCTTTGATTCAAAACATAATATGGCAGAATTAGCCAGCTTCTTATTACTGTACAGAACTTAAAATTGATTAATACTCATGTACAAATCAAAATAATCGAAACTATCGTTTTTGTATTTTATAGTTGTTTTCAAATAATTATAGGCGGCATTTGATAAGCATATCACTTAAGCATGTGGATTACAAAAATAACCACCAATAAATCATAATACAGTATTTTTAAATGTTGTAATCAATTGGTTGATTGAACACTTGTCTATTTTGTATCATTTACACAATTATTGCCAAATCGTAACCCTTCGAACAACAATAATTTTTTTTTTAGTTTATTTACAATCTATCGGTTAGCAATAAATAAAATAATTTTTGTAAATTTTGTATTTTCCATTTTATACTTACACTTTTCTGAACATAAATTTTTCCGATACATTTTTTTGTGATAACGTAAAATTAAAAATCCAATCAGTGTGCCAACACCAAAAATAAAAAATCCTATCGTAAGAGCTAAACCTATCGTTATTTCCATGGTCACACTGCACAATGTGAAAGTCCTTAGGCACAAAAGCAACTAAGCGTACTAACGAAATTTTCGGTGTTTATAGGCAATTTGAATGAGTCTGAGTCTGAGAGATTGAGAGATTGAGAGATAAGATTACATCCTTCTTGATTAAGTTTATACATATGTAAGAATTAACACGTATTTGAGATGTGTTTCTTCTATCACGCCTCTATGTAGCTGCGTTAAGTTTATGTATAAGAGAAAGAAAGCTTTTTTTTTTTTTTGCTACAGAAGAAAGCTTTCGAACGTTAGACGCTTTGTTATTCTAGCATAATTAAAATTAGAATTAGGCATATAGAAGCAACTAACCGATGATATCTGGGAATTGCTGGTAATTATGATGTCTGCGTCGTCGACACACTTCAAAAACACAATAAAACCATATTAATACTATAGCGGCACCAATAAGTGCTTGCGACAACACAGCCGTTTGTTCATCCATGTTGTTGAGAACCAAACGCGAAAAATACTGAAGAAGTAAAATTTTCAAAATAAATAAATCAGTCTCACAACGTATTGACTGATAAGCGAAACACTTGATGGTATATAAATATATTGGAAACGTGTTGGAGAGAAATCGAAACTGGAGATAAGCGCATTAAGGTGTGAAAAAGAACAAAATTTCAGTTAATAAGTTTTTCAATAATCGGCCGTCGCGAACTTTCGATACTTGGCCTACAAATATTACTTTGCATAAGCAGATATAAGCAGAGATAGATTGAAAATCAATTTTAAATTTGGAAATCTATATATTTTCTCAAAACAATACAAATGTATATAATTGGCGCTGCGTAACCACGAAAAACGATTTTTCGGCCTAGCTCCTTTTCCGATTTATGATGAGCCTATTGATGTTTCCCAACAAATGAAGAGACCTACAATTTATCCGACTCCGAAAGGCTGATGGATTTTTATGATATTCATTTTAAAAAGTACACTCGGAGAGTTTGATATTCACTGCGAGGAGCGAACGCATTTAGAAAAATAAAGTTTCTATAATCTTGGAAGTTGGTCGAACCAACTTGATTCCTCAGACACTGATCGGTGTCAAATTTTTACACAATCTGCTTATCTGAATTACCTAAATATCAAGTAAGCCCATAGATATATCGATTGCTGAGCTGATTTAGCAATGCCCGTCTGTTTATCTGTCCGTCTAGTTGTCTGTCTGTCTGTTTTAACGCAAACTAGTCTCTCAGTTTTTGACATATCTCAACCCAAATTGAATTCACTGATGCATTTAAAAAATTTGTCAGAATAAAAAACACTAAAAAGCATGAATGAACTCATCCATTATAAATATGATTGGTGTAAAAAATTATCAAAATCGGACGACTTTAACATGTAGATTCCATACATCGATCTTTTCAGATAAGACGCTTCAGACAAAACTTTCTCATAAAAGCATTTCAAACCCTTAATTTTGTATTTTTTTTCATCCTTCAACCCTTTCCATCTAACTTTTAAGATATAATAATTAATATTTTATCCTGAAATGAGAGATATAAAAGTTATAAAGACTTCTTGTTTCGTTTTGTAAAAGTGGTTTAAAAGATTCCACAATATTAATTCAAATCGCGGAAAAGAGGAGTGACACTTTTGGAGGTCATTCAGGACATAATCTACCGGAGCGGTGCACATTAACACTTTTACATAATCAACGCCCTTTGTACGTGTATTGTTAAAAGCAGTATCTCAGTAAATTACTACAACATTTAACTGTTTCTAACGTAAAAAAAATCATAGAAACTCGTCAGTTTTTACTTAATTAATTAAAAAGCTAAATAATTTTAAAACATAAAAATAGCAAATTAATCGCATATATTGAAACAATATTTTTTTTTTGTTTTTTGAGAAAAAAGTAATCATTTTTTGTAACCAGCAGCTGATTTGCTGTCAGAATGGAATGTCGAAGTCTGTTCAGTTTTTCCCTATGTTCAGGCTTTGACCCAAAATCGGGTGGTATTCACCACCAGTCCCATCTTTATATTTAATGCCATTGTCCCTAACCAACATGACTTCACTTGAAGATTTAGTTACTGAACTGTTACTTAGGATGAGGCCGTGTACTTGGCCTAATTTCAACTTTTTTCTAAGCAATTTTGTCTATAATTTTAAATTTACTTATGGAAAGTGTAAAAACATTGAAATACCAAAAATATCTTCACAAACAAAATTGAAAATTTAAAAATTTCTAGAAAATATTTGGAAGTGTGAATAATGCTGTGCGCACTGCTCGATACCCGGATATCTGGAGCTCTAATTTATAAAGGGTGGTTAAATTGTAAGAGCCGATGTTGAATGTGAACCACACCTAAACGCCAAGTTTTTTTCCGAATTTAATTTGACATTTCTCTATTTCAGACTTACTCAATTTGAACCATGGAGAGATACACAATCCAACAACGTGTTAAAGTTATCCAGACTTATTATGAAAATTTTCGAAGAAAATCATCTTCAGTGATGACGCACATTTTCACCTCAGTGGATTCGTCAATAAACAGAATTGCCGCATTTGGGCGAATGAGAATCCAAGAGTGATTGTCGAAAAACCCATGCACCCACAAAGAGTGACTGTTTGGTGCGGTTTATGGGCTGGCGGCATCATCGGGCCGTATTTTTTCAAAATGAGGCCGGTCAGGCAGTTACTGTGAATGGTGTTCGCTATAGTGAGATGATAACGAATTTTTTATGGCCACAATTGGAAGATATGGATGTGGACGATATGTGGTTTCAGCAGGACGGTGCCACTTGCCACACAGCTAACGAAACAATGGCTCTTTTGCGCAACAAATTCAATGGCCGTGTTATCTCACGTAATGGCGATGTCAATTGGCCCCCAAGATCATGTGATTTGACACCGTTGGACTTTTTTCTCTGGGGTTATTTGAAAGAAAAGGTGTACGTCGATAAGCCAGCAACAATTCAAGAGCTAAAGGATGAGTTAATTCGGCAAATTAACGGCATAGAAACTCCATTATGCCTCAGCGTCATCGAAAATTTGGACCATCGTATGGAGGTGTGCCGCCGAGGTCGCGGCGCTCATTTGGCCGATATTTTGTTACATACATAATTGAGTAATACCAATATATCATAATAAAATAAAATTTCAATAATTTCCTAAATAGTTTGTGTTTTATTCAAAATCAACATCGGCCCTTGAAAATTTAACCACCCTTTATAAGTCGTTCAAGGACGGCCGTACATCGCTGGAGAACTTGCCCCATGTTCGTCGTCCAGCAATGTCAATAAACGAAGAAAACGTCGAAAAAGTAAAGAAAATTGTGTTGGAAAATCGTCGTGGGACTGAAAGAGAGATAGCTAGTGAGCTCAACATATCAAATGGATCCGCTCATAGCATTATTCACGATGTTTTGGGCATGAGACGTGTGTCTGCTCGACTTGTTCCAAAATTGTTGCTCATACGTCTCGTCTTGTACGCGATTATTTGACCAAAAACAACGTAAATATTGTTCCTCAAGCACCGTATTCACCCGACATGGCACCGTGTGACTTTTTTCTTTTCCCTAAACTCAAATTGCCGCTTCGTGGAAAACATTTTCAGTCGATTGAAGTCATAAAAGAGAATTCGAAGAAGGAACTGAAAGCCATACCTAAAGCGGCCTACCAGAAGTGTTATGAAGATTGGAAAAAAAGGTGGCATATGTGTATCGCCTCTAATGGTGACTATTTTGAAGGGGATAATATAAATATTGAAGAATAATTAACCGTTTTTGTTTTATTGAGCCAGTCTCGTTTATATTTGAGCAGACGAGACGAATAGATGTAACTAAAACATGTCCTCTAATTATTCTTATCATATTGATTTACATTTTAAAGATGGACTCTTTTTTTTTTGATATCTTACAACGCAGACCGTCAAATCTCCAAACAAATCTCCCTAATGTCATAATATTAAAAAATGTTTAACAAGTGTGAAACTATTTTCGTGTTTTTTTTATAGAAAATCACTTGAAAAAGACACAATCAAACAAAATACTGCAAATCAATGTTATCATTTATGTTTATCAATTGACAGCGCGCACAGATTCTATTTTCGTCAATCAAAATTATTCGGTCAAAATCCTTTTAAGACAAGTACTTAAAGAAGTCTAAGAGTATAAATTTAGTTGTTAACGGCTTGAAAATATTATCTTAGTCACAATATGTATGTATGTATGACTAAAGACATTTTGTTAATTAAATAAAATGTATAATAAATCGATAATAAATAAATATTTTATGTATGTACATATGTATATAAAAACAGTGGTGTATGTATATATACTAACGATTTCCAAATGTCGTATTCGTATGCATATTTCGACGTTTTCGTACACTATAGCAAATGGCAAAACAAAAACAAGTAATTGATAATGCGACTATGAAAGAGCCCATTACAGTACCAATAATCATGCCCGTATACATATTCGTTAATTTCACAATATATTTGAACACGCGGGGAAGTACAATAATTCAAGTAGTTTTGGTTTTAATATCGAAAAATATCACGAAATTCGCCAATTCGAAAAACAATAATATATTAATTCACACAATCCGAACGCTTAAACATTAATGAGTGAAAAGTGCAAATGTTTTGTACTTTTTAAACAATTTTTTTTAAACCAAATCATACTATTAGATAAACAATAAAGATTAACACTCTTCATGACCACACCAAGAGAGGAAAATATGTATTTTTAATTACCTTTATCTTATCAATCAATATAAAATATTTCCTTATCAGCATTGCATCGACAAAACGACTCAATTGTCAACAGCCCAATTGGAGTGGAGTGTGTACAATACACTTTGCACTCAATACGAATGGCACAATTATAGAATTAAAATGTTTTAAATATTTTTTATTGCATATTTCTAGGCGCAAATATAAATAAATTAAAATTAATGAATAAATATTCTAATAACAGTGTTTCATTTGGCATAAAGCTATTAATCGATTTGGTGTTTTGTGTACATCCTCAGGTAATGCTGCCACTACATACATATACCTATTATAATTAACGTTTCATAATCGCTAAACATCACGAAATTATATTTTATGACAGAATTCACTCAGAGTTTACAGACTTGAATGACTCATACTCGTATATATTTGTGTAGTATCATATTGATTGATCCTCCAATTTGAAATTAAATTCAAATAAAGTATGACTCATACAGCTTGTATATCAATTTTTTTGCCACTTTTCAAGTGCGATTAGATTAAAATAAGAACATAACATATTTAAAACCAATTTGAATTATTGTGCTACATTCTCTATTTGCTAGAGATTTTTCGAGTTACGTGTCTTTGGATTGTTTGCTTTATTAGTGTGTTTCATAAAAACATATTGTATCTTTAACAAACAAAATGGTTAGCATTGCCTACTACATACTATTCAGAAGGTCAAAGTTCGAGTGCTGGTTTGAGCAACATCCAAAAATTATAGAAAATTAATTTAATTAAAAAATTAAGTAAATTTTTCTAACTGCGGTGGCTCTCGGCAGGGAAATCAACCCCTCCAAGTGTATTTCTGCCATGAAAAATCAAAGCTCAAATCAATATAACGGCCGAAAATCGCTGGTTACAAGCTTGAATTATACATATCCTAGAGTTTACCCGCATAGATTTTTAAAATGGTACTAATAAGATTTTTATTAAATTATGACCGTAAATATTAAGAGAGAAAGAAGAGTTGAGTTATCCACATATTAGTCTAGGTAAGGAGCTTTTTATGTTTTATATATCAAGCAAATCGAACCATGAATACTATTTTTTGAATAGATCGGTTCCATGTCCACTTCCCTATAAGAAGTATGTTAATCTAGGCACGGGGAGGTAAATAGCGTCCCATATATCAAGCAACTCGAATCATAAATACGATTTTTCCGAATAGATCGGTACAGAGCACACTTCCAGAAAGAAAAGTTCTCTACATATTAACTTTGGCAAAGACCCACCTGCATATGTATGTTCCACATATTAAGCAAAACCGAATCATCGAATCGATGCCAGGTTAATCCTCTGAAGAAAAAATCTTTGCGATGTTAATAAAGACAAAAAAGCTTCCTCTCTCCCAAACTTTATGTAAATAGAACACCAAATACGAGTTTTGGAATCGATCGACGCCATACGCACCTCCCGGAAGAAGAAGTGTTAAATTCATTTCGGTCCAAAGCTACCTTTACCAAATTTTATGTAAACCAAACCTTAAAAACAGATCCACTTGCCGGAGGAAAAAAAACTTCCCTAGTCAATTTAGGCAAAGAGTTACCCACATACGAGGGGATTAACAAAAGTTCGGTCAGTTGGTGATTTTAAATTTGGTTTTGTTAAACCTAAAAATACCAAATTCTTTGCTATCACTTTATTAGTCATTCTTTCGAATTGTAGAACGATCGGCTAAAATGGAGATGAGAAAACGCAAGATAGCTGAGGATAGGTCAGACGAAATTCCACCACCAAAGCAAACAGGAATTCACCATGTGATTCTATTCGCTTTTCTGCGTAATTTACAGCCAATACAAGTATTCAGTGGATACCAAATTTCAAATTGAAGGATTTCGAGGTATTTAAATAGTATTTCTAAGTGGTTCCGAAGATTCCAGACCGGATATTTTTCCGTAGAGGACGAGCCCCGAGAAGGTCGACCAAAATCTTTCACTCATGACGTCACTGTAGCTCTGAAGTCCAAAATTGACGACGATCCACGATTGACACAAGAAGTGATTGCTAATGAATTGAGCTTTAATCTCACGGCTGTATTGCGAATATTAAGTAATCATCTGGGATACACGAAAAATCTGCTCGATGGGTACCACGAATTTTAAATGAATACCAAAAAGAGGCTCGAGTGCATTTTGGTCAATTTTTCCTAAACAAATTCGAAAATGGTCAATCTAGCAACTTTAGCTGTGGGTTGATCCGTCAGTCATTCAGGACAAAGTCTTTTATGTATATAAGAGACTTACACATCAGTTAGTCAATTACAAAATTAACTCGTTGTTGACATCACCAAATAAAGTGAAAATATGATAGTAGTGTTAGATTTATACAACAAATCGTTGAGTATAGTAAAAAAATAGTTAATTATTGGGTAATAAATCGGCAGGGAATGTCAACCCCTCCGAGTGTATTTCTGATATGATATCAAAAGTTCTTCATAAAAAACCATCAGCCGTTCGGGGGCGTGTTAGTATAAACTGTAGAACCATTCCTTTGTTGGAAAAACACCAAGACGCAAAACCACAAATTGGAAAAGGAGCTCGGCTGAAAATCGCTTCAGTGGTTACAAAGCGCCTATTATATATTTTCGAAAATTACCAGATAGATGAGAAAAAAAATAGTCGCTTCCGACCTATAATACTTTGAATGATGTATATTCTATTTTTTTTATAATAAAATCCGCGTTTTTGAACACAAAAAGCGGGCCAAGTTGATTTGCACGCCCAATACATTATTTTAAAAATGTGTTTATGTATATAACAATAAAAAATATTTTAGGTTTAATTATAATTCTTCAGTCCTTAAAGAATTTCCAATAAAATTACTCATACGTCACGACACACCGCTGGATTTAAAGTAAGCAAATGCTAAAAATTACAGTATAAAACGAATGCAATATACATACATACATATATACTTATACTGAAATCTCAAATATATAACTACATAAATATATATACATATGTAGGTATATGAGATTGATCATATTTATAGATGATTATTACATCTGAAACAAGAAAATCACCAACACATACCCTTCGGAAAAAGTGTTTTAAGGTTCTTCCTCCTTGCTGAGCGCTTTTTCAAAGAAACTGCGACTAACAATAATATAATCGTAGCCACAATAAAAAATGAAAAGGCCAAAATCATAACAACTATATGATGGTTCTCATATGAATGCATACTTGCATTTAAATTTGTTGAATATACTTAATTAGGATAACTATCTTAAGTAGCCTTTTTTGTAAAAGATTAATTCACAAATTTACAAAAGAAAAAATGCACCATCAACAAAGAGATAAAATATTGTACTGACTCTGAAGTGCAATGAATAAAATGCATCTTTCCCTATGTAAGGGTATATCTTATGTATGTAGGTATGTAAATATTTACATGTTGTATATAAATTGTTATTTGTAATAAATTTATTGATAACAATAAATAATGAGTACATACAAACTTATATAGATTTTCATATGTACATACAATATATGCACATACCTACATACGTGCCACTCTACCTTGTGACGATTGCGCACTTCAGACAGCCAAAGTGAAACTCTAACGGAACATTTTCGCAAGTTAATGAAGTTAAAATACCACCGCCAGCGCAGTCAAACTTAAGTCTCTCTTACAATTTCTAAGAAACTAGACGAGTACAGAAGGATTTAGCTGGGTTTTGTCCTGACCGAGTGCACAGTTAAATGTCACGATATCTTTTAGTATATATTTTTATAAAAAGAGTTTAAAAAGAAAAAAACAATTTATTAATTTACCTATTTGTGAGGATGGAAGTACTACTTTTTCAGTTTTTTCAATATTGTAATTTTGTTTTTTTTTCATTTCATAACGATTTTAATTATTTCCAATCACCATTTCGGGCGTACCAATGTCAGCCAAAAGCCTTGCTTGCTGTTCAGCCATAGCCTGTCGACGTCTGCGTCTTAATTTTGCCCACAAAGCAATTAAGAAACTACAAAATATCACAGCGAAAACAATTAATACCAAACCGAGATAATAAGTCATTATAGTTGTAATTACGAAGAAACCTTTTTTCGGTAATTTTTCGAACAGTAACTCTTTATACGCCAACGTTCGTGGTCAACTAAATAAAAGACTTATTTATTTCTTGTATTTAATTAAACAAAAAATGTGTTATCTATCAAACTAACTAAAATGGGATTAAGCTTGGTATGACATTTAGATATGATAAAAATTATACTAAAATATAAACAAAACTTGTTCTTTGTTGTACACTGTATAGTAAGTAAAACTGTAGTATCTAGGGCTCGGAGAACCCAAAATTTATTGTTGAAAAGCCTCTCAATCTTACAACTTGTAACTATTTGGTGCGGTTTATAGTCCGGCTAGATCATTGAATCTTACGTTTTCAAAAATTAATAGATTACGCTATCGAGAGATAATTTTTTATTAATTTTTTATGGCCTGGATTTTTAACAAGACGCTACATGCCATACAAGCAATGATACCATCGGTCTTTAAAGGGAAAAGTTTCTTTGAATATCAAAATATTACCTATTATTGGAAAACCTTAAATAAAGACTTCGACATGGTTGAAGGCAGTACGTCTTTTTTTCATTTGCTTAACTGAGTTTAGTAACAAATATATTTTCAAGAGCTTATAATAAAGTATGCACTATATTTTTCCTCATTTCACCTTACTTGAAACGCATATTAAATATATACATTTTATATAGAATTCGCCTTAATGCTGCCACTACCCATCTAACATACCGCACGGCCATAACATAACACCATAATATAATATACAAACACGAGTATTTTCTGCGGGACAACCGTCAGTAACGGCTTCGACAAGCGATGACAACTTTTTATTTACATGGCGCTCTTATAAGATAGGTTGCTATGGACGGAGGCTATGTCAGATGGGTAGTTGCAGCATAATTCTAGCAAAAGCACATAAACAAACACACTTTAATACAATATCAGTTTGTTATCTTTTCAATTTAAACTGATTAATCGTTTTTTTTTTCGAGTTCTTAAAAATAAGATTAATTTATTTAGGAAATGTATTGACAAGCAAGAAAATTTTATCTTATTAATTTTTTCTTTAAATTGCAGAGGTGTATAAGTCGAAGACAATACGAACTACTTATAGAAAACACAATTTCATTTGCGAATTATTCCTTCAAATTAGTCGTTAATACAAACAATATAAATTTTTATTATCGTAAGAGACAGCTAAAATCCAAAAATTCCCACGACAATCGCGACCTGCACGAATTCTTTATACTTTTTTGTGATTTTTGGATTTAACATTGCAAAAGTTCCACTCACCATTCCCTTGTGACCTCACAATGACTGTACGACGACGTTTTATACACACGGAAAAAAATATAACGAAAATTATAAAAACTACTAATACCGGTATCCAAATGACACCCGCCCAATACATTATAAGCAAATAACACAAATTAATTAAAAAATTAAGAAACTATATTTTTGGTACGGCGAGCCGTACGTGCCGAAAAACTGATTGCAACTGAATTTAACATTTGATTTGCAAAAAAAAAACTACATTTTTGTGTATTTGTGCACATGTACATTCATTTCTATAAGTATAAAAAATGCTAAATGTTATCGATTGGCTGTAAGCCAATTTATCCTTCATCGCAAATCTTGTATATGCCTATATACATATATATTTTTTGTTGAAAATGATAAGATACTTGAGATGCGTCATCAATTTTATAAACAAATACATATTAGCTAAATACAAAAAAAAACACTATTTTTTGTCCCTTAAAATTTGTGCATATATCAATCAGAGATAATGGTAAAAGAACTGATGATTATCTACTTTTTAATTGCTCTTAATAAAAAATAATTTATAAGGTATTAAAAAATGTATTCCACTGCAGCGACACATTGGAACATATGGATAGTGCTTTTAAAAGAAATGTTTGAAGACGCTCACGACATATGATTTCATAACCGTTTTGTAAGAGGCGTAAACTGCTCTAAATATAAATCTAAATCCAATGCGATTACAAAAACAATATTTTACTCTATGGTTTATGTTAATTATATAATTTCCAATAAATATTCTTGTCCTTTATATAATGGGTTGTGCATGATATAAAACAATTAGTTAACTTTTCCAATTGCAGGTTGCTGCTCGGCTGGGAATTCCTGAACCCCTGCCCTGCGGAGGTATTATTATTTAATATTTATAAATACTGATTTTTATTTATTTTTTTTTTTTTTGTTTATTTCCACAACCCATGTAATGCTGCAACTACCCATCTAACATACCGCACGGCCATAACATAACACCATAATATAATATACAAACACGAGTATTTTCTGCGGGACAATCGTCAGTAACGGCTTCGACAAGCGGTGACAACTTTTTATTTACATGGCGCTCTCATAAGATAGGTTGCTATGGACGGAAGGTATGCATAAAACCGTGAAAATCGGTAAATTATTTTCGATTAGGCATCTCTTTTTCGCCTAATACTAAGGGCCGTTTTCACCATCTCTGGTTAAGCACTTAATCAGAACTTAATCGGAAGGTAGCAAAAAATTCGTTTTCACAATGTCCGGTTAAGGCGCATCTGTCAATTAAGTTGCGGTTAACTTAACACCAACATCGAGTGACGATTAGCTCTTAACCAGAAGATAATTTGACAACTGCAAATCGTAAAATAATAAAGAAAATAGTATTCCGACATTGGCTTTAAAATAAATTGTATTATGGAAAATTTGGAACGCACTGCCTATCTGGCTGCGTTGATTCAGAGGCGTTTTATAAGGAAAGAACGTGCCGTACATAAATTGAGTAAATAAATATTGTTGATAATTTATTTAATTTTGCAGGAATAAAGCAGCGAAAATTTTGCTTTTAACATTCCGCTTTTATGCATCGGGAAGTTTTTTAATTTGTGTTCCGGTGTTTGTCGGAATAAAAGTGGTGACTGCCAATCGGGTGGTAAATATTATCTATTGCTACCGCAGCACTTGTCCACTCATTCATCAGAATACCGAAAAAGCAGGGAAATTGAGAGCACAATGCGGGCATAATGGATTTTGTTTGCAAGTGACCTGGTTCTGGACATGACAGCATTATTTTTAATAATAGCTGTCTGAATCACCGGTTCGAGCAAATCGTATTTCGGGACATTTTTAAATGTGTGGCAGTAGTTATGGAGTCAGCAACTACATGATGTGTCTTTCACATCCCAATCTTCTCTGAACGTTTTTACAATAAATCTGAAATCCGTACTCGAAATTGCATATCGAGGAGCTATGGATTGAGAGTTTCGCTCAGCACAACTATGAACATCATTGTTGCTTATAGAATGTTGCACAATTTTGCTATCCAGAATGACTCTAACTTGGATGAGGTAGAAGCTCAAGTGGCATCCGTTGATGCCGACGAAAACATAGCTCAGGTGCAAGGAAACCTTATACATATTGTACAAGCTCACCAAATGTATGTGCATATGTATGTAGTAGATTTACATATCAATATATGTATGCATATTGAATTTCGTTAAACATGGCACACAAAGAATTTGAATAGAAGAATAAATTGTGGCGATCGTACGTACATTAGTAGTTGCATTATGCTTACTTATACTTTTACAAATATACCTTGTGATAATGTATGTATGTACATATATTTCGTAAAGTTTGACACTTTGTTTAAAATATTAAGTCAGCAAATGTATAACGAATGTACAAATCTAATGAGAAAACAATTCCCCGAAGTCATAATTTCAATTACAATAATTGTATGACTCATCTAAACAGAATTTTAAAAATCTGAAAGTGTATATGTATTAATTTATTTTACTTACTTGATAACACGGTTCCACGTTGTTTTGAAGAGCAACAATAGCCACAACAGCTCATAATAAGCACCGTCAGTGCTATAAATGTCAATATACCCCAAAAATCCATTTCTTCAACGTCAAAATACTCAAATAAATCCAAAACGTCCGTGATGAGATCTGCACGGAAGCACTGTTTGCTAACTTCACTTTATTGCTAATTGAAAAAAAAGTTGTGCGTCTTTGGAAGCTATCATTCACTTGTTGCAATCGGATGGATGTATCTGAAATTTGCATATGCATGTGTAATTGTTGGTGAATATGTATCTAATGTTGATAAATGCATTGTAGTAAATGCCACTATACTCACTGTACTCCCGTCCAATCAAGTAGTATTCGTACTGTAAGAAACCACTTAAAATAATAATTTGCACTTTTTTTGTTAAATGAGCAGTTGTGATAAGATTTGGGATAATCTCGCAAATGATTTTCAAGCGATTTTTGTTTTCCACAATTCACCTGATTGTAAAAAATTCGCATTCTGTTGCCAGTAGTGATACCATATTTCTCTAATTGCTTCAGCTACCATATAATTAAGACATTTTTGGGATTTGATAGAGGAGAATTTTACTATTTCTGTCCTCTTGTATAATCTTTGTGAGTAGAAGCAACAACATTTAAGTACGCCATTACATTTGGTAAGCTACTCAGCTATGGCCAGAAGTAATCAAAACCAAATTGACCGAATTACTTTCATAGTAACGTTTTAGGGAAACCTTAGACACCTTCAGACCAGAGATCTTAAATGAATATTAACGAAATGAATAGAGCTCAATTATATCCTTTAAATTTTTGTATTTGTACCCAACTGTGTTTTCACTATCGAATGACGCGTATTGCTGCAGCTACCCATCTTGCATATCTTCCGTCCATAGCAACCTATCTTATGAGAGCGCCATGTAAATAAAAAGTTGTCACCGCTCGCCGATGCCCTTACTAACGGTTGTCCCGCAGAAAATACTCGTGTTTGTACAAATATTCTATTACAGTCGGGTGTTATGGGCGGAAGGGTAGTTGCAACATATATCTGAATATGACGAATCTGTCGCATTCAAGCTCAACATTATTTTGGTTATGAGCAGATAAAAGCACCGCCGTTCTGCAGACAACACGCTGAAGACTCATGGGGAAAGATGTATTCACAAATTACCATGAGACTTCAGAGTCATGATGTGGTAGCACATTTTTCATTCAGAGCTGTGTTTCATGAACACAAACAAAATTTAAGATGAGCTACCAGATGGAACAAGCCGAAAAAGTAAATTAATTAAAAAAAATGGCACGTGAACAAGTTGGTCAACTGCTGTTTCTACATTTTTGAGCACATTTTACTTTTGGTATTAATCAAAGATAACATAATACGAAACTCTTTATCTCGTGAGAGCGCTCTGAAAATCCACATTTTTCATTACATTTTCCAACAGTGCCACTTTGATGAAATAGTTTCCTTTTGGCATTTTCGGAGGATTTTTTGGCCTTTCTGTGCTTGAAAACACTTGACTTTAATCTATGTGTATGTAGGCTGGGTTAACTTGCATTTGTAATTAACTCAGAAACCAAACGCCTCCGCAGGTAGAGATATACATATTCGTGATTTATGGGCTCCCCGCTTTCGTTATAGGCCGTATTTTCTTACCGAAATCGGTAGTATGGTTAATGCATACGTATAATTCCAAAAAAAACGGAAACAAAGTTAATTGGCAGCCATAAGTTAATCAGCGATTTTCATCAAAAAGTTATATGTGCACAAGTCGTAAGCGTGTTTATTATTTTGCTTTGCTTCCCGCTTGTCATTTGATATTGTGAACGAGTCCAGAAAAGAATCAACACTTGTCAGCTGTTAAAAATACAAAATAAATACAGCACGCATATTTTACTGTGAAATATAATTTTATACACAATATAATATTTTTTAAATTGTCTCTATCACCGATGTGTTATAATGCGAAGCAGTCGTAAGCAAAAGGAAAGGCGAATTAAAAGACGTAGCTTCGCGCATCTTCATAATAGCAATACTCACGCAGCACCATCAAGTGATTCCCAGACAATAGTTTCCTCTTTGGCCACTCTTAAGGGCAAACGACGGAAGCTAAAAGCGCGCAGATTATTTAAGAGATTGTCGAAAAAAGAAAAACTTGCTGCTAGGAATATATTAGCGCAAAAACGGAAAAACAAACAAAGTGGGGCAACAAACTTAACTGGAACAAGTGGTTCTACTGCAGTGCATGAAGTTGCAATGGTAAGTGCATAGAATTCAGTAGTATGACCAATATTAAGATGCCTTCGTAATTTCGTTTTGTTATGTTTTAAATATTTGTGCTTTACCCTACATATGCTATAAATTAGGGCATTGTAATAACAAAATAAGCGCATGCGCCCTTTGAATGTTGTTCTTTTGTGTCTTTGGAAACGTCCAAAACGACGCTAATATAGGTTAATTATCATGTAAATAATAAGTTTTAGTCTTTCAATCCGATAATATATATATACGTGTACATATATTAACTGCTTTTCCGCTGTGTCTGCAATATAAATGTTAAACATTTTTTGTTTTCCATTTTCGAAAAAAAGCCATCTTTAAATGTTTTCGGGTTTCAATATGGTTGGCAACTTTGATATCTGTTATAACGGTTTTCATCCCCATTCTGTGTGAAACTACTCATTATTGACCCCCATCCTATCCATACCCCCTAAATGAGTTGTCAAAAAGCAAGTCTGAAAATCGTTTACTCAGGTTGAATCATCTACGTTAGCAAAAAGAAATCGTGTCTTCCGCATAATATATTTAATTAGTTTTCACATACCAAAAGATCGCGTGAGAATCTAGCTAAAACAAAATAAAGCTCTGCAAGTGCATATTTACATTAAACCAAAAATGGAGGAGTTGTGGCACAAAGCGTGTAAACACTTTGCTATACCCGAGGATGTGGCCAAAAGCTGGTACACACGTATAAACCAAAGACTTAACGAAAGTCACTCCAAGCGTTATTATCACAATTGGAATGAAATGATGCAACATAAATACGAGCATCTACAGCATTGTAGACCTGCATTAGTATTGGCTGCATTCTTTCAATATTACTCATATGATGGCGTACAGCCTTGTGTGAAAGGAAATTGTGCAGCTTTTGAAGAATTTTGCTGCGATGCATCGTTGGATGATGTAAGTTTTCAACTAAACTATTATTATTCGTATATATATGTATTATTTACAGATATATTCTCTTCCATTCTCTAGGTAGAAACTAAGAACCTAATATTAAAACTTTTGGGTGATAAATCTGCAGAAAACGAACTGGAAAGTACATGGGAAGAAGATGCCAATTTACTACAAGACTTGGATTTAGCTATACTTGCGTAGCTATACTTTGCTCATGTTATTCATATTTGTTATTAATTTCTATTTATATATTTTTAGAGCAAATAGTGAAAACTATAACCGATATTGCCAACTATTACGCAAAGAATATGGCCACATGAGCGACGGCGATTATAAAAATATGCGTTTGAAGGTATCTACAATTTATTACTGCATTTGTATACATTTATGCAATTAAATACATTGAAATATTGCAGGTACTTCAAACATTACTAAGTATACCAAATATATTTTCAACTACGGAATTTCAAACCCGTTATGAAGAAACAGCGCGTGCGAATATGAGAGATGAAATAAGTTCACTAAAAGCATAAGCATTTATGCAAATTAGCAATTTTGTTTCGTAAACTGCTCTACTCACGTATACTATATAGGTGATCTTAAATTTGAGCTACGTGTTTGATTAGATATTTACTCTTGTAATGCATTCAAATTCACATGTTGATATAAAAAACGATAATGCAACTCAATCAAATGAAAGTTAACGTGAAATTAAAAACAATATACTTACATACATAAAATAAATAATTAGCTAGTTTTTCGATTGCGTTTTGTGTAGTGCGTATATACTTCACGCACTTTTATTAGTGTATTGAATGTTTAATTAATAAATAAATTCGTTTGATTCTCAATGGTGTCAAATTGAAAATATTTGGTAGAAACATGGAGCCCACCTAGTACATGTAGACCAGCTTAATATATAATAACCTTGCTATATCACCACAAAAGCACAAAAACTAGTATCTATGAAATTCGAATGTTGTCTAATTACGTCTGTATTTAATGTATGTAAAATAATTAAAATAAATATATAATAAATTGAAATGATGAAATGTGTTTGATTTAACTAACTATCATTTGTCATATTGGTGAAATGAAATAAATTGCAAAATGTGAGCAATGGAAAAATATAGATTTTTTCCAACTTACAGTTTTGTTTATTTATTTTATTCGCCAAAAAAAAGGACAAATATGAGATATTTTTGTTATGCAGGTCGAATGGGTAGGTATGTAAGCAACAAATGAGGGTTTGGTAAGCTTAAAAAGTCACGAGCATGCTGTAAAAGCTGTGCTAATAACAAGTATGCGCCTGATATTTACACTAGCACTCCATTCCTTAGCTTGTTGCTTAACTGGTAAGTAAAATTGTTTAATAAAAATCTTATTATTTCTTTGCAAATTCATCACTCATAATAAAATGTACTAATTATCTTATTTTCATCACATTTATGCACTTCCTAAGCCGAACGAGACTCCCCTAACTGCTGGCAGTTGTCGCCAAAAACCTGGTTTTAAAAAATTTCGTGACAACACGGTAGGCCGGAACATAAAGATGTACAAATTAAGCAAATTGTTTTAAATTGTATTATTGTATTGTGTATTATGTACAGGAGCGCCGCTTGAAACTGCGTAGAAACAGGCTCAACCGGGATGCAAGACATTTACCAATACCGAGCACCAGCCAAAGAATTACCAAAAAACTGTTGCGGACCATCAGAAAACGTCACTTGCAAAATTTAAATAGAACAAAACAGTTAGAGCAAAGAAATAATTTGAAACGAAAATTAAATTTACCAAACAACTCGTCCATTAAAGAACTCCATGTTGGCAATATTAGTCTCGAAGATGGTGAAATAATCTCAGATGATGAGGATAAGGTCACATTAACTGCTAATAACCGTACTGATGACGATGATGACTGTATTTGCATTGAGCCCCAAATTGAGCAAATCGTTATCGATGACGACAAACCGGACACATCACGTTCGAGAAAAAAAAACAATGTTACCTCGGGATACGTTTCTTTAATACAGCGTATGAATGATAGAAGTATAGATCTCCAGGCAAAAGTGCTATCTTCAACGCCACTTGCTGCGAATGCACGAAATTCAACACAAAATACGGACGATGGTTTCGGCGATTTGAGTGCAATGTTCTTCGAAGATGTTTCGGGCGTTAATACGCTTAAGACCATCACGTCGGAGGATACTTTCACAAACTATTCTAAATTGTCCCGTTTGGTTAATAATCCCAAAACAAAGTCGAAGAGGAAAAATCGTAAACGAAAAAAATCGGGAAATCCTGCAACTGTTTCGGAAGATGTCATAATTTTGGATGATACTGCCATCGAGTCTACGCTTAAACCAACGGCGGCGGCGGCTGCAGTTAACAAAACGGACATAGATGACTCTGTGATATTCATCAGCGAAACTGTGGCGAAATCAGATAAATCCGCACCAGCGTTAGATTTTGTGCCACTGCACAGCGAGAATGTGCCGAATGTAAGTGTCTATACTATAGTAAATATAATAAAATGTTTCGAATTTTAGTTTTATAAAAATATATTATTTATATATACCATATAGCTTCTTATGTTTAAGTATTTATATATTTCTGCAATATTTTAGCCAATTGTAGTGCCTGTAAGTCCACCTCGTGCACCAAGAAGAGCAGCAATAAACAGTGGACTCTTCACCAACAGTGAGAAGAAACAATTGAATGCTTACAATAATAATACGTACAATCCAAACGCTGGTGACCCACAAGCAAAGGAAAAGATATCAGCAAAACGTCTAATACTGATCGATGCTTGTAATGTTGCATTTAAGTAAGTAATATATTTACAAAATTGATTTAAAGTTTATAGTATCGGCGTTCGACTAAAACTTTTTGTTCAAAATAAAAATACCTTAAGTTTGTCAACCAGTGTGATAGCAAAGAATATGTGATTTTTGGAATTTTTTTTTATAGTGAACTTATCCATTGGATACTTTCCTGTATCTTGGGTATATTTGTCTATAAATAAGGTAGCTTTACATATTTTTTTTCTGCACAGAAATCTTACATTCTCGGCAAGATATGCGCTATAACGCGGAGGTCCGAAAAAAAGTTTCCATTTTGATGTCATCCTTCAGGATACCACCTGAAATGAAACGAGACAATAAAAGACGTTGTATTGAATTTCAAAAAAAAAAAAAATGGCATCGTCTTGATTTGTATTGTATTTTCCATGCCAAATTTACAATTTTTTAATCCGTTGGAAATATCACTTTATGCCTAAAATAATGCTGAATACAATAAATTAAAGTTACAAGTCAATCAGCTTACTAGTTTTTGAGTTACAATGACAGCAAATTTCAAAAACGCGTTTAAAAAAAACTTACACGACTGGTCTCACGTGTTTTAGGATTACTCCGAAACTATTACAGTTACGCATCTGGGATCGAAGTATGTTTTTTCGAAGGTATAAGCTATCGAGGAAGTAAAAAAATCGATTTTTTGAAAATGTCGCACTGGTTGAACCCCTTAAATAAATACATAAGATGAATTTGAAGAATTTCGGTATCAATTTTTATCAATTTTTTTATTTTGCTCCTGAAAGTATGCTATATATTTATAAAAATCCGGGTCGTTGCGGTATAAAAACCCGACAGTCACGGGAACTTTGGGAGTTTAGTTGTCTCTTACAACAGGTCTACCTTATCGCGGAAAATTTCTTGAGTCCCTATCCATCCCAACCGTTATCTGTAGCAAACGAGCTCGAGATGCCTGGTTAGGGTAAGCCTAAGCCTCAAACCAACTCTCTAGCAAATCTCTGAACCCGTCGAAAAAATTTGTATTCTGAATCTTCTTAGATGACATGGATTAGCTTTAATTATTCCTAAAATCGCTAGCGAGAATATAATTTTTTTAATTAATTAATTTTTTTTTTACATTTTATTTCTATTATTTTTCTCTATACTATTACAGCCACGCTCTCAATAAAGAATTCTCTGTGAAAGGTTTAAAAATTTGTATGGAATATTTTGAGAAAATGGGCCATGAGGTCAAAGCTGTTGTGCCACAATTTCGTATGCACCGTTGTACCGATACTGCTGCCATGTTCGAACTACATAGCGCAGGTAAAATTGTGGTTACACCTTGTAAAAACTTACCAGGCAAATTCACCATTAGTTATGATGATCGGTAAGTGTGAAAAGAAAATATCAAATTTCTGTATAAAACCAATCAAGACTAATATTAAAACACCACTTTTTATTGTTTTTACAGTTTTATTTTGCAATTGGCTGCTGAAATGGATGCCGTCATTGTGTCCAACGATAACTATCGAGATTTGATTAATGAAAATACTGCCTTCAAAAAACTCATAGAAAATCGCGTTATTGGTTTTACGTGGTGCAATGATTTGTTTATGGTTGCGAAAGATCCTTACGGCAAGTGGGGGCCCAATTTGCAGACAATTCTTAATAGAGTTTGAAGCGCTGGTACGCCTGCTTTTATTTTTTTATATTTTTAATTAATTTTTCTTTTCGTCCTTTCAATGAAGAAAATGTTAATATCAGAATTAATTCCAATACTTCATTTATTATTTATTATTTAAAATTCACTATGGATAAGAAAATAAAAATTTAAAGTACAAATACAAATGTGGAGAAATGAAGTAGTAAAACATACGAGTATATGTATCACTGAATTGCTTTCTTGGACAACAAACGTAAAGAACGCCTTCTTTTAACCGTTTTACTATTAATACTTTTCAAAGATGCTACTGAAATTGCGTCCAACTCGATTAACGGTTTTGTTTTGCACATTAGTTCTTCTGCTGGTGCGACCGCATCCTTCGACGAGTTCTCCACTAGCTCAACAACTTCGATATACGGCTCAATAACGATACAGTCTTCATCTTTTTTGTGTTGCTGTTTTTTATTCACCTTTATTTGCGCCTTTTTAAATACAATATCTTTCTTTTGTTTAGCATTCTTGTTTAATTTATTTATTTTAATTTTTGGCATATTTCAATGATGGACAATTCAATTATCGGTTTTAGTGTGTAGTTAGTTGTTTTTTCGCTGAATATTTTCAAATTTTGTTTTACATAAAATACACAAAAAAATTATTACTTTTTTTTGACAAAAATTTAAGCAGTATAGCATTTGTTTATATATTTTCCTTGATAAAGTGTACAGTATACACGTATAGCATTAATTAAAGCAGGTAGAGGTGGTTATTGCTTTTTGTTTGGTTGGTGCCATGCTTATGTAGATTAAAAAACTCAGACCAGGAGTACTTGCACCAATTATTCCATAGATTCTTCACACTTTTCTCTCACTGCAGCGACGGCTTTGTTTCTTCTCTGGTTAAATTGACATTAATGCTACCTGTGGGTGCTGTTTCTACTATATTTGGCGCCCTTATGTCATTGCGACTTGACTCAACATCAGTCATACATGTTTCGATTGTTGTTGTTGACGCAGTCATAGCCATAGTACCCTCCTCCATCGCACGCAGCTGCTGCTTTGCATCGATGTAATTGGCCATTGCAGACTCGTATGTGGGCGGATTGTCACATCTTGGCATCGCTGCATCGGGGCACTCTGAGTTATTTGGTGGTGTACACACATTTCCACTTCCTTGAGCGCGTAGACGAGCTGTGTTGAAACAGAAAAGGTAAGCAAATTGAAAAAAGAACATTAGAGAAAGTGAAGAATATTTAAAAATAGTGCAAAAAATATAATTATTTATGATTACATGTACATACATATGTATATACGTACTCGTATTTGGTGTAATTTAAATATTAGCGTCTCAAATTGTTTAATATAATTTATAAAGCGGCCTTGAAAGCCAACGAAACTAAAATCCTATCTCTGATATGTTACGTATATATATTATATTTATGACAAAATCTGATGAGTCAACATTAGGAGCTTCCGATAAAAAGGTTTTTGCTGAAGATTTAGGTCCTTTTTGAATTGGCGGCTCCGAATAATGCAAAAAATGGAACTATGCGCTGTAAGAGATATACGGTGACAGCGTAAAAGCTTTACTAGATTATGTAAGCTGGAGCGTTTTGAAAGTGTTCGATGTAGCACCCGGGAAGCGAGGTAAAACGAAGAACTTACCTTACCATTAGAAAGGCCAGAAAAATAAGAATTTTTCAAGCAATTCAAACTGTGTAATCATAATACCGCATTGAGATCATTTTCGGTTCTTATCGCATTCACAAAGAATGCACTTTAACACTTTGATATACTCTCTCCTTTTTCCTTATTCTTTCTCTCATAGAGTCTCTAACTTTACCTCTCTTTCTATCTTTTTTTGGTCTCTCTCTCTCTCTTTCTATCTTTTTTTGCTCTCTCTCTCTCTCTTTCTATCTGTTTTGCTCTCTCTCTCTCTCTTTCTATCTTTCTTGCTCTCTCTCTCTCTCTATCATTTTTGTCTTTTTCTCTATTTTTTTTGTCTCTCTCTATCTTTTTTGTCTCTCTCTATCTTTCTTGTCTCTCTATCTTTTTTGTCTTTCTATCTTTTTTGTCTCTCTCTCTCTTTGTCTCTCTCTCCCTCTATCTTTGTCTCTCTCTCTCTATCTATCTTCTTTGTCTCTCTCTATCTCTCTCTTTATCATTTTTGTCTCTATCATTTTTGTCTCTATCATTTTTGTCTCTCTAACATTTTTGTCTCTCTCTATCTTTTTTGCCTTTCTCTCTGTCCTTTTGTCTCTGTCTCTCTCTATATTTTTGTCTCTCTCTTTGCATTACTCTCTGTCTATATTTCTCTCTCTCCCTCTTTGTGCCTCTCTCAAGACCAAGTTCAATAGAATGAGCTTATTATTCTGTCACAACCCTGATCTGAATATTGTCTCAAATTAAGCTAGCACGATCATAATTTCAGGTTTTGTAAGCAGTATCTACGGCGGCGCTACCTACAGATACTTCCCTTCCTGGCACATAAGGAGGGTCGTATTTGACTGCACCCACTCGGTAAAGCAATATTGAACCTAATGCTGCAACTACCCATCTTACATGACTTCCGTCCATAGCAACCTATCTTATGAGAGCGCCATGTAAATGAAAAGTTGTCACCGCTCGTCCATGCCGTTACTGCCGGTTGTTCCGCTGAAACCAGCGGCAATTTGATTTTTTCCGTAAAACCGGCTCGGCTCATTTCTCGCTGTTATACAAGGTTGCCAGTACTGACTTTTTTAAACTAATACTAAATAAACGGAGGTAATGTGTAGTTTTTTTCAAAAGAAGAGAAAACTGAATTCGTAATTAATTATTTATTACCATATAGATCATGTATATTTGATTGGCCTTTATATTCGAACATATAAATTATGGAATTCGTTGACGAAAATTATAAATTTGTTTAAAAGTATGCAAACACACTGGCAGCTGGCAACATTTTACGTCGGTAACTCGTGTATGTATATCGCTCTTCCAGCCGGCTGTCATGGACGGAAGGTATGTAAAATGGGTAGTCGCAGCATAACAGGTGGATGCGACGCAAACCTTTAACCCACTCACAAAGACCTCACTTTCATATATAAATACTCTCTTTACCTGTAACACCACTCTCTTCTCCCAGGACGTCATCGAGACCGAAGCACCACCTAACGCGGAAGTATTTAAGCTCTGTATGCTGTATATTGTTAATCTTTTATTTTGCGATAGGAGATATTCCCAACGTTAGTTCACAGTTGAACGAACCCTCTCACCACAGTTATATCTTATGAATACCTCTTACCTGTTCACTTAAACCAACGCCATGGTCCGAGCCTGACCCAACATATTAATTGCCCTTAAAGAAGCAAGTTGTAACAGGCCGTTAAAACAACAAGCCATTTAACTAAGTCATATTGTTCGACTGAATATGATCCCCTCATTTGATAACCCAAACAGCCACCAGAATAATTAATGTTTGAGAAAAGTTCTAGCAAATTATTGCCTACATTTTGGCGTAAAGCCATGAAACTTGGTTTTTAAAGCCAAGGGAAGGGAAGTTCAATAAAAGATTCCATTACATATTTACTTCTCTTTTCTCTAATTTTTTCTTAATGATCATTAACATTAGTTTTTGTTTTAGTTTAATCCAATTAAGCATGATTATTCAATGCAATCGCGCCTTACTACCTGTTGAGCTGAAATACTGAGACGCACTTTTATCAAAAAATGAAAATAACAAAGGAAAAAGGCATGCAGATAAACATAGAAATTTATAATATTGTACAAAAGCAAAACATTAAAAACTATGTATACATATGTATGCATTATACCTATATAAACGGGTGAGAGAGAGAGAGCAGGCCAAATTCGATAATAACCCATCCAAAGTACACACAAATGCCTCATCCAACTACTCAGTCGTCAAGAGCCACAAAAGCATTGTGCTAGCTAGTCAGTCGGGTGTTGTTGCTCACGGTAAGCGCATGTGTTGAATCATTGCGAAAAGGTCAAAGTCAAGACTTTTGTCGTCATTGTTATTGCGTCAACGACGGAATCCACATTCGATATGAATTAAAACCGTGTCAAAAGTAATGTTTGCGGCAGCGTTTCATCATATTTCTACGTGTTGAATCTTCGTCTCCAGTAGTTCGCGGTTGTGTTTTACGCGTTTTTACTACAAATTCTAAAGATTTCACAAATTTTGGCAAGACCTACATAAGTGAGTGCTATATAAGTGAAATTCGCACATCATCATCTAAGTTTAATAGCTACATATGTACAATGTACATACATATAAGCATACATATGTTTGATGTTTGTATATATGGTGCGCTAGTATAATAGAAAATGTAATTGAAATTATTCATTGTTTATGTAACCACGTCACACGGTCGAGCAGTCCGCTCTCGCTTCTACTGGTGCTGGCATTCATAGTTATTTGATATTGATGTGCTGTTGCTGGTTAATATTTTATTAACAGTAGTTTGGCAGTGACGGAGTGAAAGTCACGAAAAATAAACAATCTGCGTTGAGACAACGTGCTTGTATTCTTCACGGTTTCTCTTGTCGAGCGTCTTTAGCGTCCGAAAAAAATAAAAAAATGCAGAGTGGAGCTTTTGATTTTTGACGTTTATTTTTTTCATTTTCATATTTTTTTTTTGTAAATTGCAATCAGCTGTTTACGACGGAGGCATTTGTACGTATGTTTGTATATGCAAGATGTGTGTGTGTTAACGTATCAGCAGCTGTATGAATGGGCATAATTTTAGCTGTGTTCGTGGAGAAATGTCAGCAAAAACCAGCTAGTAACGAAATTGAGAGAGTAAATAAAATGTTTTACTCTCCCAAAAAAAAAAATTTACTGAGTTTTCAAAGAACAGAATTCAGTAAGAATTAGCCAGCAAGTTATTCAACAGCTGTTTATTTTGGCGGTTAAATTTGAAACCGTTCATTTAATCAGTTTATTTTTTCTGCTTTTAATTTTTTTCTAAGTATTTTAATAAAATTGGCAATTGTATAGCATATTTAAATTATTATTTTTTTTTTTTCAAAATTTACTGTATTCCAATTATTATAAAATTCTACTTGCTTTTATGCCGTCAAACGATAAATATACTAATAGGTTTTTTTTCTAATAGTTCTCTAAAAAGACGAAGATTTATAAAAAGCTTACTTTGCAAAAATGTTTCCTTAGATTTTTAGTAAGGATGACTGAAATACGAAAATGTGTTTAAAATTCTTTTTTCGTGTAAGCCGGTCATATTAACTCAACATTATGATAGAATTTATGCGATTCTGTTTAAATAAAAAGCAAGCAAGAGCTTTTTTTCCTTCTAAGTGGCACTAATATTTCATTTTGTGCATCGTCGTCGCATCCGGAAGCTTAAGAATCCATTATCGTCATTGTGACCGTTGCAACAACCTTGCTATGATGTGTGGGCGATGATTCCACTCCACTGCCACCACATTTTCGTTTAACGAGTGCCTTTACTATTATTGGAATCATTAATATTGTTCAGTTAAATTAAGCAACATTACATTTAACCATTATTTTGTTGGTATATCATTCATATTAAAGAATTAAAATTATTTTAATTTTAAACCAATTTTTTTCTGTTGACAAAAATTCAATCATATGACCATAAATCAGCTGTTTTTCATTCTTGCTAGTTTTTACTGTGTCAAATTTTCCCAGCATGAATTTGCAACTTTCTCTTCAACTAAACGTCAAAATTACGCTCTCTCGTTACCAATTTTTACTGAGTTTTTGGCTCAACGAATACGATCCAGTAAAGTTTCGTAAGCCCAGCAGGACATTGAACAGTACTATTGTTACTGCCCATCTGATCAACGAACAAAACAATAATTTTGTTAGGTTAATCTTCAGCTTTATCACACATTTCTTATCATTTCTTGCTGCGAAAACAATGATAACTTAACGTGCATATATCTAATTATGATTGATGTAATTGTAATGCTCATTTAATCATGGCATCAAAGCTTGGAATTACGTCAGCACTTTTTTTAGCGGAATATGGTTCTAAAACAACAATGGATTTTTAAAAGAAATTAATCTTAGAAAATTTGAATGTAACCGACAAATAAATATGTTACTTATCTTATAAGTCAGTTGGTCAGGTACTGCAGCCAATACTTTCAGAGCTGAAGCGTTTTCGTCCATTCGAATGACAACTCATTGAACTACGTCGATGTCGTCGTATATCTCACATAACTCTCCGTTCCAACGTCAGCTTTATTCGCCGTCCCCCATAATCAGAGGGATGTAAATCCTCGACAAAACTGTACTCTCGAAAACTCCCAACGCTTATTCATGGAATATTGTTCTTCACTTTTCAGCGACTTGTAGAGTTTGGTCTTTGGTTTGTCTTGAGATAAAAGTTATGAAAGGTTATACCTTCTCTATTTAGCTCTGGAGCACTTATTTTATTTATTCAGCAATATATGAGAAAAAATATAAAACGATAAAGAGTCACCTTGTTTTTTGCTTCTTCTGCTTGTTTAGCGCTGTTTCGGCTAGCAGTATGAGTACGCATAACGCTATAGGGGCAGCTCCTTTTTGTACTACCAAAATCAATCTTTTTTCACGGGCCTTTTTCAGGATTGTAATTATCTGATCAACTGTTGATTTGCTAGATCTGAAGCCACATTGATAAAATCCACTCAGTTTACTGATGCTGAGCTTTAGTCTTTCATACGATAATTGGTGTAGATTATGGGGTTCCTTCCTTTTGTGGGTAGTGATTCGGCGCTTTGTAACCGCTTACGTCTTCGTGCTTTTTCTACATATCTTACAGTTTTTAGCTAACTCCAAACGACTGACAGGCTTTTATGTTTTCTTCGTTTTCTTTATTGGCGTTGGCACCGCTTACGCGATTTTTCATGTATAGAAATTCACGCAAGTGAGGAAAGTTTTTGACTGCCAATCACCTGGGAGTGGCCAGAAATGATTCTTTTGCATATGGTTCAAGCAGCTCACGACTTCCGGTCTTAGACCAAGTATCCCCTGGGTAGCCAACAAACATCCGTTTGGAGGCGAGCTATAGTGAGAAGGCGAAGGCGGTTGTGCATAGGGTTTGGAACCCACCACATGAAAAAACAACCCGATGAAAAATATAAACAGGCTTTTATGAGAACCTTTTATTTTACGGCATAAATGTGGCCGAACTCGAGCCCAGTAAAAAGCAATCGAAAATATTTTGGAGCCTTATTCCGAATATATGGATTTGTAAGAGTGGCGCCACTAAAGCTTCATTCCAATTCCAACTACATTATTGAATTTTAATTGTGAAGTTGCTATTGGAGTCCCGTAATAGTCGTTTGATTAAACGCCTAACGAGTTTTATTTCTTCGCTGTCATCAAATACGCTCAACTCAGTTACCTTTCATTCAATTTCCCTGATATATATCATTGACTGTCTCGTTTCAGAGCCCCTCCGAATGGATATTCGGTTTTAGTAAGAAGCCATTATTTTCATCACTGAAATATGCCTAAAGATGTTGGAGTTCCCAGCTGCTATCTATTCGGTTACGAAGAATAATCTTCATACATTTGGATAATCACAATATAGTAGATTTTTATCCCTTAAAGTTGAATAATAAACCACCTCAATAAGTTAGTGTAATTCCCACTCTCATTTAATGAATTTCAATTCTCACACCATGATTTATAAAACCAGTTTTTCTCAAAAAATTGGTGATGGTCAATGTCTTATCCTTTATACCTTTCATGAACATGAAATGGTATATTGACTTTACTCCGAAGTATGTAAGTACCAAAGAGATAGACCCATTAATATTTAGATCGATATGAACAGAATGGGGAATGGAGTTCAGTCTAGTCTCCTAGTTTTTGAAAAATTTGCCTGAGAAAAGATGATCGACACACACCACCTCTTTATCGAATTTAAAGCAGCCTTCGAAAGCACGAAAAGAAGCTGTCTCTACGCCTCTACGTTTGAATTTTGTATCCCTGTAAAATAAACTCACGATCCGTCAGGATCCCGGAAAGACCTGTCCGAGACCTTCGATACCAAACGATGTTTCAGAGAAGGTGATTCCTTATCGAGAATTAATATGTTGCTGGCGAAAGAGCTAAATAAAGAAGTTACGATTTTCTATAAGAGTGTACAACTGATGGCGTGTGTCGCTGAGGCTGATATTATTGGCGATACCAACCGCGCTATGAGCTCTGTTTTTTCTAGACTGGATAAAAAAGCGAAGCGTATGGGTCTGGTAGTGAACGAGGAAACAAATAAATACAATAAATTTGAAATGCTCATGAAAGGTATAAAAGCTTCGGCATGACCGAAGACAGCTCATCTTTCTTGTTTATCGATGCATAATATGCATATATGTATACCTATATCTATTTTTAGAGGCAGAAAATTATTCCTTAGCTCTTCCTATTATTCGTCTATACATAAGTATCTATACATCAATAGGTTAATGATTATTGACAGCTACTTAACATGTCATCAATATTCACCTCAACGCGTCACTAACTATTAAGAATTCACACGCAAAAGCCTTTAACCGCCACTAACTTGCCACAACTTAATTTATTTGTATGTACATATACATATTTACATCCGATTAAATTTGACTCATTTCCAGCTTCATCACTTATCTACCCTCGAACGCTGCACGTCTGTTGCTCTTCCAAATTTAAATAAACCGAAACAAATAACACGTGTGCCATAAATGTTTCGACGTGTCCTTTCGTACAGCATCATTGGTGCCGGTGTCATTAGCACCGGTCTCAGTCTACACACAAACGACTACGATGTCAATTCGCTGGGTATTGTACGACTCAGCCGTTCGGCAGCCACTGTTTTCGACGTGGCGCTCACATACAAACGTGAATTGTACTATCGTGAGTGGGACAAAAGTACGCCCGAATACAAGGCGGAAAGGAGTCGTGTACATAAAATAGCTGCACAAAAACTACTTGACCTCATCTGCGTCAATAAGGGGGTATACATAAAAACCGGCCAACACATTGGCGCCCTGGAATATTTACTGCCCAAAGAATTTGTACAAACTATGAAAGTGCTGCACTCAAATGCGCCACAAAACCCAGTGGGGGATCTATATAAAGTCATAAGGCAGGATCTAAAACGAAATCCTGAGGATATATTTGAGACATTTGAACTAACACCACTGGGTACTGCGTCGTTGGCGCAAGTGCACAAAGCTACACTAAAGACAGGTGAAGTGGTCGCTGTGAAAGTACAACATCCGTATGTCAAGGGTAACTCACGTGTCGATATGAAGACGATGGAGGTTCTAGTGAAATTGATGGCACTCGTATTTCCCGATTTCAAAGTGCAATGGTTGGTTGAAGAGTCGAAAAAGAACCTGCCTATCGAACTAGATTTTCTGAATGAAGGTAAAAATGCGGAGAAAGTAGCCAAACAATTTCAAAAATATTCATGGCTGCGCGTGCCAAAGATTTATTGGGAACTCAGTTCACCACGTGTACTTGTAATGGAGTATCTTGAAGGTGGTCAAGTCAACGATCTCGATTATATTAAAAAGCACAAAATCGATCCGTTCACGGTGTCGAATAAAATTGGATTATTGTATTCAGAAATGATATTCACAACCGGTTTTGTGCACAGCGATCCACATCCGGGCAATATACTAGTGCACAAAAGCCCGAAGGGGCAAGTCGAAATCGTATTATTAGATCATGGTCTCTATGCGAATCTAACAGACAAATTCCGTTATGAATACTCCAAACTGTGGCTCAGCATACTGAATGTGGATCGCCAGGCAATGCGTTTGCATAGTCAGAATTTAGGTATTAAAGGCGATTTGTATGGATTGTTTGCTTGCATGGTAACAGGTCGACCATGGGAAACGCTCATACAAGGCATCAACAAAGTCAAGTACTCCAAAGAGGAGGTGAGTAATTAAGCAAAAACTAAGTTATCGAAGGTTAATCATAACACATTGTTCTCTCTTTCACAGAAAACTACGCTACAGAACAATACCTCACTTGTATTGCCACATATTTCCGATGTGCTGGAGCAGGTTGATCGTCAAATGTTGCTCATACTCAAAACTAACGATCTGATACGAGGCATCGAGGCTACGCTACGCACACAAAACCGCATGACTGCCTTCTGGGTTATGTCCAAATGTTGTGTGCATTCAACATTCAGCGAACAAAAAACACTAAGTGCTACCACCCGTTGGACTGCAATGAGACTGGCGGTGCGTGAAAGATGGGAAATATTCAAGTTGAATATTTATTATGTGTATTTGGGTTTCATCAATTTCGGGTTCTTGGCGGCTTTGAAACAGCTTTTATAGAATTAATAGAAGAATTTGGTATACGCTAATTTTTAAAATGTAACTCCTAGTTAATTATTGTTGTGTGTATGTGTTGACTGCTAATTTATTTTTATAATTGAAAATCAGCCATTATTCAATGTAACAAATTTAACAGATTAACTGCAACGTACAAAACATTTTAGGTTAATACAACAACATATGTACATATGTAAGTAAACGACCAGTGAATAATTTAATGTAAAATTCTAAAACATAAAATAAAGATATGTATGTATGTTTGTAATATTGCCTAATTTAATTATAAACTTGTTTATACCTATATAATATATATATATAATCAATTGGCGTTTACTAAGGGCTGAAGCGATCTTCGACCGAGCTTCTGGTATGCGTATGGATGTTTTCCAATAAATGGAAGGATCTTAGTTCATTCTTGTATTTCATGACAGAAATACACTGGCCAGAGGCGACCGCAATTGGACTCGAATTCTGGCCGAATATCAGTACGCAGAGCTAACCAATTGTCTATTTTGGGCGCCAGAAGTAAAAACAACGTCAGTAATAAAAAAAAGAAACTATACACTCTTCAACAACGCATGGTAGTTATTAAAATTCACTATAAAAACGGTGAAAACTGGCATTGACGGTTCGTGGACACTCCACAAACATCATTATATCGTAAAGACTGGGATCTTAAGGCTTATTAAGTTCAGTTAACACAAGAACTCAAGCTGGCCGATCATCAATAACGTCGTGTTTTTGTTGATCTAGAATTTCATCGAGAAATTATCTTGACTGATGAGACCCATTTTCATCTCGATGGTTACGTCAAATAGCAATACTGTCGCATCTGTGACTCGTAAAACCCAAGATTTATTGTTGAAAAATCTCTCCATCACCAACGTTTAACATTGTTCTTACTTTTTCGAAAAGGAGGCTGGAGCAACAGTTACGCTAAATGGATTGCGCTATAGAGAGATGATTAAAGTTTTTTTTCGACAAGTTTACTTTCAACAAGACAGCGGTACTTGCCACATAAGCAACGAAACCATCGATGTTTTAAGAGAAAAGGTAGGTTAAAGATAAGACCAACAGGCCAACGCTGATTCAAGACCTCAAAGATGGAATTCGTGAAGCTATTGAGGGCAAATAGTGGGCACTTTGTGATTTTATTACGGAAAATTTCATAAAAAATAATCGGTTCTGTAAGCGGAGTCGTTGTGGTAATTTGACTGATAATGTTTTCTATTATTAATGGAAAATGTTCCTCTTTAAGCCACTTAAAGGCATATTCGTTGCCGTCCTATACATTTTAATTCCCAGTTCGGGCGGAGTATCATTCAAAAGAATCACAGTCAGGTGTCTACCAACTAAATACTCAATATAATTTTGGTATATACCAGATATTTGACTAATAAAAGCTTAAAAAAAAATGAAATCGCCGAAAAACTGAAAAGAAATTAATAACTTTAATTCTTAAACAACAGACAACAATTTCATTTCAACCTGGCACGATAGGACGCTTCGCCTGAAAATGTATGTATAAGCAATCAAGGGATACGCGATAAAAATAAATCATCTCCATTTCCTACTCCACTTGTTTTATTTTTTTTCAAACTTCTTGTAGACCTACTTCAAAGTATTATTTATGTAATACAAGAATATCTAAAGAAATCGGACTACGCGGTATCAAGATTTGTGGGATAATACGCTGAAATCAATGAATCATCCCCTTTCCTATCCCTCTGGCCAAAATTTTTTTCCAAATTTCTAAGGTAACAATATTCTCTATCCAGTGCAAGAAGATTTATCGAAATCGGAATATGTGGTATTGGGATATGTGGAATTATAATAATAAAATAAAAATATACGCGATAATTGAGAACATCCTTTTTCGTCGGCTAAAAATTAGCTTGAGAGTCGTTTTCCGTATTAGCCGGCAATGTTTCTTGGATCTATTTTGCATAACATCCAACCTTTATTTTTCCTTTTAACTGCTACAAACATTTCATTTTGTTCATCGTGGTTGCTTTCTGCTGATTAAGGATGCAATATCGTCATAATGCAAAGTTTTGCGGCTCATTTGATTTGATTTGCTTTCTTGTATGTCAATTAAAGCAATCCAAAATCAGCAAAATGTGAATATGGTGGCAATGGCTTGGAATCGTCCTTATAGAGGACTATCAGAAAAAAATGTTAGGTAAACTCAGTAAATTTCTCTCTCTGTCAGAGTAAGGTATTTCACTTTCTTAATTTCTTTACTGGCTATTAGTAATATTATTTTCATTTTTAGTCATTTTTGTTTTGCTGATAAAACTAACATCCTAGTTTACCATCATTAGATGCTCCAACTTCTATGTTATCTTTATCTCCTTTATTTCTTGGTGAAATCGTTTACATTGCTCCTTATTCATATAATATTTCCAAAATTGTCTTAAAAGTAGTCAAGTTGAGAATTACGATACCAGCCTAAAGTTTGAAATGATTTAACAGTCTTTTGACGACCACCTTTCGTCGAGGTCTTAATGAACTGTGGATCAGCAGTAAGCCGTCAAAATATCTGGTCCAACGAAAACACTTTAAAGCGATTTCCATCTCTTGGAGTTGGCTTTACAAATTACTTCATAAATCACAACTTTATTTAAAATAATGATAGGATAATATTATAAGTTCACTGGGAGGCCAACACTTTTTGACTCAGACCAAATAAATCTCTACTATTCCATAAAGTCCAAGGTAATTTGGTAAATCTAGATTGTTGCAATATGCACAAGATTTCTAAATCATCACACACTTTGCAGCAGTGATTTTTATGATTTAATTGGCAAAACCCATTTTTGAGTTCCTTTAAATTTCCTTGATGTGTATTCGACATGAATAGAAGCATCTAAACCGCCATTATAAAGTAGAACTGAAATGGGTCGTAAGAAATCTTAAAATCTTGAATTGTGATAAAATAAGGCGGCTCTCATGATATCTAAACCATAAGGAAGGAACTACTGACAAAAGCCAGTTTCTGCTTTTGAGCCTTGATCCAAGGTAGCTTGTCTTGGGAAAACTATTTCGGGCTACTGTCATCTTCAAATTCAAATGTTATCGTGCTAAGGTACAACGTCATTTTCGTCAAAGCTTGGATTCAATTCAAAGATATTAGGGGCCTTGAACACTGGTATTTTCTTCCCATAGGTGATGAAATTCCCTTTTGAGTTATAATGTTTCACATAAATCGAACAAAAGTAACCATTATTTCCACGGTAATTTTGCTCAAACCATATCATTATGGTAGAATCCCATATCAAAAAGCTTTTTTTAAAAGACTAGTGGAAAACAGACATACAGACAGTTACTTACTTAATAGATAAATATGATTCTGAAATGTTACAAATGTTATAGAAAATTAATTTAAATAAAAAATTAAGTTAAAATTTCTAATTGCGCTCGCCCATCGGCAGGGAATGTCAACACCTACGAGTGTATTTCTGATATGAAAATCAAAGCAAAAAAACCATGATCCGTCCGAAGGCGGCTTAGTATAAACTAAAGGTCCCCCCATTTGTTGAAAAAGATCAAGACGCAAAAACCACAAATTGGAAGAGGAGCTCGGCCGAAAAATTGCTTCAGCGATTAAAAAGTGCTAAATATATATTGCTTTTGACCCTAAACTAAACATTATTGGTAACAGTCCCACCAAAGTTATATTTTGTGAAGCCCATTCTAAAATACAGCTTGACAATTCGAAAGCCGAGGCATCAAATCTACTATAATAGAATAGAATATATTTAAAACAACAATTTCTTCCTTTTGCTTTGTTAAATTTGCAATGGAACTCTGAATATAATCTTCCTCAATATATTAGTCGTCTAAAACCTATTAAACTCCCCACTCTGGGAAATGATTGGAATAATTTTTATGAGCCATCTTTTTTTATGCGCATAAATTTTTTGTAGAACATATCACAGTGTTTTGATTTTTCTTAAAAAATTTAGATATATACGCATATAAAAACTAATAGCAGACTCAATTTTTAGTTTCCTTTTTCTATCTGAAATCAAATGTAAAAGTTCCATTTGGATAAGAAAGAGCTGCAGAGCTGAATAGAGAAGGTATACTTTCTATGTATGCAGCTGTTGGAGTATGCGGATGATATTGATATCGTAGACCTAAACAATCTCTCTGTTGGTTCTGTTTTCTACAGACTTAATTTCACCTGCCATCAAACAACTAGTCATCGCATTCGCGATTTGGCTCCCATGTCGCTTTTGGCAGTCATAATTTTAAGGTCGTAGATAATTTCGTCTATCTTGTAACCAGTATTAACTCCAACCAAAATATTAGCCTTGAAATTAAACACTGAATCACTCATGCTAACGGTTGCTACTTTGCACTGAGTAGGCAATTGAAAATTAAATTTCTAAAAAACCATATTCTACAAGACGCTCATCACTACCATCCTGTTATATGGTGCGGAAGCATGCACGATAACAACATCTGATGAGTTGGTGTTAGGAGGTGGTTCTTTACGAGTTGGTCACGACGATTACAGCAGGCGCTGGAACGATGTACTGTACGAGATATATGGATACATGGCCATTGTTCAGCGAATCAAAATACAGCGGTCACGCTGATTAGAACATGTGGTCCGGATGGTCAAGAATACTTCAGCTTTGAAAGTACTTGACTGTACTTGGTATTTCCAATTGACCTCAAACAGCAAAAGGAAGAAATGAATAACGCGCTGATGTGCCTATACCAGTAAAGAAGAAGAAAACTGGCAACCTCTCTCTACTATGTTTTCCCTTTGATATTTTCCATCTTTACAAGTAAGCGTCTTGTCATAGTTTTCAATCACAGTTTTCAATTTACCATGTCAATCTGAGCAAAATGCATCAGTAACACTTCCAAACTTTTTTAACCACAACTTTTTTCGTCCGTTTGAAATTTGTAAACCACCCTTCACTTACCGCAAAGTTTTTGATGCTAGAGTAGACGCGATGAGTTCGAATTAAAACACTTTGATTTCTTACGTGGCGATGAGTTTTTCTTCGAATTACCTAGTCCATAAAAATGTATTGATTTAGTGCGAAATATGAGGAGATTTTCTAGGGAATTCATGATGACTTTGAATTATAGAGAGATTTGAATTATCGCAGGTTGAATGAACGGGAGTCAACTGTACGTGTATATATACGAGTATTTATTTGAGCGAGCGTACTTAGAGGTAAGTGTGGAAGTAAATAAATGCTTATTTAGGCTTAAGAAAAATATTTGAACTTTACCTATTCGCTTCTGCTCCGCCAAACGTTTAGAACGTGCATAAGCACCCTTTTTTTTGTATGATGATGTTGCACATGTGGGGAGAAAAATATATTAATTATTTTTAACACGAATTAATTTGGGCTCAACAGAATTGTATGTATGTATTTAGGTATATGTTGTGTACGTACGAAAGCTAATCCGAAGCAGACTAAAACCAACAAAACAATGTAAACGTAATACAACTCATCCCAGTACCAATAATCACTATATATAATTATGCCAGTGTCAATCGGCGTAACCGTTGCTGATGAATATATTGTACTGTTAGTTGTGACATTATGCAAATATGGCGAATTTGTAGTCGCGATTGTTGTTGTACCGATTGTTGTAATGTTTGCCGACATTACCGACTTTCTTTAAGGATACCAAACGTTACGAAGCAAAGGTTTTATTCAACTAACAAAGCGATTTAGTCAAAATTGTCACACAAGTTTTGGGTTTTCATTTGCAAATTGATAATGAGCTCTATGCGCTTAAGGACGTTGGTATGTACATCAATGTGTAGGTGAAAAATATATTTGAAATTATTTTATATACACATGGCCCAACGCTATTTTATGCCCTTTCGAACATTGTCGGTAAATGTGTGCAAATTTTATCTATTTTAGAGGATTTGTGCCGATGAATCAATGACAAATGACTTGATAAGGTTTGTATGTTTCTAAACGTTGAGCGGTTACTTTGAAATTTCTTTCTTTCTTCATTAGTCGATATTTAATTATAAATTATTAGATTGTGATATATATAACTTTATGCGTAAATGAAAATATTTACATACATATCTATGTATATATAATATAGTACATATGTATCAAAATAATTGAAAAAATCATACTTTTTTGGTATAATCTTATAATTTTCCAAAAATTATTTTCCATTTTTTTTTTCAAAAAAATATAAACATTTTATAATTACCTGGCTGTAAGCGTCGGTAGTGCTTTCGTCGAGCTTTCAATATCATCTTTATGAAATGTGAAATGTGTAAGAGAATTTGTTTAATATTGCATTTATTCGAAGAATGTACCTCAGATTACCTTCACGAAGAGTATGCATAAACCAACGAAAAGTATGAAAAGCACAACCAAGTAATGATATAGTCCAAACCAATTACAACAATGAAAATCCGACTGTGTTTTTGTTGCGGTTGTTGTTGCAACACTGATCATTGTGTTATTTACAAGATCATTTGTCGGCGAAGTGCTCTCGAAATCGTCAAACATATTGATGTTTTAAAAAATTGGTTTTTATTATTTAATTATCGAAGCAAAAATTAACTTCTGTTACTCGTGTCTTCTGCTTTTAAATATTTGTCAGTCGAACTATAAGTTATTCTACACGGACTCTACACCGTCAACAGTGTCGTGTTATGTAGAAAATTACTTTTAAATTCATTTCAGTAAACTTCATTGACTCAGCGAGTGGATATTAATTAAGACCCTTTCAATGAATTTTTTGTTGTGTAATTTGTTTATCTTTGAATTTTAAGACAACTTCATATACATTTATGTATATACAAAGAAGAAGATACATAAGGTTGAGTTGAAAAAAATACATTAAAAATTTAATAATTTTATTAACAAACTAATTTGCAAACTCACTACCTCACACATACACATACGTGTATACTCCTCCGAAACGGCTTGACCGATTTTAATGAAATTTTATGTGCATATTCAGTAGGTCTGAGAATAACATAACATCTATTTTTCACACCCCTAAATGATAAGGATAGTCCACACCCAATTTTTTTTTTTGCTTTTCTGGACAAAATTATTATATTTAATTTTTTTATGATTTGACTTTACAAAATACATATAAACCTAAATTTTCAGTCTCCTGACACCAGCCCCTATTTTTCTTCCAACCAAAAAAAAAATTTTAGAATTTAAGTAAAAATCGCATGTTTTCGTCTATCAACATTTCCCAACTGTTGGTAAATAACAGCTATGTTAGTTTTTCGTCGCCTTACTTAAGTACTTTACTGGCGTAGACACCGCTTAAGCGATTATAGCCGAATTTATAACATTGCGTCATTCGTTTGTTTTTCTCGCTGTTTGGCGCCAATGGGAGATACCAAGTAGTGCCAGATCCTCTTCTACCTGCTCTTTTCAACGAAGGGGAGGTCTTCCTTTACCTCTGCTTCCACCGGCGGGTACTGCATCGATAACTTTCATAGCTGGAGTATTCTTATCCATCCGGACCACATGACCTAGCCAGCGTAACCGCTGTTTCTTGATACGCTGAACTATGTCAATGCGGCCATATATCTCATACAGCTCATCATTCCATCGGCTGCGGTATTCACCGTTACCAACTCGTAGAGGACCGTAAATCTTACGCAAAACCTTTCTCTCGAAAACTCCTATCAGATGTTGTCATCGACGATAAACGACTTGTAGTGTTTGGTTTTCGTTCGTCGAGAGAGAACTTACTTTTCAATTGCCTACTCAGTCCCAAGTAGCACCTGTTGGCAAGAGTGATTCTGCATTGGACTTCCGGGCTGACATTGTTGTTGGTGTTAATGCTGGTTCCAGGATAGACGAAGTTCACTCCGAGACCCATACCCTTCGCTTCTTTATACAGTCTGAAGAAAGTAGAACTCACGGGGAGGCTGTTGAGGCCAATAATGTCAATATCATCAATAATATATTATGTCGCTCTTATTATTTTCTCCAGCAATAAGTAAAAAAAGGTCACACGATAAGGAATCACCCTGTCTGAAAGCTCGTTTGGCATCAAGAGGCCCGGAGAAGTCTTTCTCGATCCCGACGATGCTTTTAGTGTTGCTTATAGTTTGCGTTCTAAGCGATCATGAAAGGCTTTTGGGTTGCGTTATTGATATGTTAAATATGTTAAATAACTTCAATGTAAATGTGGTGCGGAATTAAAGTCATTACTCGTTTTCTCTTCAACTAAAAAACCGATACAAAATCCTGAACCTTAAATTCGTAAATATTTCGTCGTTTGCGACACTGCAAAAAAATGTCACCAAAGAAATATTGAACCCTTAATGGTATGCCAAAATGATAACACATAACCTACGCTATGTACATATACGTATGTACATACAACAGTAGAAACATTTTCATTTAAATTTATATAAAATATCATTACTGTACCAAAGATATTTGTGTACATATTTGGCTTGATTTCATTTCGGTCTTGTTTATAAACAGTACATGCAAACAATTGGAGTTTCGATAAAAGTTGAAAGACATAGGAAAGTGTCACTTACCTTCATACTTCAGTTGACGCAATAAAATTATATTACGAATTGATAAGGAAATTATCTGCAAGCAAAGAAAATGTTTTCATATATTACTGAACAACTGAAAGAATTCTTGAGTTTGTTTTGAATAATCGGTATTACAGTGAAATCTCTCAATAATGAACATATCAAGTAAGGAATCGAGAAGTTTCTACCATGGACAATGGCTGGTAGAACTTTTGTATAATGTTGCGTGACAGATTGATTTGACATTCCCCCTAACTCTAACGCAACTCCAAAAGTTCGCCAGTTTTTTTGCGCGCTTTAAATATATATAAAAAGTTTTGTCTACCATCGGGTTAATCTTTTTATGCACGTTAACCATTAGCTGATATATGTATATATAAATATATATAGCTCAGTCTTCCTTATTATTACAGATTTTTAACTTTTCGTAAGATAATCAGGGGTGTTACATAAACATTCCGTTACAGAAATTGATTTGCATATCGGTTTCATTTTCGAAACAGAATTCGTGTCGATTTTAGGTGTTAAAGAAACCGATTTATCGGTTTAAGTGTGAGAATAAACCGAGTAGTTATTCATTGACAGAATTGTGTGCTAACTTCTTTGAGAACGGAAATTTAATAAAAATATAAGTGATGAACAATGGATTTTGTAACCAGTAATACCTGGAACGATACTTGGTGTAAAAATGGTCACGAGCTTTCCGCTTTTCATTGTCGTTCATACCTATCTTTATTCAGCGTCTGCAGATCAGTATTAGCACTGCTGTTATAACCATCGAGACGATATTAGAGTAATTGTCCACAGACCGCTGATATGAGATTTCCGCCAAAAACCGCAGTGTCACTGCAAGTTGGAGCACAGGTGGGATAGACAGTTTATCTAACTTGTCCTCAATGACATCCAGCATTATTACAACGGCTTCTTTGTTAATATATTGGTCTATGAATCTACATACAAACATACAGCAAATGTAAAAGTAGAATGCAATTCCACTTGAAATTTTGCGCTTCAATTTCTAGTTTATTTCTTCAAATCTTTCTATCATTAAAAAAAAGGCTATCACTGCCGATGTAATTTTTTTTTAATTAATTATCACAAATGTGTTAAAACAAATAGAAAAATTAAATTGAATTGCTGGGTTTTATGCACAAGTGTGTTTACAGCTAATTCGAATATCGGTTTTGTTTATCTTCGAAAAAAGCAAAATCAAGTCGGTTTCAAACACCATTTCAAACAGATATTGAGCTTCAATTTCGATAAATAAGCAATGTGTCGGTTTCTGGAGAAAATAATTATTCTTTGTGTCCTAGCGTTGGTTTATTTCAGCAAGCAGTCTATGTTAGAAAATGTCGCGCAGAGAAAAAAGTTTTATCTGACATTGGCTCTTTTTTACGATATAAAAAAAACCGTGTTGCACAGCACCGCAATATTTTAAATCCGAGAAAAACGGTTATTTTACATAAAGAAAATTAAATATGATAATCAAAATCGTTCGATAATATTTTAATCGAATTATAAATATTAAGTCAGGATTTGACTATTTTATGTGGATTTGTATTACTTTTATAAAGGTTTCACTGTATTTGTAGTTGTTGTAAAATTGACTTACACGAATAATGAAAAGTAAAAATACTATTATCACTAATGATACAATGCAAATATTGAGATCTTCCATATTTTCTCAAACAATTTGCAACAATCTGTGCAAATATTATATGTATGCTGCAATAAGTATTTATGTAAACAACACTGTTAAAGCCAACGATCACTTATATTATCTGCGAAAGTACATCATGTTAAGTATACATATATAAATGGTTTTAATGGCACACTTGCAATAGTAATTATTATGCGTTAAATATATTTATTTACACCGTAACTCTGTGAGTACATCTGAGTACATAATTATTTATAAACCGTATGTATGTTATGTATGTAAATATGTAAATAACTCTTCAACTTATCAATATGAAATTATTTTTATCACTTTGCGAAATATGTATGTAGATTTGTTGTATGGCATTTATGTATGTATTTACATATGTAGTATGTATGTATTTATATAGTTTTTTTTTTGCTACAAAATCGGTCACTAACACTCCAACATTTGTTATTGTTGTTAGACACAAATTGATAAGCGATAAGATACTATTAATTTTTAATTTTAAAAATCTATAAAATTAATTTATTTTATTTTCTTATTCCTTTTTGGAAAACGCTTTTCAATACAAAAACTAGTTAAATTCAATAAAGCTATTAACAAGTTTTTAGTGTTATTTCTCCAAAGACAGCATTCTATTAAGATGCCTTAACTGTTCTGCGGTTTTAACGCGAATGGGTTTACATATTTATGATTAAAGCTGAATTAAAAAAAAAAAAATATTTAAAGTTACTATGCACGAACAATATTTCTCTGCTCATATCAAACGAGTGAGTATTACAATAGGGGGTACTGTACTCGTTAGTACGAGTTCATTAAGGTGGGTAAAATTTCAATATTGTTTACGTTAAGGTTATTCAGCGCTCCTTATGAGTATGGATGTATGTGTTTACACAATTTTATCATTCTGATAATTTTACTACAGGTTTCTTTTGGTGAAGTGGTATATTTGATAGTCTCGATTTATGAAAATTATGGCACAAAGCGCCCCACGCTTTTCTCAATTATACAAGTATTTTTTATATACTATTGCCTTAAGTTTATTTCCAAAATTATTTTCAACTTTTTAGTTTAATATTCTTTAAAAGCGTGTTTTTTTTAGTTTTTTTTTTAAACTATATTTATTAGTTTTTTAAACTATATTTATTTACTTTACCAACTGGCAAATGTAATTTGGCATGGTCGAAAAAAACAGTGCTGCCAAATTTTGTCAAACAATGTAACTTGTGTGCTAGAATACCAAATTCAATTTTGGTTGTTAAAAAAAAACAAAATTTACATTACCGGCAACAGTTAGAATAGGCCTGTTAGAAGAAACATATTTACTGGCATCTTTATGGTTTGATGACTATAAAGCATGTATAATTATGTACATCATTGTTGCATGAAACTAATTTTGAAATACAATTAATAAATAAAAAATTCTATAAATTACCAATCTTATTGAAATACTTATGTAAATTTCTTGTTTAAATTTTATTGGCGTTTTGCGAACGAGAATCAGTAAAAATTGGTAATAATTTTTACTGTCCAGCTGCTCGCCGAACAAACTTCCTGCATAATCCACAGAGAAAACAGCTGTTTACCTTGGCGCGAATTTAAAAGGAGTTACTGATAAGAAAAAAGGCTTAATTTGTTTAATAAAACTTTCAAACTAGCATCTTTAGTATGAAAAATGAGTTATGAAATAAATGAGAGTTTAAAAATTGTATATCAGGTAAAACGAGAGTTGTTTATTTTTTTATTTAATAAGCGTAATTAATCGTTGTGCTTATTAATAGGCTATAGAGAAGAGATGCGGAAAGCCAATACTATTTGATGGGTCTGATTTGAAAATCCTACTCCAAAGTTTAAATCCAGTTGAACAGGTATATAAATTGTTTATACTATAAAATATTTTAATTTTAATTATTGGTATTAATATTTCAGCTGTTGGTAGCGAGGTATTTTTGTAAATTGCCATGGAATATAGGTAGTTTGCGTGTCTTAGCTGTCTTACAATCAGCAAATATACTTACAGCAAGTAATTATATTATAAGGTCGTTGGGAATTTTACAAAATTACAAACTTTCTAAAGTTCTTTTCCCTATTTACAGTCAAGAAAATATTGAAGAAGTGCAGTTGCTGCTGAATGACTTTCTCGAAGCTGAATTTGAATTAATAAAAGAATTATTTACCATCGCACATTACGGTAAGATGTTTTTTAATTAAATATATCTGTATTTGTGACAATTCACAATTTTTTGTAGATAGTAATAATGCCATTAGTTTAAACGATGCGCTTGAGGAGTGTCTCAGCAGACTTTACATAGACGTAATACAAAATCCTAATATAAACGACTTAAAATATATTGACACCATTACAAATAATATGCCAAGTAAGTTAAACAAAATAAATAAATTTAATAAATGAAAATATGTATATCTTTCATTAGAGGATTTTAAAATCAGTTTGGCTCAGAGGCACATACGGATTTGCTTAGATCTACACAATAGCGATATTAAGACGGCTTTTGCCAAATTCACGACTTGGATAAATGAAGGTGTGGATGATATACAATTTACAAAAGCTTTGTATGACAAAGTGAGTTTATTTAGTTGAAAATTCTGCTAAATAGTAGAGACTTGTTGTTTTTAATATATTATATTTTCAGTTATTTAAAGATTTTGAGGAAGAGTCAATTTCTTATCTTTTCAAGCTTTCTACTCTGGAAAATTTTAATCAGTGGAAATTTTACTTTATTTTGTTACAAACAATTTCGAGTAAATGTACGCATGAAAGTTCCAGTTTCATTCGAAGTAAGTTTTTTAAATTCCAATTACGAAACATTGACCATTAATAAAATATTTCACTCGCTTTACTTATAGAATATTTTAAAGCCCGCCTTAGTCAAATTGCTGCATTTCCTAAGCGTGAAGATATGCTTCACTTATTACTTTCAGTTCGCGCTGCAACTGCTACAACCATGGATATTGATAAGAATATTACGGCCTATGGCAACTGGTACAAACAAAATATTAGTGATATGAAATTCATTTTAAAGGTAGAGGAATTTAAATCAGTAGTTGACCTTTTGGACCAATGTATTCCTTATGAAGACGTTGAGGACTATTTAGAGGTAACCCTTACCATTTCAAATTAATTTTCATTGTAAGTTTGAAACTACATAATGATTTTTAGATTCATGCTACATTTTCGATATCACCGCCGGTGCATTGTGGCAAACTAGTTCAAAGTTTCAAATCTAAATGTAAAATGCAATTGGCAAAAATAAAGTCGAAGAAGAGAGGTGACGCTGAGAGTATAGTTATTGATTCTGATTGACTAAGTAATCATTATAAAAGCAAATCCCGAGTATATTACTTTATTAGCTTAAAAATCACAAAGCATCTATAATATAAAACTAAATATATACAAATCTGTACAACTTATACGTAGAATTTATGCTACACCTAACAAGTACCATTGACTTATTTTACAATTTTTGTGCTCGGTCACCACCGGCTATAGGTTTATACCGTTCATCCCACAGCGTAACGCCATCACATGCACACAGTTTTTTGAAATTCTCCATAATTCCCGCTGAACGTGCAATGATGCCGCAGGCAATACTATAAAATAAAAATAAGGTAATTAGATTATTACCAATATTTGATACCAAAAACTCACCGTTCACCTGAATTGCCATCGACATGACTTTGCGCATTACCACCTCTTCCCATATCATCACCGTTTGCTGTTATCGCTACCGACCTCCCTATTATGTCCCACACTGCTAGTACAGGGTCAACGAATCGAAAAGTGGCACGACCATTTTCATCAGCACGTATGTTACCTAAATCGCCAGCATGTCGTTCATCCGGTGCATTATCTGGACTACCATGTGGTGAATCACGTGGATTATAATGGCCACCGATCGATGCACACCCATTGGACACATCACCTGCTTCATGTACATGCAATCCATGCAAACCCGGTGTTAAACCATCTACAACACCATCCACAACCAAACCTGGCTGATCTCTGGTAAGCGCACTAAAACGGAGAACGCCTTGAATTGGTGTTCTATCAACGTCGCTGCCTGTTGTATTTATAATAGCAACGGCAGATTGCCCTCCAAATCCAACTAATACAGCCTTTCGTCCAGTACTCTCGATTCTCTCTTTTAAAATACACCAAGGCTCCTTTGTTTCTATTGTCACCCGTCCCTCACTGGCGTCAATATGAACTTTGCCGGCGTCTATGAGTACATTGCGGACCTTTTCGGCGCAATGTTCGCCGCGCATTTGTACTGAAAACTCAACCTGTTAAAAAGTTAATGACATTGTTAAAATACTTCATAAATTTTGAAACAATTACCTTAATTCCGCTCATGATCTTAACTAATGTGAAGATAATATTGCTATTTATAATAGCAATGCACTAGAAGTTTCTTATCCAAAACAAAACGCGAACTTATTGATAAGTATAAAAGTCAACAGCTGTTGAGCCTGTGACATTGCCAACACAAAAAATTCAAACTGACAAGAAGCTTAGACGGCGTTGTATTTTCTTGGTTCGACTATTAGGCGTGTCTGGCTTGTTTTGAACGAAGTATATTGAATCGATTTTCTATTTAAAACCACGACGACTTCTGAAAAGTTCTTCTTTGGCCTAGGCGAAGCTTACGCTTCTTAATTCGCTACGTCAATGTTGTCGTATATCTCTAGAGTTTATCATTCCATCATCTGTGGTATTCGCCGTTACCCGTGCGCAATGAACTTTATATCTTCCCAACACTTCTGCACCCTAAAGAGGAAAGGGAATGATGAGCATATATACCCAGAGTTTGGTTTTTGTTAGTCTTGAAATAACTTTACTATTACATTTCCTACTCATTCCACAGTTGCAACGGTTGGTAAGAGAGATTTTGCGTTGGATATCCTGGATGACAGTGATGTAAGCCTTCCTTTTTATGAGTTCATCAATCATCAGGACAATGGTATCTTTTCAATTGAGAGACTGAACGTTTCCAGCGGTCGTTATCGAAATTGGAAGTTCTCAATCCCATCGCACAATCTCGCCTAGCGCCGAGGGTATTTACTGGATGGTACCTCTTAGACTTCAGCAAACCCTTTCTTTAACCGAATACATCGGAATGGATCTTTTAAAGTTTTCTCTCTTTAAAATGTGGCCCAAGGCTTTGCACGGGTTGTTTACCTCATCTTGCACAAGGGTTGCTCATGTTTCCAGGAAACGAGAATACAACTCATTACTCTCTACTGGATTGTTATATAAAAGTAGCGAAATTTATCTTACATCTCCTTAAATTTATTCATTACTCAATAACTAATACAACAACTTGAACCTTGACTTTAAATGACCGGCTCGAGAATTTTTGCACACTTCGATCCGTTTGAGGTAATTTTTGGCTACTTTTGGGCAGTATCACAGCCTTAACTTTACGAATGTTGGGTTTCACGACTTCTATTAAATTATATGAGGATTCTGGAAGCCCCGAATACGACCATTTTGCATATTTACATACCCTCCGAGCGAGAAATATGCCTCGTCGCTGAAGAACATTTTTTTCGAAAAATCGCCATCCACTGCTTCTTGTTCAAGCACCCTTTCGACATGTTAACCTCTAAAAAGTTATAGAAAATTAATTTAAATAAAATATTAAGCTAAATGTTCTAATTGCGGTCGCCCCACCCGCAGGGAATGTCAACCCCTTCGAGTATATTTTTGACGCGAAATGAATGCTCCTCATAAAGAACCATCAGCCGTTCGGAATGAAGCAAAATATTATTGAAAGAATTGCATAAATTACATGCGAGGTGTGGTCAGAAAATGCCCGTTATTTTCAAATTTCATGACGTAAGTATGTTCGATTTTCGCTTTTTTTCTGTAATGTTGGTATGTCTCTTATATATGTTGGCAATATCAGCCATTTTGGATTGTCAGTTTGTTTTTGACAGATAAAAAGGTTAGTCGTATTTTGATGAGCACTTCGATTTTTTACTATATTTTTATATGAAATTAAATGCGCAAGGGCATTTGAAATGTTGACTGTGGCGATTGGTGAGTCTACTATGAGCAGAACACAAGTTCAATTGTGGTATAACCGGTTTAAGGAATGCCGAGAAGATATCAATGACAATGCTCGTCCTGGTCGACTGAACACGTCAACAACCGATGAAAGCATTGAAACAAAGAAGAAAATGATTTTGGATAATCGTCGAATCATTATCAGAGAGGTCGCTGATGATGTTTAGTTTAACTAAACCGAAGCATGAATATGTTGTATGTCTTTTCAAATAAATCGTTCTTCTTCTCCTAACCAAAAAGAATTTCAATTAAAAGCATAATTTTTTCAAATAAATCGGTCTCTGGCCGAGATCACGGAGGGAAAAGTGGTCTTTCCATTAATCTAAGCAAAAACATATTTGTACCGGGTTTCAGGTAAACAAAACTACAAATAAAAGTTTTTCGAATAGTTCGGTTCCCCTTCTCGAAAAAATTTTTTTCATACAAACTTTTCCAGGAACAATACAAATAAACTGACAAATTTTCCGTATAATCTGCCGAGTAGTTTCGGAGATCGCTATAAATAAACATACAAATAAACGTTTTTATATCAGAGATGCTCAACAAACACAACGATATCATTTCTTTTCGCTAACAAGAAAAAGTAAACTTAACGGTATGATTTTGTTTCGTTACGCCGCCATTTCATCAAAACGAAATGAAATCGAATCGTTGAAACTCATCTTTAATGTTAATTTTCTAATGATTGCCTGCTATGATTTGAGAGCGCACTTCAATTTTAACGTTTAACATTACCTGTTAACGATTTAACATTAACGACAGCTTTTCGTTTCGGGTAACAACGAAACAAAATTTATTTTGATAACTGCTTTAACGTTAATATTTTCAAATATTTCAATCGAAACGATAGAATTTTTTGATTAACGTGAAATTTATTGCTACGAAGGAGTATTGCTTTATATTAAAAATGTTGATAAACGAATTATTGAATTCTAATGAACATTTATATGTTCGGTGAGGTTAGGCTGTGTTGGCTACCAATCTATTGCGTCGCTTACACTTAGGCCTGACTAAGTTCTATTGTGATGCCATAAAAATATGACCACTAGGCTTTGTTATCCAACCATTACGAGTCTCTAATAAACCTCATTAGATCCATGAGCCCTTGCTTTTGGCAGCCATATAAGACTTGGGTTTCTTCGTCCTTGCAGCTTCTGTAGTAACTCCATCCAAGTGGGTCAACATTGTTTATATGAAACCATTTAAAGGACAAGTTCTGCAACAACTATTATTTGTCAAACACATTCAATACAGTTATTTTAATTTTTTATTTTCGTATCTATTTTTATCTTAGATACATACTAGATATGTATGTATGTTTAAAAATTTTAATAAAATTACATGTATAATTAAAAGTAAATATATATTTTTAAAGCTTTTACATTACAATAGTTTACGCTAATTTTTTATAATATATATATACGTACTGGTACATCTTTATTGACAGTAAAAGATCACCGATGTGTTTAATTTAAATATGCTAATTTACTCGTAGTTACCTTACTACATGCACTTATATGTATATACATACGTATGCATATAAGATTTGGTTTAAGTAAATCTAGTTTAAACTGCTCACACTTTTTATAATAAATTTCTTATAAAATAAATGATAATTTCCACAAAAAAGTAACTAGATAAATAAAGTTCATGGCATTACCATAGAGGCACTGGAGGTTGTAACGCTCGCCTGCATCTAAGCAAGTGCATATGTATGTACGTGTATGCAAGTAATGAAAACGGTATTCCATCGGATTTTCCACATTGAATATTAATGATGAATATTCAGCTAGGAAAATCCCGTCCAATCTTTTCACTTACACAACATACATACGTGTATACTTTCGTTGAGCGTTACTAAACAATATATCGATCATAACATATTTCGTCACACACTAAGTAGTTATGGGTATCACACGCTCGTATTTGACACCGAGTTGGCGATCGTTACAACTGTGACAGGTGTGTTTGTAGCGGCAGCAGCAGCAGCACGTGAGGTTGATGCAGCCCCTGTGCCACCGGTTGTATTTGGTGTTGACCAAGTAGTTATCCCACTGTTCGAAGGCTGATGGACAGCAGGCAAGACATTGCGCTCGGCCTCTGGATATGGCGGCACTGGCACTACTGTATCGGTAGTGGCAACGGAAGTGCTCGATGTCGTAGTACCAGGAGGTGGCGCTAATGTACTGCCATTTACCTCTGCTAAACTCATAGCCATCACCTCTTCATAGGTGGGTAAATCCTTTTCATCCTTCTCCAGTTGTGCTCGTATGCGTGCTGCATCATCGGCGCTCGGTTCGACATAGTAGAAATCTGTGCATCGATGTGGTAACTGGTTGTTGGTCGTCTCATTGGCGATTGTGAAAATGTTGCCTTGGCGATCTGAAATGAAGTAGGCAATGTAAAGAGGGAGATTAGATGAAAAATAAATAAACTTTCGTTAAAATATAAAAAATATTAACTTTAAGGCATATATGGTTTTCCAATAAGTGGTGCTATTTTGAATTGCCTGCTATTCACTTTTGAAGCTATAGGTTTTTGACAAATAAAAACGACGCCAGTAACAAAAATGGAACGATACACGCTTCAACATCACATTAAAATTCCATATAAAAATTTCATCGAAAAATCATCTTGACTGATGAGACCCATTTACGTCTCCATTGCTACGTCAATAAGCAAACTGTCGCATCTGGTGCTCGAAAAACCCAAGATTTATTGTTGAAAAGCCTGACCATGCTCAACCGCACTAAACGGTTTATAGTCCGGCCGGGCCATTGGAGCTTACTTTTACGAAAATAAAGGGATTGGGCTATCGTGAGATGATTAATGATTTTTTATGGCTGCAATTGCACTGGTCCACTTCCCGGATTTTTCTAACGTATTGTTCATGTTAGGCCGGAAACCAATCGTAATTGGCGCGAATCATCGACATCAGATTCAGGCGTTCTTTATTTATAATGGATCTCTTCAAATGCTCATTTGGGTTCAACTGGAACATACTTGCCTGGTTGAGGCATATATTGAGCCGTTTATGAAAGCGAAAATGTTAAAGTTATCCACGAAATAACTTGTCGCACTTCACAAGGGGATACCTTGTCTCCGTTATTGTGGTTCAGGGAGGATGACTTTGTCATCTTAATTTCAGGCAAAGAATCGTCTATGGGGAGTGTTATGTAGAGAGGACATTTGAAATCGGATCTAATTGGGCTGAAGGACCAAAACTCCTTGTAAACCCAGAAAAATACGACGTTTGCCGCTTTACGAGAAAGACGAGAAACAAAGAGGTAGAATTACAATAATCTTAATCTCAGTCAAGTATTCCGATGTAATCTTTAGTAAAAGTCTTAATTGGAAGGAACATATTTTCCGGTCAATAAATCGCTATAAAGTTGGAATACGTGCAGAAGAGATATGACGGCAAAATGGGGAATAGAACCTCAAATGGTGTTTTGGCTTTAGGTGCAACTTAGCAGACGCGATGAAGACTACATCATATCATTCATGATCTTGAAATGGTATATTGTATTCACCAAAAATATATATGTAAGTACCTCAAGGATAAAATACAATCAGAATGATGAGCTACTTAAGTGAATGGAGTTATGCCCCTCAGTTTTTGAAATATTTGAAAGAAATTTTGTTATACCTAATTAAGATTTGGATATTTTTGAATTTTTTTTTATATTTTTTATTACACTTTAGACAATTCTTTTATATATTATTTTTAATTTTTCGATGATTTCATTTTCTTTTGAAGAATATATTTTATAATTTTATGTGACCCTAATCTACTAATTACAACATATTATACTTAATTTTTTAATATAATACAAGAAATTTCTGTTTTTTGTATTTCAGTTTCATGTGTGACCAAACTTCGAAGTATACCCTATCTGATAAAGGAAAAATTATCCCAATCGATCTACGTGGCAATGGGTTATGCGGGACTATACGTTGAAATCAAAGAATACATAATCCGAGTACTCTGTCGTATATAAAAAAAAACCTAAGCGGCGAATTCAGAACCATGTGGTAGCTGGAAAAAAAGTTTCCGAAATTTCTTTTTAGCGAATTTTGCGGATAAAAATCCAGGTCGCCCCGATATAAAGACACGACTGTCGCTAGAACTATTGGATTTTAGAAAGAAGTAAAAATTCACCTATGGTACACATTATTGATTTATTCTGTGGTGTATTTGAGCAGATAAAATGAAAATATTATTTTTAATGCATTTTTTTAAACTTAATTGCATAAACTTCATACCATTTTCACGACGATTTTGCGTACGCATTGCAACAAACATTCGTATCATGACCTGAATTTGTTTAATAAAAGATTACATTTTTTTAAATTTAATTTTTAACACTGAATTGAATATAAAATTTGTAAAATCATAATGTTTTACACACCACGAAAAATTGATATAGCAAAATAATAACAAAAACGATGATGAAATAAGTGATGAAATCCATTTTGAGTTTGACAAACTGATCTGCAGAGAACGTAAATTCAAATAAATATACTAGATTCTACTAAAAAAAAAACGCAGCAACATCTGAGGAAACAACTGTTCTTACTGAACATTAAACTAATCTAACTCTTTCTAGTAAAACCAAAAATTGCGTTAACTTTCTCAAGCGATAATTCTTGTGTTTTTTCAATAAAAAATAGATTTGTAAAATATATGATAATTGAATTTTCACTTCGATAAGCGCACCTTTATTAATAAAATTTCAAATACGTGTATTATGGTTCTTTACTTTTGTAAACATGATCAGCAGGTGTTGTGCCTTGCAGTTGTGATATTGCCAATATAATGTGATGATAAGATTAGCTCATTTATGTACCCTTTATAAATTATTAGTATTAAACAACAACACCTATGTACATTATCAATGAGCCAAAACAGAAAACAACTATTTTATAAGGAATAAAAGACAACCATTTTTAATCGAATTCAATATTTTTAGATTAGATTATTAAATTGGCGTTATGGGATTAAGGAGAAAACACGAAAATGTGGTGGATCGAAGCAGAATTAAAGAGAACATTACGTTGTTAATTCAGCAGGGAGTTCCTACAGTTTGTTTCATTAGGCGTTCGGAGATGTATTGAAACTATAGATAGGCCCTAGGGGGTTTGATAAAAAAATGGCTTAACCGCCAACCGTAGTGTAGTAACATGGCGAGCTTATATACACATATGCACGTCTGCCGCTGATCAACTATCCAAAAGGAAAGTATTCTATTAATGTAGAGCAGCATATAACATCCAAGCTTGTACAAGTTATGATAGAAAACCTTGCCTGAGCATACATTAAGACCAGAAAGTTTCCGGAAATTGTCATTTAAACTGCCAGCGCTGAATATTTTTCACCACTTTTTTTTGTTAAGTTGGTAGCACTGTCTTTAATTACTATGCCAAAAATGAGCGCAACCAGTTTGTTTGCAGCAGCATTCGATCTTAGTTCCCTCTGCGAATTTTCTTTTACGGGTTCAATCGAGTCCAAACGGGTTCCACGGAGTGGTGACTTGAGTTTTGGAAACAAAAAAAGTCGCATGGGGCCAAATCCGGTGAATACGGTGTTTGATCGATGGTATTGAACGAGTTTTTGGTCTTAAAATCGTTCACAACTACTCCTCGGTGCGATGGTGCAATATCGTCATGAAAGTTTCCAGAAGTTTCCCACGACTCAAAACGCTCAAATAATACTCTTTATTGACCATCTGTCCCATTGGAACGAATTCATGATGAACCAAACCGCGAATACCGTAAAAAAAAAACAATTTTCGGCTTTCTGGTCTTAATACCGATGTCGTGGACAAAAAGGACTGCACAACAGCAAAATCATTCAGATCAATAAGCTTAATATCTTTCAGCTTAAAGGCCATAGAAGAGAATATGGAAAACCATATAGGAGTAACTACCTTCATTTTTCATTTGCCTCATCAGGAAGAACATATTACTTCTATGGATATTGTAGGAGCGTTCGACAACATTTAATATGAAGCGGTGTCGATAGAGCTCTACGCAAGAACCGATAAGGAAATGGATCGGCTTCATGCTCAATAATAAAATGGCCGAAACAGAATTAGGAAATGCAGTAATGCGAAAAAAAAACAACCGAAGGATGTTGGAGTAATATCTCCCCTATTATGGAGTGTGGTAGTAGATAACCCGCTGGAATTACTAACCAATAACGGAATCAGTTACAAAGGATACCCAGATGACAAAGTAATATGACAATAGTAGGGAATTAGAGCGCATACTCTGTGATATTATACAGAGGGCACCTACTCTAATAAAGAAATGGTCCGAAGAGGAAAGGCTAAATATAAATCTTGCTTGACCAGCAATTGGAAGAAGCTAAACTTAAAAGATATAAGCATACTCCAGCTCCTCCTCCGATTTATGGTGTGCGTCTTGATGTTTTTCCAAAAAATAGGAGTTTATACTAAGCCGCCTCCGAACGGCCGATGGATATTTATGAGGAGCTCTTGTTTTATGACATCCCCTACCGACTGGCGACCGTTATGTACATATATACATAATTTTACCAAAGCGAATAATAAATATTCATAATTTTTCGAAAAATTTAGGCTTCTACCTGGGAAACAAGAATTTGAAGTAAAAAAAATTATGAGATTTTTATCAAATAGGTCGGTACGTGATTCTCTTCACGGTAGGAGAAGCAGTGCTTCGGATAATCTAAGCAAAAATCTATCTATGTACCAAAATTCAAGTGAATCGAACCATAAATATGAATTTTTAGAGTAGCTCAGATTCGGAGGAGTTTGGTTAGAAACACTGTGACACGAATGGTTCAATTTTTTCTTTTCGTATCCAGTGTTATTCAAATGATTCCAAACGATTATTTGTTCAATCTTTAGCTCTTGGGCAATTGAAACCGTGCTCACCTGACGATCGGACTCGACAATGTCTATGATTTTATCGATATTTTCGAAAATTGGTATTCCACTCCGTGAAGCATCTTTTACATTAAAATTACCGGAATGAAACCGAAATTGTGCATTACACCAATATTATAAAAATATAGATAGATGTTATAATCGAATGCCATATAATTTTTCGCGTAGAACGTCTGACTCTCATTGTTATTTTTTGCAGATTTGATGATGACTTGTTTGAGATCCCTATGATTGAAATATTGATATTATTATTCTGGCATAAAATAAAAAGCTCTCCAAAAAACCATCAGCCGTTCAGAGACAGCTTAGAAAAAACTGTACGACATAAATTAAAAGAAGTGATCGGCCGACTCGGTTATAAAGCGGCTATTATGTACGAGTATGTATGGTATATAATAGAGGCATGTAAATCACGTTGTTTGAGAAGATGTCGAATTGATTTTTGAGCTTTTTGCTGTAAGGGTTCGTAGTTCGTAGGATTTGGGTTCGAGCACAGATCACAGAAATTTCTAAAGAGTTTTTTTCATAGTTTCCAGTTCAGTCTTACATATTTTGGTAATGAAATTATTTTTATTAATTTTCTACACACCATTATACACACAAATGCGACGTACTCCTGTCTGTTGCCAAACACCACGCTGTCGCTGCTGCCGCTGACGATTGCGGTTACAATACCAATATCCTTGCGGGCATAGTCTTGCCAGTGATTTACTTTCGATACGTGTGTAGTAACAAAAGAATGGTAATATAACAAACACAAAAAGAAATATGGCAACTATTAAAGCTAAAACAAACATTTTGAACACACTTTTTATTACAGTGTGTGTAAAGTCTGTGGTCCTCAATACATACTCTTATAAGAAGTAATGTATTATGAGATTGAAACGCCCAAAATTGGTTCGTCAAATATAAATTACACTGTTATCACAACTATTGCGTTCTAAAATTCACCGAATACTGGTCAAATTTGCATTTATTATTATTTTTCGAACAATTCCGTATCATAGAAATCTACTTAGTCGACGCTCATATATGGTATAGCTTTTATTATGTCTTCGTTCATTACTTAAATTTATTTTGTAAAACTTCAAGTAGATTGGCCACGTGCGCTACAAGCGCGAAAATATGGTAGCTTATAAAAATTATTATCATATCCATAGACTGGACGGCACTTGGTTAGCCTATTTTGCGATAAGATTAAATATTTTCCATACTCTTTCTTTAGGAATTTGATTCGGTTGTTGAATAGAGATAGGAAATGCTGAGCTTGATACCCCTGACTGCATATAGATATGCGCATGCATGTATGGTATAATACATACATTCATACATAATATAACTTTGTATTTAATATCAATACTTAATCATAATCAGCATGACCAAAGCAGTAATATGACCTTGGCAAGGTTTTTCCTATAAATATCGTAATTCATACTAAGGCGGATTCATACTATCATAATCTTTCAATGAAATACAGAGAGGCATACACTGTGGTCTGTTAGGATCTTCATGTACACGTATTCAATGGGAGAAGACACTAATCGTGAACTAGTGTTTTAGTAACTGGTTCATCTTTCATCATCATGTGATCTTTACTAATTTCACGTTGCTGATATGAAATATATTCCCAGTTTATTTGCGATATAAAGTACAGAATTCATTTATATATATAAAAGGATTTGTTCTGAATGATCCACTGATCGCAGAGACCTGAAACTTCGAGGGTGTAATCTGCCTATGACGTATGATTTTCCGGGAAGTGGACTAGGAACCGATCTATTCCACAAAATCGAATTTGTTTTTATATCACTTGGTTTACATAAAATGTGGTACAGTAGTAGTGTTGGGCTCAAATTGTCATAGATGTTGGTCTAGCATCGATTTCATGGTTCGGCTTTATAATAGCTTAAAAGTTATAATAGAATTATTAAAGTAAGAAACCTAATAAACCTTATTAAAATCATCTGAAAATTCCAAGCGGACGAACTTGCTTTTTGGGAAATAAGAAAAGTTTTGAAGTTTCTCAATACTTTGAAGAACTTTTAAAGGCTTAGACATAACATGACCATCAAGTTACGCTTTTTTCATTCTTCATTCAGTGATCTAAGGGACGAACAGTGTGAACAGATCTCATTAAAATCAAGGAATGCTATCCGAGCTATAGGACCGCAGATGTGACGACTGCCTATTGCCGGTGTATTCAGAATTGCTGTCTACCTTCGGCTTCAGTAAAGAAAAAATAAAATATATTAGAATTTTTCCTAAATTTTAAATTTGAAACAGGAAATTGTAATCGTCAATCGAACTAGTATCATAGAAAACAACCCAAACATCAGAACTGCTGTTGTTCATTGTCATTGGTGCTCTGTAACAACTGAAGCGGCTTTCGGCCCAGCTTCTGTTCCAATTTGTGGTGTGCGTATGAATGATTTTCCAATAAAATGAAGGAAATTACTGTTTATTCTAAGTCGCCTTCGAACGACTGGTGCGAGCTTTTATTTAATGCCAGAAGTACACTCGAAGGGCTTAAAAACCCTGCCGAGGGGCAAACGCTATTAGAAAATTAAATGTTGGATGTTGGTCGAACTAGGACTTGAACCTTGTTCTTCCGAATGGCAGTAGGCAATGCTAATCACTCGGCTACCGCGATCGCTATATAACTTTTTTTCTTAGTCTGGTTAGGGCTGGAACCAGACTATTATCCACATAGTATTAAGCATTGCCTATCATGCGGCGAATGTGTTCACTATTTTTGTATGCGAGCCACAGGTATTTTTAACGTGGATATGCTCAACGTAATGTCAGTTCTCTGATTATTATTAGCTTCATACTAGTTAAATGCTCGTTCATTGGCGTAAATAAAAATAAAAATATAATACAGTCCCCAAACACATTATCTTCACTACACCAAAAACACCTCCTCCACTTTATTCAATGACAAATTATCAGTAAATCGCCGCGCATGAAAGAAAGGGATAGGTAGATAGGACAACTTAAACTTGATATTGTACATATATAGGCAAGATTGGTAGTTTATTTACCTTGTACAAGCTTCCAAATATTTCAGATTCTCTTCTTCTTTATAATTAAAAGAACGCTAACATAACAATAATAAGGAAAGAAAATATTAAACGACTGTATCCACCACAAAAAAGGATCCCCAGAGAGGATCATCAAATGCACACATTTAAAATGTATACTCACATTTGCGAGTGCTTATTCAAACATACCAGGACGTCGTTCCATTTGCCTCCGTCTGTAACGAATGTCCGCTAAATGGATTGCACGATCGTAAGCCCAAGAACTCATTTGTATACAAAATGCAACCACAGCACAGCCGAAGAAGAAGGCCAAGAACGAAAACATCAATAGGAAAGTAGAATCCATGTTAAATATATGAAATTATTGCCAATTACTGCACTGCAACGTACTTTCTGCACTGAAAGAGTCTGTATTAACGGCGATCGATTACTTGTTTGATGCCGGCAATTTACGCTACAAGTACACTATGTAAACCGTTTAGAGTGTACAATTCTCCGAGTGTGTGTGTTTATATGTACATATGTATATGTGCTTTATTTATTTTGTCGTTGTTATTTTTTTGTACTGCCATGTGAGAAAATATGGTGTTTTGCTTGAACAGGTGAATCTTGAAGAATAACCACTTAACATTTTTATGAATGCTTATAACGGTGTAAAATGCTTTGGCTGAGGCTTATCTGAATATTGCAAAGTGTCGTATAATGACGCGCAATTTCGCAACTAAATGCGTTAGTGTACACACTGGAGGATTGGGGTGTTTCATATTTATCGGGAAAATATATTTTAGGATAACCAAAAAAAAAATTAAAAATAAAAATTAAATAAAAAATAAAAACAGAAGCAATTTTTAAAAAAATTAGTTCAACACATATCTTAAAAAATGCAATCTATTTGACTGACTCAAGCTTAAGCATTTTTCGATCATTTTTGACAATAACTTGTCAGACTCGGACTCTACTGAATAAATCACAAAATAAATAATAAAATAATAAGCAAAATTAGAAAATTATAAAAAAACTTTTTGGTATCAATTACTTATTTTTAAGTCGAACATAATAATTTTTTTTAAATATTCAAAAAGTACCAGAAACTTGTAGAAACTTAGTTTGGTTTTGTTTTTCCCAAACCTCTTCTTTTTTAATGCCATCGAAATACTAAGTACAGTCAAGTCCTTCTCACCAATTGAGTTCTTCTTCATCTCTCTCCACCAACGAGTACTGCATCGAAAGCTTTCAAAGCTGAAGTATTCTTATTCATCCCGACCACATGACTTAGCCAAAACCTTCCACCCAAAAACTCCCATTGTCATCGTCCATGCTTCCACACCACAGTATACTTGTATAGTTTGGTATTTGTTCGTCGAGAGAGGACTTTATTTTTCAATTGCCTAACCAGTCCAAAGTAGCACCTGTTGGCAAGAGTGATTCTGCATTGGATTTCTAGGCTGACATTGTTGTTGGTATTAATACTGGCTCTAAGATAGACGATGTTATCTACGACTTCGAAGATATGATTGTCAATAGTGACGTGGAGGCCGCATGGAGAATGCGATGACTGTTGAGTATCAGACTCATACGTTTCGCTTCCATATCCCTCTTCAGAGAGGGCAATAATGTCAATGTGATCGGCACACGCCAGCAGCTGTATCCACATAAATAAGATAGAACCTTCCCTATTCGGCTCTGTAGCTCGAATTATTTTTCACGGGCTTTTAAACTTCTCAGAAATAATATAGCATATTTAATTCTAGGTGAATATTGCAAATTTAAATAAACTAAAATAAGGAAATACCATATATCTCAAAAATGGTGTCACAAGTGGGATAAGTGAAACGGCTGACAAAAAGAAGAAAAATTTTTAACAACGAACTTAACGCGCATTTGTGACAAAACTGTGAAAATACCGCTAATAATGTTTGAAAATTATATACCTGACAAATTATTATATTCTTCTCTTTAAAATTGTCTCTCCCTAATACCATAAACTTTATATGCATGTATATGTATGTGTGATATATGAAATAGATATGCAACTCCATTTGTTTTGACTTTTGCCACTCAAAAAAATTTGCTTATGTACGGAATAAATGACTATGCAATATTTCAATAATTAATATACACGTACAGCTACATACATACATATGTATATAGAATAAAGGCATACTTTATTATGAAATGATATTGGAAAATAAAAAAATAAAACAAAATCGAGCTAAAGTATTATTACTATTTTTGTTTTTTTGCCTTTCATTCACCCCTTCATAAATACAAATAGTTAGGAAACAGATATCTACTATATTAAAAATATATCGTATATTCGGGTATTGCAAAAGCTTTAATAAAGCTTTACCACTGAGCTATTTTTTTTTTAAACGTGGTTAGTAAATCCTCCTAAACCATCCTAAATCTTCCATGAGATGGGGAAAGAGCAGCTTGATGGCATATGTAATGAAAACTGCTAGACAATCTCAAGCTTCTCAAAAACTTCAACCAATTTTATAAAACTAATTACCAAATCATAAACCTGCACCAAATAATTTTTGTAATTCGTTTTTTTTTTTTTAATCTGATCTAAACTGTCATTCCTCTAGGAAATAAGCCCAAAGATTAGTAACGGAAGCCAAGTGAGCATTTTATAGGTTACTCGAGCGGGTCAGGAAAGCAGCCTATAAAATACGCCATACACGTATATAGTGCGTGACATAAGGAAATGGGCGAGTGACAAAGTTGAGAAGAGGATCATTACCTCGAAAATCTTGAGTGCGATGCACATCAAAATAGGAAGAAGTAAGTTCTAGAAGGATTACAAAAAACTTATAACCTGACGAATAAAAAAATCATCAATCATTTTTTTATTGCCAAATTAGTAAAATCTGCCCATATATTTGTCAAATTATCGTTTAGGAAGACTACGAGATCAACTTGAACCATCTATATGAAAATCTGACTCACTGGAGTATTTCTTGCAATTGCCTAAAGAGTCAATCATTTGAATGGTACACTTTTAGACTACATTTTGCATTCTCTCTGAATATCTGATACGCTCGAATCACTTTTTCATATTACTATTTTTTCTGTTTTTTATGACCACCACCCGTTGGTTATCAGACAGACTATGCACTTAAACAAATGGCGGGACATCCACAGGTTTTAAGCCACCTTCAATAGTTTTTATGAGGATTTACGATTGCCCTACCGAGGGCAGTTAGAAGATTGTTTCTATAATTTTCGATCAAGATCTGACCAGAGTTAGAGCCTGTGAACCTCCGCATGGCAGCACGCCGAAGAAGAAGTGTGAGTGAAAATAGTGTAAGTACCTTTGTGCATATTTCGAGAAATTTTATTTGATTAAAAGTAAAACTTTTTTAATCGATTTTTCCATCCAAAGTTCATTGCAAAAATATTCCTAAATATAATTAAATTACTGAAAATGTTTTTATCTCAATATGGGTTATTTAAATTTATTTTATTTTTAATAAATATTGATCCTAATATTATTTTAACACATTAAGATATCAATTGGAGTTAGATACAGAGAGACTGATTTCACCAAATGAAATTGGGGAAATTGCCAATTTTCTCCCACCTTTAGGTGATATTACACACTTTTCGTGACAAATTTTAGTTCCCATTCATCTAATTGAAATTAGCAAAAGAGAAGGAAGTTTTTCATAATAAAAAAGAAAGAAAAACTATCTTTGGTCATACCAAAGCCTTGATACTAATTTGTGGTATTTCATTTTAGGTTGGTTGGAGGGGGGCTAAATGAAGAGATCACATTTTGGATTTCGATAATTTTCGGCGCAAATATGTATTCGTGGATATGTGTGTAGAATACCAAATCTCACGCTTTTAGAAGCATTTTAGTAAAAATTTTTACCCAAAATTTCATATCTGGATAGATCGGTTGAATGGGAGCTATACCATATGATATAGTGCTCTGATTTTTCGTTTTGGAAAGCGTCATTCCCTCCTTTTCTAAAAGTTTTAATTTTTAATAAAACCTCTGAGTAACAGTAACAACAAGAGTAATTTAAAGATTGTAAGTCAATTAGTATGAAATTAAACTATTAAATTTAACTATTTTTAACCACAACTTATATGGAGTAGCGATAACCTGGGAAGCCATAAATTGTAAAAAACGCAAACAATAATTCTTATTTCCCTATGTAAATAGTTCTCAATGTAAACAAAAACTTTTTATACACAAGCCCTTATCACATTTCGGAGAATGAAGAAATGTATGTATGTACTCGTATGTGATTATTTATATGAAAGTAAATAAATATGAAATAATGAATGTGTAATTCATTATAAAAGCTTAACTTAGAATAATATTTGTCTTAAATAATTAAAGAGAAGTCAAGTTTTTGGCCTCTAAACGTCAAAGATATGCCTTTGAAAAAAATTGGTTTTTTAAATGGATTCGGTTGAACGTTGAAGAGTCTAACGAATACGATGACCAAGTCATGCTAATCAAATGGCAGTAGGCATTCTAGCTTAGGAGAACTTTTGCCGCAGTAGCCACTAGTGTTTGCACAAGCAATTGTCTGCTGCCGATTTGTGCAAGTACAACACTGCGTATACGTAATTTCTGAATACTTGGAGCTACTTGCACGTGCACATTAGGGTGTCTGTTATACAGTAAATTTACGTTGAAATGAAGAGAATTTATTTAATATTTAATATTAATACATATGTATTTTCTATTGAGTAAATTATAAGAAACTACTTTTTGTAGTTGTGTACATATCCTTCTCAGTTTCTAAAAACATTTTCTGACATAATACAAAATGAGATTATTGCTTTAATTACCTCCTGTTTATCAACGTTAATGTTGATGTTTCTTATGCGTCTTACTGAGATATTAACTAGCTTCACGGCTTTCCCTACGGTGAAGACGTCGGCCTGGAAGATATTGAAATAGCCTGGAAGCTGAAGAGTTGTTTCAAATCTAGCTCAGCACAACAGATTCTGACGCTGCCATTCACTTTTTTTTAACTACGTCCTAAATTTTAGCCAAGTTCCATTTGATATCAGTAAAAAAACGATCAAAAGCAGACAAGTGGTTTTTACAGTAATTTTACTCTCACAGAAGTAATATTCCAAGTGGATCCTTATCCCATTTATTTAACATAGGGGTTTCAAACCTTTTAGCAAATTATTTTTTAATGATGCTTATCGTGCACTGATCCCAAATTCATTGACTTATGAAGATCTAACTCTATTTAAGAGTTTCAAGTACTCGAGATATTGATAATGAACGCTGATCGGCAGATTCCTATGGTAAATCGAAAACTGAAACTGCTAAGCAGGAGCGAGAACTCATTTTAAAATCATTTTCTAATTCGAATTTGAGAATAAAAAGTACCTATGTACATGGAGTATGACCTTTAGCTCGTGCATTTGAAATGGTAGGGGAATGGCTTTATTTTTGTTCTTATACCCCATATTTATATCTCTCATGTATTTTCTTCACAAACATCATACCATAAATATGTCCAAAAGTTATCCGACGCTCTTGCTGAGGATTCTGATTTTCATGATATGACTTATTGCAGCCGAAAAAATCCAATATCAACCAAAGTACAAACTGCATAATGAAAAAATTGTTAGAAAATAATCTAAAAATACTTAATTAAAAATTGAATTACCCGCAGTAAATAGTACGTAACTGGCATTATTATGAAGATTACGAAAAATGTAAAGATGTAAGCCAAAAATATATCCATTTTCGATGGCGAAAAATTGTACTTGGAGAGTTTAACCACTTATTTATATATATATATATATATTTTTTTTAATTATTATTATTTTGCTTATATATGCGTACGAGTTGTGCACTTTATGTTCAAACACTTACAATTGAAGTGTGAAAATTTAAAAATAATATAAAAGTTTACGTTAATAAAATTCAGTATTTCTTAGTACTTCACTCTCTGATAAGTGTAGAGATTATATGATGACTTTGTTCTTTACTGCGTTCATTAGCTTTATTTTTAAATACAAACTCTCAATATTTTCAACCCGCCCGTCGTATTATTTATCCGTACTGATTGAGATTTCCGAATGAAAATACTTTCAGGTTCACACGCCAAATTACGTTTTAGCTGAGGGGGGACATGTATGTGTCCATTTTATTTCTGCTATACAATGAAGTCTAAAAGGCAGACACGGCAGGAAGACGACGCCGACAAAGATTTGAGAAACAAAGCCTTATCAAACCGTTTACGCTGTGTGTTTAAGCTGATAAGATTGCCGTAAAGTGCACATGTAGAGACATGGGAGAATTCGCGAAGCGAATCTGAGAGGAAAGGTCGAAGAGAAAGCGAACAAAGGAATTCATACATAAATATTTATGTAAATAGAGACCTTGCATGTGGAATTTTTCCAAATATTTACACTAGTTTAGTGTTCTGTATATATTCTATTATCTGTCATCGTTATGCGCAAAACGTCAAACGGAAGCCGAAGTAGGCAATGTACGCGAAGAGTTGATTTATTATTATATTTTCACGTCATCTCAGGATATACAATATAAAGAAGCGACTCTGAGGTACATTCCAAGAAAAGAGCTAAATTGCTCAAATTTTTTTTATTTTTATTATTACTAACCAAACAGACTGCAGACAGTAATCTGCTTTAGAGGCTTCAAAAAAATGTATATTTTTTCTTAAATATATTCTACTACCACCAAGAATATGTCTTCAAAAGTGGCCAATTTGGCCAATTTGACATATTTTAGGAGCTAGAGCAGTTTTAGTGGACGAGCGTCGAGAAGGTTCGAATGCTCGAGCAGAACTTTGATGCACGTTTTCTCGAGTTTTCATTTTTACAAGTCTTAAAAAACGGTGCCGGTGATAGCAAAAAGAATATATGTCCGATCGAAAAAATCAAAATGATCTAGCTTCAGTATTAAATAATCTTCTATTTGAACTAAAAGTATTATTTAAACTATTTTTTTTTTGCAACTTGGTGTTAAGTTTTTCTTTTCAAAAAAGTGAATTTTGTTTCCAAACTTAAAAAAAATGTGAAATTTTTCAATTTTTTGGTATTTTTTTAGTTCATAAAAACTTGTTTTTGTAGCTTAAATATAGTACATTATTTTTTAGTGATCTCTTCCCAGTAAAGAAAATATTATTGATATTTGCATTGTAGCAAATCGAACTTGGTTCCTGGTCACTGGTCGATTTTCAGGAAGAAAAGTATTCCGTGAATATGTATATTTTTCCAAATAGATCGGTCAAAGAATTACAAATTACCCTAAATATATTTAGGTCAGTCCCTGGTCCCAGGGACAAAACATTCCCAGGAACCATATAAACAAACTGACAAATTTTCAGTATCATCTGCCGGGTAGATACGATGATCACTGGAATCATATATATACAAACGAACTTTTTTATATACATAGTTTACTCGTACAGCTTGAAAATTATTTCTTAAGAAAAATCATAGTCATACGTCTAGAGGTCTGAAATAATTACTCGAAATCAAAATCCCCTTTTTGATTAGTTGTTAAAAACTCAATAATAAGTACCGATTAGTATAATAAAAATTCTCTCTGGACCGCACCGCTCATTTTGTTAGGCATTTAATGAAAAAAAAATACAAGTAAATAAAGTTATCTGATAAAAGATAAGCGTTGATATGATAATTATTATTTTATTTTTTTCTTGCTATTTTATAACCCTAAAGGCTTTGCGCTTTTAAGCTACTACCCTTCGTTCAATTTATGTACATACATATATATATAATGTTTAAGAATATTTATTTACTTCAGAGAGTGACTAGTTTATTTTTAACACTCTCTTCTCACTACGGCTGAGTACATATTAACTGAAAGAGCGAAAATATCGCAAGACAAATGTTGCTGCTGTTGCTGTTTAGATTTTTAACTATTTATTTAATTCTTCAACATTTTTGGCATTAAAACAAATGCATTGGTATAATATACGAGGGGATTAACAAAAGTTCGATTAGTTGGTGACTTTTGTTAAATCTAAAAATAATAAAATCAGACGTCAGTAGAAATTCACTGTAGCTCTGGTGAAATTCAACATCGACGAAGACCAAAGATTGACACAATCTTGTTTGCTAATGAATTGAGCTTAAATGTCATGGCTGTATAGCGAATATTAAGTAATCATCTGGTATACACGAAAAAATCTGCTCGATGCATACCACGAATTTTAAATGAGGACCAAAAAGAGGCTCGAGTGCATTTTGCTAAATTTTTTCCTTAACAAATTTGAAAAAGGTCAGTCTAGCTACTTTAGTAAAGCAGTTACTGGTGACGAATCTTGGTTCTATAAGTAGGAAATACATTCAGCACCGTATTCCCCTGATATAGACCCTTGTGATTTCTGGTTATTTCCAAAAATTAAAAAAAAAATTAAAAGGAAAGATCTTTAATAGTAATGAGGAGATAATTAATGCGGTTAATGCTGAACTTGATAAGCTTAAAAAGCAAGTTTTTGAACACAAAAAGACTTCAGGCTTAAGAAATGCATTGAAATCAATGACGATTATGAAGAGAAGATAAATTTTAATTTTTTTTCTGGTCAACTAATCGGACTTTTGTTAATCCCCTCGTATATGTGTTTATTTTATCGTTTATCGTTTACTTAACAAACAACGGCGTTGGCCGGCACGTCAGCAAAAAAGATTTAAGAAGAATTCTAAAAATTTCCTTAAGCACGCAATTGAGTTGGAAAAGTTTCACAACTATTTGAAATAATCACTTTTTTTCACATACCACTTTCTTGATGCCTGGTAAACCATTGTTCATTGCCGGTGGTGACATCCTCACGATTATCCCTTCGTGCTCTGTTAGCGTATTGTATGTAAATCCAAAGCAATACACGCAAACACAAACTGAACACCACAAATGAGAGGAAAACCATAAAAAATGCCGATAAATAAAGTAAGACATTTTGTAAATCGGATGAAATGTTTCCCATATCTGGCGTAACTGAAATGGTATCCAGTTTTACTGCCTTCAATATATTCCAATGCTATTATTTTATTTTATTTTCTCAATGTAAACAAAATTTGTTTCTTTTTTATGAATTGACAATTTGTTTTTGAACCAAATTCATCAATTATTTTTTCCAACATTCATGAGTTGCCCAATTTAATTAAGAAAAAGAATTTAAATAAGCTACACAGTGCAACCACCTACGATAAGTGTATGTACTGCTCAAATTACTTTTAACAACAAATTCAGTTCGTTGGCGTATCATATTTCGCAGGGTGAAAATTTAAAAATATTCAGTTTAGTATGGAATTGGTTTATCTGTTTTGAACAGAGAGTAAGTGTAAACAAGAGATAGGTACTTTAATAAGTATGTCTGTGAGTATAGGTATATTTGTTACATATACATACATATGTATGTATATACACATGTATGTATATATATACATGTATGTATATAGATACAAATAAATATATTTATGTGGATATATGTAGCTATATACACGTGATCAGAAGTGAGCAAGCAAATATCGCTCAAAAGTAAACATTAAACACCTTTCGGTATTTCGGTATTTTCATGGCACTAAAAAAACCTATAATGAATATATAAACTTGAAAAATCTTAAACAATAATATTAGAATATATTTCACATTTTAGCGTTTCGCAATTAAAATTGAAACAAATTGAAGCAACTAAAACTAAATAAAATAAAAAGTAAGAAAAATAAAAAATAAAATAAAATAAATTAAATTAAAATAAAAGATAGATAAAATAACAAAATTAAAATAAGTTGAAATAAATTATAAAATTAAATTAAATAATTTAAAATAAAATATATTGTAATTAAATTAAATAACAATAATTAAATTAAAATGAACATAAATTAAAATAAAATAAAATTAAAGAAATAAAAAAAAGCAAAATAGATTGAAATAAAATAAATTTCCAGTCCTGTTTCGATCAACATCCCAAAATATAGAAAATTAACTTTCTTAATTGCGGTCGCCCCTCAGTCGGGAATGTCAATCCCACCAACTGTATTTCTAACCTGAAATAGAAGATCTTCATAAAAATCCATCGACCGTTTGGAGGCGGCTTAGAATAAACTGTAGGAGCCTCCATTTGTTGGATAACATCAAAACGCATATCACAAATTTGAGAATGAAAATCGCTTTAGCGGTTGCAAAGCGCCAATTATACATATGAAAAATTATGGCTCTTAAGATTGTACTTATTTTAATTATATTAAAGAAGTGTGCTCAGGTGCATTATCGTGATGCAAAAGCCATGTTTTTCATATAAGGGGTTTTTCTTATTACTTCAAGTAAACGTTGAAATCGTAGAAAGTACTCCATATTAACCGTTTGACTTGATGGCAAGAAGTTATTATGCACTAGGCCATTAAAATCGAAGAATTTATTATCGACATCTTCACGTTCAACTTCACTTCTGCATTGCTTCTAGGTCTTGGTAAGTCTTAATTTCGACGACATACCGGTAAACCCATGTTTCGTCACATCTTATAATACTTTTTATAATAATTTTGCTGCCACATCTTGCCTGTCCAGAGCATTAGAAAAAATTCCGTGAAATAATCTAATGGATAGCCGACATCATCAGCAAGTTCTTTAATTGTTATTAGGTGATCGTTCACTTTATCCACGGGTTCATCGGTTTTTGTTCAATATCTTCGCGACATCTTAGCAGACTCAAAATAGGCCTTTGTTAACATTAAGCATTTTTTAAGCTTTTTGAACACAACTCGTATTTACGACAAGTTTTAAAATGTAGGTATATGTATATGTTTTTTCAAATGTTTGTTGGCTTTAAGGTTTTTTGTTTTAAATGTATAAATGTATTAATTTTGAAGATGGTAAGAGCTTATTAGCAATATTTAGAAGCGAAAGCAATTTTCTTGCTGGGTAGCTTTTCATTTGATTTACTTGAACTTATTTATATAAAGTAGATTGTTGTAAAAGCTTCTGACGTAAGACACTTGAAATCCAAATCCTTTACATTTTTTAAATACACTTTCGTATACTAACATACATATATGTATTTTTTAGATATTTTTATAGTGCTTTAAATATTACACTCCTACGTAACTACACAGATAAAATAAATATATGGCGTCACATGGGGTGGAAGTAATCTATGATAACCTGCTAAATGATTAATTATTTATTTTTCTTTTATCTCTTTAGTTACTTTTATTTACTTGGTTATTATTTAATTTTATTATTACTTTTGTTGTTGCTATAATATAATGTAATCACTATTATCTGTATTCAATCCAGCTACACTTGAAGGGGGTAAAACGACTAAGTAATTGGTATAAATAGTATGGTTTGGAAAACACTGAAAAAGAGTTGTCAGAAATGACATATGTTTGACAGCATTTAATCAACTGTTGTATGCACTGAAATATTTGATAGCTTCGAAAGTAAACAAAACGAGTTGAAAATAATTAAGAAAAACTACTAAATGCTTACGATTTATCTTCAATTAACATTTTAAATACATTTTTGTATTAAATAAAAGGCTTTATTTACCATAGTTAGAATTATTCGATTTATATCAAATATGCAGCGTTTTGCTCGATAACTTTTTGCCATTTTATGTCTTTCTCATAGAAATCCTTGTCGCTATTGGTAAAATTGGGACAATCGATTTTCACAGGCTTCACTTGAGGCCAAAACTTCACTAGCCAAATCATTCGCCATAGAGAGGAACGGATGGTTATCACTTGGTGCGAAGTCTAGACTATAAGGTGGATGCACAAGAATCTTACAACTAAGCTCTAGAAGCTTTTGGAGAGTCACTATTTCCCTCCTTTTGGCTAAAGCTGTGCGCTTCTCGGCGTTTGCTCTCTTCAGCCGGGGCAATTGCTGACAGTACAAGTCCGAATTAAGAGTTTGGTCGTATGGGAGCAACTCATAGTGGATGATTCCTTGCCAATTCCACCAAACACAAAAAGAAAACCTCCTAGCCGACCTGGCTTGGATACCTTTTGTGAATTTTTCATCATTACTTTTACGAGGGGTTCCAAACTGTTTTTTGGTATATTGCTTAGCTTCTGGGTAATCGAAAAAGTGTTCGACGATTTTTTTAACTTATCGACATTTTCAACTGCTTGACTTGCTTATTTGCGTTATCGAAGAAAAATTGTAGAATTAGCGTATTTTTTCTTTGCTGGTGTCCATCTGTGACATTCTCCCATTATCTTTTTTAATACAATACAACATATTATCTTTCTAACGATTTCTAGCGCAATCTAATCGCACTTATAAAACAATAAATAATTTCTGGTATTAATAAAAACACAGATCACCAAAGTCATCTATTGCAAAAATAAAGGATTATTTTTTACGAGACTCGGCAATAGTCGAATGGTTAGCAGTGCGTACTAAACCAATTATCCAAAGTTATGGAAACTTAATTTTTCTATTTGTGTCCACCTTTCGGCATGGATTGTCAAGCCCCCCGATTGTTTGACTTATAATACAGGCTCCTCATGTGTAAAAATCCATCAGCCGTTCGGAGGAGGCTTTTTAGGATTACTCGGGTGCCATGCAGAGAGGGATTATATGGTGCAGCCCTAGGACTTCGCAATTTTTAGGATGTGGTATAGATTACGGTTAATTTTGGACTACTCATTTGACCACGTGGATTATATATTTCACGCGTGAAAGGAATAGTCGCGGTATTTGAGGGTATTAGTATGAGTTAGACTAAAAGAAAACACTAAACCATAGCGCACATTTTTTAATTTATCTACAAATAAATATAATTAATTCAGTTCACTTTAGATTTAATAGATAATTAGCGGAAAAAAATCACCTTGGCAATGAATAAAAATTATATACATTTAAAATTTAGCTAATAATGTAGATTAACTCACTAAAATTCAGCAATTCATTGGCCCTGAAAACTTCCTCACCCACGCTGAAAACATAAACTAATTCTATTAACAAAAAAAATGTGCAACAGTAATTTAATAAAGTTAGCACACAGTTAATTTGAGCCCACGGGGAACTAGAGGAAGTAGAAAATGGCAGATATGGAAAATCTCAATCCGATGGTGAGAATAATACTAATTCATAATGAAGCAAGAATAAATGCCTCACGAAACTGTAACATTTTTTTGTATTTAAATGCGGCAAGAAAAATTCTTACAAAAAAAAAATTTGTTAAATGAATTTAATTAGCTGCATGTAGCGTTTTGAAATTTTCGCAAAGTAATTTGGGCGCTTGTTTCATTGTTGTTTTTTTTTTTTTGGATATTTAATTCTATTAGCACTATTTTTGTTATATTTTTTATTTTTTATATTTTACTTGGATCTTTTTGTGGCGTGCTGGTTACACGATTCACTACCGGCTTGGCGTGGCGTTAAACGAAAAGCTCCGCTTGAAATGTTGGGCGCTCGGTGCCGTTAGTGGTTAGAGTGCCAAAAATAATAATGTTGTATTAATTTTATTTTTTTTATATTTTATTTTTTTTTTAATCTATTTTGAATTAACTGTCTTTTTTGACAGCTCTTTGTTTCCGCAAGTCATTACTGTTAGACCGTTGTTGTTGTTCGTGGTCAATATTCACATTTAATTATTCATTTTGTTATATACGTATTTGTGCCTGCGTGTGTAAGCAATCAAATCACGCGCGCGTTGCAATTGTTATTGTAGCAGAAATTAAACGTATATTCAATCCATTATTTTATTAGTAAATTCTATTTATTTATTAATTGCGGCGTAAATAATTCGTCGATCATGTTTTAAGAAAAAAGAATAATACTAATTGTATAATAATTTGATTATTTGTGTTCGTTAGAGCATTTAGAATTCTATAGCGTACTTTCAAATGAGAAGAAGTTTTTATTAACACCAACAGGTGTCGGTAAAAATTAAATTCATTTAAATGTCCATAAGCCATTAATTAATATAAGCATAAATCAATATGTCTAATGATCATTTTCGAACAAATGAGGAGTGAAATTCGTATTAAAGTTGGTTAAAATGTCTTAATGGCAATTTTCTTCCTTTCATTTTCTGCAGTACTTATCGGTATTGAAACTTAGAAATGTCGTAATTTAAATAAGGGTGTTTTTTTTAGACATGTGATTTATAAGAAGAATTAAAACGCATAAAATTCAAAGTTATTACCATTATATTAGCTGTATTATTAAGATAAGTGTTTACCTTTACGTTCGCTGGCGCGAATATATTCCAGCCAAGCTGCACAATTTTCTGTCCCGTTTTGCAGCAATTTGGGCTTTATGTCAGCAATAACGTGACGAATATTCTCTTTCAATGCGTCAATCGTCTCGAGCTTATCTGCGTAGACAAGCGACTTCCCATAATCCCACAAAAAAATCGTTCAGCGGTGTTAAATCACTTGATCTAAGAGGACACGTCACAGGCCCTCGACACATGATATTACGCTCACCAAAAGTATCGCTCAATAAATTGATTATTTTTGAAGAAATATTAACCAATGATACCCTCTGCTCAAACTGACTTTTTGAGGATTAAAGTCGTCTTAACAATTACCATTATCATCACTCCAAATGCGTAGATTTTATTTATTAACATATCCATTCATATTCATATTGGAGGCAGTGGGCGATGGGTCGTGTTGTTGTTCAATTATTATTTTGTTACAAATTTGCATGTTTTGTAAACGTTGTTTCGCAGTCAGAATGTTGTTTATGAAATGTCAAACCGAACTAAATATGAAATGAAGTAAAAGCTGTTAAAAATACCAACTCCGAAAAAAGTATTACTTCTTTGAAACCCATACATCTATAGTAAAAGAAAAAAAAACACCCTTTATATGCATATCCATATATATCGATTCAGTTAACTGGGCCAATAATAGAAACCAAAACATTTTCTGAATGTAATGTACACATCTTAAAATTCGAGCTATTATGTCACAGCTTTTAAGAAAATATTGTTTTTGAAACAAAATATACCATTTCTTCAAGGTTTATAGAATACTAGTTTACGACAACCGTTGACGTCACCGAACCACCTTCGTCATATTTACAATAGACGAGGATGATTACCTCGCAACGTTGAGATCGTAGTGAGATAGATACCGGAATTTGATGAGAAGCAGGACCCATGAGGATACAAAGAAAGAAAGAGGCCGAGTTGCGTGAATATGAAGAACCTGAGAACGGGCCGATAAGTGTAATGCTCGAAAATTCTACGAAAAGATACGGCGACTTACACAAGGTTTCCAGACCGGAGCAAACTCTTGTGGGATGCAGAGAGGTGATCTAGTAAAAGATACCGCTTTAAGAACAACAATGCAGCTGGAGCCAATGGCTTACCGGTTGACCTATTTAAACAAGGCGGTGAAGAGCTGACAAGCAGTGCAGGCATGCATCAGTTTTTTTGCGAAATATGGTCGGATTAAAGCATGCCCGACCATTGGGACTTAAGTGTGTTTTCCTCTTGGGAAAAGCCTCTTTAATATCACATACAAGGCTCTAACAACTGGACCTTATCAGTGTTGCTTTAGGCCTGGTAAATGACCAAATATTCACCATGTGCCAAATCTTGAAAAAGACCCCCCAAAAAGTTCACACCATCTCTTTGTCGATTTTAAAGCAGCCTCCGACAGTACGAAAAAAACTGCCTCCACGCCGCTATATCTGAATTCGGTATCTCCGTAAAACTTATTTTAACTGACGTTAGGCAACACCAGAAGCATCATCTTCATCGGGAAGAACCTCTACAAGCCGTTCGATATGGAACGAGGTTTTTGAAAAGCTGATGCCTCATCGTGTGACTTCTTTAACTTATTTCTGGAGAAAAAAATACGAGCAACAGAGTTGAATAGAGAAGGTACAATTTCTATAAGAGTGTTTTTGTTTAAAAAATATCACATAAAAAATTTTTTATGCAGAAACTATACAATAAATTTTGTTAATTCATTCTTACAAACTTATATTATAAATATATTTAATCTTCATGTTTTCAATCCAAAACTTATGTCATTAAATTCAAAAAAAAGTGCGGCCAACGAAGATACTAGAAACTCGTTTCCTTGTTTTAATTTTCAAAAAAAAACTAGTATGAATCGCTCACAAAAATTTTCTTAAAATTGTTGTCCGGAATAAACCACTGTATATTTTTTTACCGCTTCGAATTTTTGAGCATGATTTTTTTTTAGAAGATGTTGATGCCTTTTTTTACGTTTTGACCGTATTTGCCATGCCATTCATTTTACATGGCTTCAAATGATATAATTGTTGGCTACAAAAATTTTTGTTTAAAAATAATATTAGCTACACAAATCGGAAATTTCTGGATATTAAAATTTTGATTCCAAAAAAATACCAATGTAAGCCTTTAAAATTTTATAGTCAAAATGTTACGCTGTTTAATGGATAAAATGTTGAAAATTTATTTTAAATTCTTCGGCTACATACAAAATTAAACAAATTTCGTCATTAAACATATAATTTTGCTACTGTCGTAAGCTTTTATTCCATGAATACTTTGAATTTAGAAAATATGGTAAAACTCGTCTATGACACTATTTTTTCATTTTTCGATGAGTATATTGAGATGCAAATGTATTAATTTTATTAAAATTTTTATCAAAAGCTATATATAATAATAATAATATTAATTACTTAATTCCATCTGTTATTAAGGAGAATTTTTATTATACTTTCCAACCTTATAATGTTCTTCAAACATTTAGTAGCCGCAATTAGAAACCTTCGAAATGTGTTTTAGACATATAAATTGTAATTGTTTAACGATCAAGAGGCTTTGCAATAAACGATACCTTTTCTTCAGAAACATCTACATATAAAGTGCATAGCGAGTAATAAATCTGACGCTGTGAAGATTCGTTGGGATCTAAACCAAGCTAAAAAAGCAGAAAAGTAAAAAAAAAACAAATGCTAAATTTGAACTTTTTTTTGCTAAACGTTAAAAAAAAGAGCGGAATCTAGCGGGAAAACAGCTCAAAGGGCGCATTCAACTGAAGTCAACATCGTTAAAGTGGAGCAGATGGAGACTGAGACTCGTAATTTAAGTTTGACAGATACAGCTGAGCTTTCTGTATCTCAGGATTGCAGTTGTACCATTTGGTATTGGTACTCGTAATGTTCCGAAAGATATTATGAATTTTCTTTAAAAAATCGATCGCGTTAAGGGACTCTGAGACATGCTGTTAGGAGTTGATTCCAACACACTTTCATAAACTTCATTGTAAATGGTGATGAGATATGAGCTTACAAGTTTGATATGCAGAACAGATTCAGCGATAAATCTCCAATGCACTACGATAAAGTACAATATGTCAAGATTATCATTGTGAACGAAGTTTTGACCAAAAATTCAACAAATACCATCGAATATTCACCGTATTCACCTGTTGTCCAACAGACTTCTCTATCTCTTTCTAAAACTAAAATAACCCCTCAAATCACCCATTTACAGTCGACAGAAGTCTGAAGTGGATTGCATAAAATGTATTATTATTAATTATTGTTATTTTGGAAGGGGTGAATACAATAAATTTGAATTAATAAAAAATAGTTTGATTATTATTGACCAATGCCTGTTAAGATTTTAACAAGGAAAACTTTAACAATCTAAAAAAATTTATGGTATTGGTAATGATGGCAAAACATTCGTTCAAAAAAACTTGTTTTATTTCATAATTTTTTGTTAGGTGATTTTTATTTTTTTTTTTTAATCCGCTTGGAGGGATTGATAAGTTTTGAAGAGGCTTATTGCTTATAATTTCAGCTACGGCGGCCGCTGATATACTTAAGAATATAATGTAGTCACATTATTTTGATTTCTTGCCACACTAAGGCGAGGTAAAAAGATGATTATCACAAGTGCAAAGAAAAACAAAATATAAACAAAAAAGTTTTAAAATTTCCATTCCCAGGGTTTATCATATAGGTGTGGTACTGTTTTTCCGAAAAATTAGCTATTTCTTTAATTTCGGAACCAAGTATTGTCGAACTGAATAACTACACTTTTCCGGTTTTACATACCGGTTTCTTAATTCATGCAACTCAAACGTGATATGTTCTATTTATTACCGCAGGACTATACTCAATTCCTACTCTTGCGTCCACGTTGCGCCCCCTGGAAATATGAGCAACCCTTGTGCAAACCAACTCAGTGGAGCCACTCCGACTTATTCGTTTTAATGGTATGCTGAAGTCTAAATGCAGCGTTTGCTCACTAGAGGTGCGGCTGCGAGCGGGCGTTGGTCTTGAAGCAGTGGCTACATAAATGTGAAAAAATTTAAACTTACTCCCTAGCGAAGTTGTGTGGGTTTGGCACCCGTCACGTAGAAACCAGTTCCAATGAAAAAATTAATAACGCCTCGAACAAGATACCATCCCTTCTGATGACGTCTGTCGCGTATATGCTGCAGCCAAAAATGGTTAGCGTGACCCGATTTAGCCATAATTTGGTATAAGTCTTTCATTTATTGTAGAAAGAAGAAATCTGTACTATTGTAAAAGCCACGTCCCCTATGCTAGTGGGCGGTAAAATTGAAAGTGTTTTAATGAAGTTTGGTATAAAGCTTCCTGTTATCTCTAGAAGTCAAAATATGAAAGTTGGTTTGGAGCTCAGACACTCCACCATACATAGAAGTTTCAAGCTCCAAACTTCAAAAAATTCACCGATTTTCAGTGTAGATACCAGTAAAAAAAGTTAAAATTATGCAATTTGTCCAGCTATGTCTCCTAAATTGCTATTATATAACCCCTTCCGGTACGATTTAATAATGAAAAAGTGTGCATTATTCTTCATAATCGCTCGAATAATCTTAACCTTCAAAGTCTGCAAAACTCTTTTCCATTATGGTATCTACTATACAACACAGTCTTCCTTTACAGAAATATATTATATATTGACCTATGCTCACACTCAATTTTTATAAGAATGAAATCTTACAGACTAACAACAATTCGGCCGTGACTTGTCCCAAGAAATATGTGATTGAAGCTATGATATGTTCACTACTAAAAAAGGTGTTGCATGACGAGTGGAGCTCGTCACTGTGCGATATGGCATGAAAAACCAATGATGAGCTAGACTTATCATTTTACCGGAAAAGGTTAAATGTGAAACTGATTTTTGAAATTTCCTTATGTGACGTATTTACTTTCTTTCTGCAAAGGCATTTTCTAAAAGTCTTATTTAAGAAGGTTAGTTAGTACAAGCTATAATCTCGTCATAATGTAACGATTGTTGAGTAAAACGATTAACGAGTAGCGACTGACAAAGTCGCGGCCTAAAGTACTTAATGAAACCATTCAGTGTTTTATGTTGTGTTATTTATACTAATAATGAGCCGCGCAATTATTGTTAAATTCATGCTCATCCGCACTGACCGCATCTTTTCGATCATATTTAAGCATTCTCATTTACTTCTCCCTCTCTATCTCTCTCTCTCTCTCTCTCCTTTGATTCAACAACTTGTTTCTGTGACTATCTAACACCTCATACATGCTATCCGTGCGTTTAATTTTAATTTCCCTGAGCAAAAGAACAAAATAGGGTACAAATTATGAAGTATACTAAGAGCACTGACACTTTTAGTGTACATCAGCATTCACACATTAAATAAAAATATTGTTTATTGGTCTTTTTCTTTAAGGTAATTACTTCCAGCCACTTTTGAAGAAGTCATTTTGCTTAACAAAGTCCAAATAATCGTTCCCTATCTTACCTTCTGCCACTGTGTTTGTGGTGACAGCTCCTGTTGTTGCACTTATGGCTGTTGTTGTAGTAGTACCAGCAACATTTGTCGGCTCAATACGAATACGTTGAACTACACGTCTGCGTACAGAAGGTTCATTTGAATTATTTTCTTTGGCTGGACCACAACATATTAAACAACACACCTACAACAAATTGCGGTAAAATGAAAAGAAAATTAAAACAAATCGCTTGAAAGACTTTGCAGCCGTATTTTAAACCCGTAAACTTACTTTTATTACTAGATAAATAATGAAGAAAGCTATAATTATTAAGAAAACAACTCCAACATCACCCATTTTCTCAAATAAATGGGCACATCAAATTCAAATATCACTTTATTATATCACAATGCTTATCACAAATTCTCAGTTAATTAAATTATAATAACTGCTATTATACAATAATTGTAAAGAAGTACGTGATGATAAAATATGTTAATTGAGTACGAGTATGTTTAAGTGTTCTATTTTTATTTAATTTCTTTTTTTTACACAACTATTTATTTTATAAAGGTGCATAATTTTCATATAAAACACCCCAGCAGGCACTGGTTATCGCGACACAACTAAAATAACATATATCACTGACATTTGACTTTGCTGGTATTCCCTTACAAAGAAATTGATAAAGCACGCGCCCAGTAAACCATAAAAAGAGACCACAAGTGGTATGCACAAATTTATGTAGAATGTTGAAAACTCGAGCGAACTCTAATGAATTATTGTAATAACCGGAAGTTGATAAAGGCAAATAGCGGACTGAAGTTTTTTACAAAACGATTTGCCGAGGATAGAAAGACCTAAGTGAGTATCAAATTCAATGATTATTTTTCGACGGAAGAAAATATAATTTTCAACATACATATAATATGTATAGAACAAGATCGTGTAGAAATAATGATTTTCAATAGTATTTCTGGAATTTTACTAACCGCTTCAAATAGCAAAAGATTTATTAAAAGGAAAGAGTTTCAATTAATTTTAAAATATTGATGGCTTAATTTTAGTTTCAAAACTCCTGCACTTGATTGCAATCGCTGATTTATCTTGTCATTTTTATATAATATAATAAACCCAACGAATACCCTCCTCCCGCCTAACCCACACGAGGGGTGCCATTCGTACGGAATTTGTCGACTCATGAGTGACAAGAGTTTGTGAATTTGAGTGGGTCTAACAGATGGAAGGTGTTGGAATGAAAATTAAAATCGTGACACAATCGGTGAAATGGTTCATTAAGTTCATAATTTGTTTTATATGATTTTAATAGTTAGGCCTAAACTGCCCAGATACATGAGTTGGAACATTGAAGTTTACCTCAGACAAGAGTCATGAACTACATATTGATCCGTTAAGAAGTTTGACTACGAACATTTCTCTACGACTTGCGAGAGTAGGTAGACTTAGAAGCTTTAAACGGTTGGTATAGAGAGGAAGATTTACTTTAGCGTTCCATCGGAATTGTCCTAATGCAAAAAGTAAAAATTGTTTTTGAACAGATTAAGTCAGAGTTAGAGTCGGAATGAATTTTATAATTAAGTTTCCATATCAGTGAACCATAGTCTAAGAATGTGGTGTTAATATGAAATTGGAAGTTAAGCATAGGGTTCATCATTTGATCTAGACGATAGATATCTATGGAATAAGGAGCAGATTCATCAAGTCTTTGCAAAAAGCACATCGTCTTTCTTTAGGTTTAAAAGCCTTGTTATCCTTGTTATCACATCAAGTAGCTAACATGTTTAGATCTGTTTGTAATAAACGCCTTTCGTCGATCGAGGTATACGACATAAAAAGTTTTACATCATAGGCATATAAATAGAACCGAATCGAAGCGTGATGGTTACCTTTTGGAACTTCTGAACATGTTGTATACTACTACAGAAATACGAGGAAACCCAATGGAGAAATCTTGGTTAAAACCCAAGAAGACATAGTTTGTTGGGTGAGAATGGAGTGATTAACTCTATTGGATGCTTTACGGAAGTCGGTGTCAGTAAAGTCAGTTTACTCATTATATCTATAGGATTTAGAGTTACATACATATGTGACACAAATTCCAAATTCAGCAAATTTTTAAGCATTGATTTTTATTTACAAAACCAAAGCTTTTGTATAGCGAATATTTTTCCAATACCTCTATAGTTTTCTATTAAAATAAATACCCTTCGTTTTAAATCGTTTTTAAAATAAGTGGATTGTAAAATATTTGCTTGCCAGTCTAATACTTCAAAGAAATAGTCATTCCGGAGGAATTCAGAGTGTTTTTATACTCGACGGTATAAAAGAATCGAAGTAGATTGGTAGACGAGATGAACCGATTTAGCCATCGCTGTCTGTCCGCCCGTGTACACTACCTATAACTCAAGTAAAGATTTGAGATATTTTGATGTACCTTATTTCATACATTCTTTGGATCACAAATACGCACGCTATTATATATGTATATATAAATGGCGCTTTGTAACCGCTGAAGCAATTTTCGGCCGAGTTTTTCCGTCAATTTGTAGTTTTGCATGTTGATGCTTTTCCAACAAAATGAAGAGATCTACGATTTATACTAAGCCACCTCCGAACGGATGTTTGTTTTTTTTATTAGAAGCTTTTATTTCATGTCAGAAATACACTCGGAGGGGTTGACATTCCCGGCCGAGTGGTGACCGAAATTAGAAAATTTAACTTGTTTTTTTTTTTTTTTAAATTGATTTCCATAACTTTTTGGATTTTGATCGTACCAGATTTTGAACCCTTCCGAATGGTAGTACGTAATGCTAACCACTCGGCTACCGGGTACGCTATTACAAATGTGTAAAATCGGACCATGTTCATACACCGGTTTAATAAGCGTTATTGCGAAAATCGCGAGAAGTCAGTTAAGCACGATCGCATTAAATAGAAAAATATGAGGTACGAGAAATTTTATTTGGGTATAGCACCATCCACGTTAGAGTCTGCATATACATATCTACATGTCTGAAATCATTGGATTGATGACAGAATTCTTTAAAATTTGATACTGCTAATTCCCAGGGTATGGTATGAACAAAATTAAAAATGTGTGTAATCGAGCAACAATCCATATATAACTTATTACTTTCCTCCCGCCAATGGAATCAAGATGAAATAATTAAGGCATTAATCAACAGAAGTGGTAAGTTCTTCGTTGAAGGGAACAAAAGTCATACCAAAAATGGTCTCTGGAACGATATTGATATATAGAAAATACTTTCAGTTAAACCAATGTTGAAATATAGTGGCCGTAATAATTAATTCTAAAACTATTTCCAAAATTATCACTAATATTGTATATTATTTTTTAGGTGCAGGAATCATTTCAAAATCGTTTTTAATATTTTATCTTTATTTGACAGAACGTTTGCTATAATTTAACCAAAATAAGTTAACTGGGTAAAGAAAAAGAAATTTAATAGACATATTTATTTATATTCATGACCTTATCTATCTATAGTGATTAGCGATAATTTGCCAAATGACAAATATGACTGAAAACTTACCTATATATATATATATATGTACTTATATATATTTATATAGGCATAATAATTTCACAATTTCGTTGTACTGATTAATAAAAACACATGTTGTATAAGCATAGGTGAAAAGCAATTACGTAGAATAGCAGTGAAATAAATGAAATGCAATAAATTATGTCAACTGATAAATTCATGAAAACACTGAATTTAAATCGTTAAAACAAAGTTAAATACATAAAATATATTATGCCGATTGCATGCAAGAACTGCAAATATCTATTACCTTAAATTTCTATTGGAAACCAACAGAAAATGTCAAAAGATGACGTTATAGTTAAACAAAACATTTCACATTAACAAAAATCATGATTATCATTGTAGCCGCAGTAACCGAGTGGTTATCATTGCGCACTGCCATAGGTAAGCCAGTGTTCAAGCCTCGGTTCGACCAACATCCAAAATTATGGAAATAAAAAAAATAAAAGTCAATCGGCCATTCGGAGGCTCAGAATTATCTATATATCTCACCATTTGTTGCAAAAACATCAAGATGTGGTATGCGTCGGAGGAGGAGCTCGGCCGAAAATCGCTTCAACGGTTATAAAGCGTCGTATATACATAGATATTTATATCACGGAGTTCTAATCATTCATGCACACCTGCATAACGAATGTGATTACATAGTATACGTAAATGATATGCAATCGAAATGTTTATGTATGCGCATAATGATGCATAAAGTAAATTTAAATATTATTCACAAATCCGTTGAGTGTGATAATCTTAACTCAAAAGATATACAAACAAAATATATTTTATTTGATTTACGTCGTCCACTTATTGGAAGTGTTAAAAAACATTAAAAGCAAGAGATCAAAGGGCATAAGTATGATAAGCTAGGAAATGCTCGAATATTCTATGAAAAAATTCGTCGAATTGCAAAAGGTTTCAAGACCAGAATACATTCTTGTACGATCCAAAGAATTACTAGGCGGCCGATGTCTAGAGCATATTACGCTTATAGAGGGAACACTTCTGCATTTTGTAGTGAAAGTGAAATATCAGGAGAAGGAGAATCCAAGCCACGAATCGCTGATGATGAGGTTAAAATAGCATACCTGACTGAAGAACCACATACCGGCGTGAGTTCATGACTTACCGGCTGAGCTATTTAAATATGGCAACAAAGAACTGAAAAGGTTCATGCATCAGTTTCCTTGCAGAATATAGTCGAATGAAAACATGCTCTAAGTATACTGTGGCAAATACACAAAAAATGGTACACTACGGTCTATGCCAATTGTTGTCGGATAAGTTTCCTCAATATCGCATATAAGGTTTTATCACATCGATCGTATTGGGTGAAAAATTAAAACCCATCGTGCTTATTGAAACTTATCAATGTGACTACAGACCTAGTAAATCATAACCTCTTCCAAGAGATATTGACTCTTCATCGATATATTTGTATTTCTCGCCCCTGCAGACGATGGAATGTCGAATTATGATACAGCGACTACACTGACTCAGTCATGTCACTCTCATGGAGGAGGCATCCTCTCCGTGTCGCCCATTGGCGTCGAACGGTTGCAGTTAATTCAGCTATAATTGCGTAAGCGGTGTCTATGCCAAAGAAGCAGAATACATAGTATACCTACATACTCCAACGACAGCCAGTAACTAATTCGACTGCGTTCTACTCTATATTTCTTAAGATCGAATGGCAGATATCATCCTTCTGGATATTGCTAAGCCAAACTACAGTACTCAAAGCTGGCATGATACGAACCTTACTCAAATTCGGTAATGTTGCAGCTGAGAGCGTGCCCATCTTATGTCCAATTCACAGCTCAAGTGCAAAAAGCTTCAGTAAAAAATTCATCTCATAATCAAAATTAAGTTAAAAAGTGTGGATTTCCAGAGCGTCCTCACGAAATGAAGAGTTTCGCATCCAGTTATCTTTGATAACCATATGTAGCACTAGAAATAATATATTTTTTCCTCAAAAATATGAGCCTGTGAAAGGAAATACAGTCGTCTGACTATGCAACTATGCCTTTGGATTGATTGAGCCAACGTTTTGTCTGTAATTGAGTTGGCACTAAGATTCCTATCTATTACAGGTCACTGCCCTTAATGGACTTAAGTCCACAAATCATTGCTTTGCAAATCGTTTATCAAAGAGATGAGCTTAATTACATACATATGTATGCATAAAAAAATATCTGATAATAAAGTATTCTATTCAGTCAACGGATGCACTTGACAATCTTACTGCTAAATCAATCGGTTTTATCATCAGAAAAAATGTACGTCACACTCAAACCCCAACCACCGCACCTAAAGTTTGCCAAAGGATATTAAAAAGTTTTACCACTGACCTGCATGTCGTATATAGCGTGGAATTTGACGTGTGTGGGTGCGTCGACGCATATGATAGTACAAATGCCTTTCCATTGTACAGAAGAGCTTTATCATCCACTATGGAGAGAATGAACACCCTTAATATTTTCGTTTATTTCTATTGATAAGTGATAACGACAGATTATGCAATATTTTTTTGTATAGATATATATTATAGATAAATTGACGTTATCACTGCTGTAAACATGTGCATACTTATATTAAATATACATATACGTACTTTTAGTAACAGTGCGATAGCAAAAAGCCCCAACATGCAATAAATATAGGAGAGTTCATCCATGTTGTAAAGGCTTCGAATTTTAGCACGCCAATACAGTTTGAAAGTTCTTTGATTTCGATTTTTTACACAATAAAAATTTTGTATTGATTTTGTTTTGATACTTAATTTGCGCCATAATTGAAGTAGACGTTTGATAAAATCATCTTTTGTTTTATTTGAGTTTTCAAATATTTTGAAAATAATTAAAAAATATGAAAAAGGACAAAACAGAGGGCTAGAAGAAAAAAAGAATATGTGAAATAATCACGAATCGATCATTTTACAAAAAAAATTTATGCTAAATTGATTTTAAAGGATTTTTTGCAAAGATATTGATAAGATCTCCGAAACTACATTGCAGATTTTATTGAAAATTAGTCAGCTTGTCTCCAAGATTGCCGAATGGGATTGTAAGCCTACGACCATATTGCTTTCTGCTGATCGAGTTCATTCAAATAATTCACATTCAGATTGGAACTGTCTATTTAAATTTTATTATCACTCTTAATGTAATATAATATTATATATACATATGATATATTATATTGGCGCTTTGTAACCGCTGAAGCGTGTTTCGGCCGAGTTCCTCCTCCAATTTGTAGTTTTGCGTCTTGATGTTTTTCCAACAAATGGAGGGACCTACAGTTTATACTAACACGCCTCCGAACGGCTGAAGGTTTATTTATGAGGAGCGAGTTATTATTTTGCCCACCCTGGGTACACTGAGTATACCTCAGTCGAGAAACTTTGTTACACTACAAAGTAAGAAAGACTTAAAATACAAAATCGGTGTTGGGAAAAACAAAGGTCATATGGGATATTGTGAATATAAAGCAATATGAATTATTTTATACGATGTGGAGCAATAATCTCAAAAATGCTAGAAATCGCAGAAGCACAACCTAGGCCCACAAAATAAGAAACCGTGAAATTGATAAAAATCCTCTGAGTATGCATGTAACTTTTTAAAGTGGCTAAGTGCATGAATCCTACAATATTGAATTTATATCAAAAATAGTCGACCCGAAAAGAAATTATAAAATTGGATACAACTAAATACTGCCAAATTAAGATCAAGGACTACAAATTTGTGAACAAAATGTCCATACAATAAGGATGTAATGGAAACGGAGAGTTTCTGGAATGTGAAACAAACACCAAAGGCTATGATTATTTTTAATTTATATACATACATAATATGTGAACATAAAGTAGTTTTTTTTTCTAATTTTACTTCGGCACATATTTTTATCTTAATAGACTTCTAAAGTATATGACATTTTTTTAATCATACTATTTCCATGTAGTACCACTTTCAACTCCAACCGTTATTGGGGTACAAATAAATTCGGTGCGTTCTCATAACATTGTTTTTACCCATTCAAAAATGTCCCGATTTGTGTTAAATAAACAGCATTTACGTAAGTGTAGTTTTGATTATCTCTTTTAATTGTAATAAAAGTGCAGCTAAGGCTATCGAATTCAACCGATAAATCATGCGAGTAGTTTCGATGCTTCAATAGTGGTCATTTTGACGTCCTGGCTAATCCAAAAAGTTTACAGATGAGGAATGTTCCTAAAACCAGATGAAACCATTGTTGCGAAACGTTATCGATTACAACTAATGCGTTTGACCGTGCATTGCTCGAAAAACGGCCAGAAACCCCCGATAATTTGAAAACAACTTTTCAGACTTTGCTTTTTCCGACTACTGGCTTTTCAGAAGGTTGCAAAAAGAATTAGGAGGGTCACCGCTTCAGGTTTTTTGAAGAAATCGAAGAGTGGATTATTGATTGGATCGAAGATAGAGAAGAACCATTCTCAGAGATGGTATTCGAAGACTACCAGAGATATGGGAGGAAAGTAGTCGCTTCTGATGGACAATACTTCAAGTGATGTATTCTTTTACTTTATTTTCAATAAAAATTAATTTCTTTTAAACACACAAAACGGACCGAATTAATTTGCATACCAAATAAAAAAATTTTAATATTTCGAAGATACACACTTTTTTCCGGAGCTCCATAGAAAATTCCTAGTGTTTGTCCAACAATTTAAACCTTTTCTTTAAAAATGTATGTACATACATACATATCGTATATCATTTTTATTCCCTCGATAATTTTAATATTTTTTATTTTCAAACCTTCTTTACTTCTATCGAGCTTATCACTTTATAAACTTCAGAAAAGTAGTAATATTTTTGAAACAATGCATATGTATACAAAAAAAAGAAAAACAAAAAAAAAACAAAGGCGCAGGAAAAATATTTTTGTAGGAAAATGTTAAGGGATTTTTTTAATTAGGTTTTTTATAAAATACTTTACACTTTACATGTTACTAAGAAATTTCCAGTAGATTCATTTATTGACGCATGTCTTCGATAATATCACTCCCATTAATTATTATTTACTTTCCATTTCAAAGCCGAATTATTATCTCATATAACTTACAGGAGAGTCGCTTTAGAAAATCTTTTAAGGCGTATTAGCAGATATTTAATCGAAAAATTTCCAAACGAAAATTTCCGTGAAACCATGTGCACGAATAATAAAAAAGTACCCGAAGGACTAATACCAAACGATAATATTTTTTTTTTTAGGCAAAAGTGTTTGCTTATTTGCACAATGAGTTTATAGCAAAATATAAATATTGCTTAGAGCAAATGTACTTAAGTCAAATATGGCAGGGATATTGTTTTACCAGTGAAATTAATTATCTTTCTTTTCGTATTTCGAAAAAAATATAGTATTATTTTTTTTAGTGACAACTTAAATTTCGGATTTCTTAAACTAACCTGCAATCTCAATACGTTGTCTCGGCCGGGTCGTTGTAGTATTCGAAGAAATATAATGATTTCGAGCATGGTGTTCCGCTTGATGCTTAAAACCTTTATATATTATCTTAATAATGAGCGAAAGTGAAATTTATTACACATTTGTATTGTATATGTTCAATTGAAACAGCTGTTTACTTACGATAAATAATAAAATCATTAAAAAAGACAGATATATCACGTCAGAGAAATACATTTTCGATTTTTTAGTATAAATGTTAATATTTTCAATTCCTTTTTATTTATTTGTTTTATTTTATATTTTTTAAATTTATTTTATTTCCAGCACAAGTCTAAATACAGCGCGTCTTTCAGCAATTTAATATTAAAAGTATTTACTAATTAACAATATGAACGACAATAATCGGAGGAAAATTTATCTTATCATTGCTTAGCAAGAGCTTTGGAGCTTTTGGAGCGCATCGCGAGCGAGATAAGAAAAAGCGAGCGTCAATTTTCATGTGAGATACGAGAATTTGTTTTTGTTATGTGTGGGTGGGTACAGATATGGGAATATGAAAGATCCAAATGAGCTGGGTGAGCAAGTGTGGGTAGATTGCTCTTTATGGAGTCGCCGTACCTGTCAAGAGATATCATACTTAATGATTTGCAGGTAAATCCCAAGAAGTAGGGGAGAACTCATAGCTCCTATTGTATAATGGGGGTGGTGAGGCACAAGCTTCACATAAGAAATATGTATTAGCTAAACAGCTGTATAAATTCTTTCATCAAAACAAAGAAGAACTGACAGGCGTCACGTTAGACGCTACATTGAATAATTTTTTATTTTTAATTTATTACACATTTATAACTCTGTTTAGAGCATGAATGTAAAGAGTATAATGAAAATTAAGATAAAACGATGGAGAAATTCAAGAACAGATTTGCAGGCTAAAAATCAACAGAAGAAGATAAACTAATAAAAGTCAGACAATCGTGACTATATTATACTAAGGTGGTTTAATATTTTATCACCTGTTTTCTCAGCAGATTTAAATATTATAAAGAATTCTGAGACAAAAAAAATTATATGGAGCTTACACCTAAGGTTGCACTTAAGTAAGACGAAAAGGTTTTAAATTATTTAGAAATAAAAATAATAAATGAATAAATAGAGGATTCTTGAAAATTTGTGGAATATTTCTTAATTTTTTCGACATTATAAAAATATCTTTAAGGTAAAACCACTCATGAAATCCGTCAACCATGTTCATTGGCAACATTTAAAGAAAACTTTCTTGTGAGGCTTTAAATGTGGCTTTAAAGTTGTTTAAATATCATATATTTTGATTTTCCTATATGCCCAAACTAGGCCAAAATATGAATGCACAGCATAAGAGGGAATCATGTCTAAGCCAATATTGATAAACCTCGAGTAACTGCTATACTTGGAGCAAAAAACTTAAAGATAATGAGATTGCCACCCTATCATAGGGCAAATACACGTATATCAACCAACTACCACGGGTAATAACATGAATGGGCTTGGACACAAAGATTCTCAGTAAACTCAGCAAGATTTGAGATATGCCTCCTTACGAGAAAGTGTAGAAATAAAGAGATAATATTACCATCCAACTCTGTCAAATATCTCGGAGGAATTTCTTGATAAAACCAACTTAACGGCGGAGAACTTTTCGAACGGAACCAGTTCCGAATTTGGAATGTGGGGCACATGTTAACATATGTGACACTAGTATCGTAGTCGACAGAAAAGAAGAAATTACCTATTTAACGTCGAAACAGGCGCAACGTACCTATTTACTAATATATTAGGCGCTAAGAACCTTTTTCAACAAAGGTCCTGAAATTCATCCTCGACATCAGGTCAAAAAATCTACCTGTGATGTATGAAGTACCGCTAAGAGCTGACACCATAATAGTCCTTGAGAAATGGGTACACAGATAGTTATAACAGAACTCAAGTTAAACGGCCGGAAAAAGGTAAGGTCATCTGTAATACATACATATCTATACTACGGTCGTCCCAAGATAGTTTAAACTTAATGACTACAACTCTTCGTTCTTCAAGCAGAGATTGTGGGCATTACTAAAGGTATCAAATAAGCAACATTCGCAAGAAAAAAAGGTAAATATCACTTATGTCGCTGGTGATACGGATGTAGAAGATAAAGAAAATGCCACGTTTACTTGGCTGTCACCATCGACCGTCTGAGGCCTTCCAGCGCCTTCAAATGTTGTCCCAAGCAATAAACAATGGTGAAATACTCAATATCCTTCCAACGTACGTCGTGGACTTCCAGTAAATTATTGTGAGACCAAGCTTATATTTACATTAAGCAGAAAATAACTTAATAATTTCCTGAGTATTGGAGATGATATATCCAAAAGTGGAATCGGTAGGGTGCAGAGTGTAAACAGAATATGATTTTGTGATTGTCCGACCTTCAGCCGATTGATGTTATATGGTCGTATACGAGGAAAAGCAGAGTTTGTTTACCCAACGGCTTAGATGCAGCGGCTTGCGCGCATGTTCTCAAACTCTCCTTTCGACACCAACCAATTATGTGTCTGATAATATTCGAGGAAACCCAAATAAGAAGCTTTCATTTTACTGTCAGTACGGTTGCCGTAGTTCGAATGTATTATGCAAAGAAAAATTGTGCTCGTACAAAAGACTGTTGTTGCGTTGCGCGACTTTGCGTTAAATCACTTCGCGCCTTGTATGGGAAAGAGCTCGAGAGTTTCAGATGGTAGCGAAGCGAATTTACAGACAGAAACAGAAAGAAACCAAAATTTGTGTGAATGAAAAGCTTGAGAGGCTTTCCAAAAGTAGTAAGTAGCGAGCTGAGTATATTTATGTGGTAGACACACACCACATCTTCGTCGATTTTCCCTACGCCACTGTGCCTGAACTGAGACTGAGCATTACCAAAAGCCACGTCAGGATCGAAATGGACCTTTCCGAGACAGCACTTCGTTCAAAGGGTATTTTTCTTGCGCGTTTAAGTTAGTAAGCCAAATGAACTAATGCTGACTGACAGAAAGAGATGGTTATTGACTTATTTGTCCCTGCGGCTACACAATCATTAGAATGACATGCTATACTCATAGTTTTTAGCAATCTTTACTTCATATAGACCGCGCAACTCCAATAGTTTGGTTATAAAAATCCTCAAAAATAAAGCGATAAACATGAGAGATCGAGTTCGACAGGAGTTCTTCAATAGAAGTAGATAGTTTTTAACGATTGTTTCATGTTCAAGAGACACAAATTACCAACGAAGTTATTTACGCATTTAAAAAAAAATATTTTTTCATTCAATGACTAAGGAAAAAGATTAGTAAATATATTTATAGTGAAAGCAATATATGTAAGTATGTAGTCATGGCTATTTGACGTGAGCCATATTTTTCATTTTCTCGAAATTATTGGGTGAACAAATTGATTCGGTGCGTTCTCCGAAAAAACATACATACTCGTACATACATACTCGTACAAGCCTGTTATCTCTCGAAACAGTTTTGTAATTAGTAAAAAGCAAACAAGAATCTTTAACAACTTAAGCCAATCTAAGTCAAAAGCAAAAACAATATATTTATATATATATAATATATATAATTGGCACTTTGTAACCGCTGAAGCGATTTTTGGCCGAGCTCCTCCTCCAATTTGTGGTTTTGATGTTTTTCCAACAAATGGATGAACCTACAGTTTATACTAAGCCGCCTCCGAACGGCTGACGGTTTATTTATGAGGAGCCTTTATTTCATGTCCGAAATACACTCGGAGGGGTGGACATTCCCTGCCGATGGGCGACCGCAATTTTTTTATTTAAATTAATTTTCTATAAATTTTTGGATGTTAGTACGACACCGGGATATGAACCCGCGCCTCCCGAACGGCAGCACGCAATGCTAACCACTCGACTACCGCGGCCAATGTTTATATATATTTACATATTAACAGCTAATGCAATTTTAGGCCTATAATTGGTAGCTCTTATATCATCTCAGAAATACACGGGGAGGGGTTGTATTCTCGGAGAAGGGCCGCCGCATTTAAAGTTTAAAGTTTGTTGTGTTTTTTTTAGACATGTGATTTTTAAGAAGAAATAAAACACACATAATTTAATGGAATGGCCAAGAACTTAGCTTTAATATAAAGACAAGAATTTATCATTGTGCACTGTAGATTTCCTCACTGAGTGTAACATTGTGGACGGCTTAATTTTTCAAGAAATGTGGACCAATGTTTTGTTCTGCACACAGAGCATACCAAACATTCCCATTCAATCAAAAGTGTGCTTCATGGCTTAACGTATTTTTTTTTTTTTTGTAAAAATCTGCAAAACAAGATCCTTTCACAAATTGCTTCCATCCATACAGTGGATGGGCACAGCAGCAGCAGGGGATGCGTAATATCCACTAGAGTAAACGAAGTGCGAAACCGATCCATGTTTGCATACTTTCTAAACGATTATATAAAGCGAATATTGGAGGCCGCGCACCGAACCATTATTTTGGTAATAAATTTGCACGATTTGCAAACGTTGTTGCAGAGAAAGTCCATTCATTATCAAATGGCAACAATTATTGTCATAAAGACCAACTCCGAAAAATTGTTGCTTCATTGGAAACCACACGTCTGAAAAAACACCCTTTAGAAAAACTATTTATTTAAAATATAAATAATCCCATTAATTTGTTTGTTATTCCGGTGACGATTTAAACCCATGACATTCCGCATGTTAGCATGCACAACTATCCACTTGCCTATTGCGGCTCCATCTTCCTAGTACTATCACCTCGTAATTAACTTTTATTGACTGAAAGAGTTCAAAAACTAACTCTCGTTGCTACTTAAATTATTTTTAAGAACAAATATTTCCAAAGCATTCTGTGCTAAAAATCTCTTTGAAAATAACCACTATACCTTTATATTGTATATTACCGAACTCACCTCCTGAAATTACTTGATTTCGACGTAACGGTGGTGGTGTACGTTGTATCGGCGTTAGTGCGAATGCTTTAATAAGTAGCTAAAATAATAAAAAATTGAAAAACAATTCACACAGTCAATGTCGTCAACTTACTCTAAAGAGCACCAACATCGAGATGAGCAAAATAAAGTAGTAAACAAAATCAATCATTGCCATTTGGTACACTAATTTTTCTTCTGTAACAACACAATTGAACTGTTGTACTTAAACTAAATTGTAGTTAAATAAATGAATTTTAAATAGCTTTAATTTTTTAGTTACGAATTGTACGTATATTTGTTCAACAATATTGTGTGAGCAACTGGAAAAGAGTGATTTTGTCAAGTGCACTTGAGTATAATCTTATCACACCTAAACAACTCGTAGCAACTTCAACTTTTATCAAATTATTGTTTATGGATTTATTACAAACTCACTCGTAAGTGTGTGAGTTTTACTTGGGATTTTCATAAATATATTCTCATTCTCATGATTTAACGCTTTAATTAATGTGAAATATACCGTTAAACAGATTATACGTTTTTTTTAATCATTTCGAACACATAGAGAACTGTTCGACTTTTTTTATAACATATACTCTGATTAAAAATTAAAACTTTGATAAGATATTTTAAAAGAAGTAGTAGTAGTCTGGGATGGGTTCACGATCTTCTTCTTCTTCTTTTGATAATCACAAATATTTTGGCTAAAGTTGATGTTATTTATACACATATGTAAAAGGCTTCGTCATAAATGACTGCATAGCCAGTGATTCCAGAGACCTGAAACTTGGAGGGTGCGTTCTGCTTATGACGTATGCACTCGATAAGAAAGGATTTCCTGAGAAGTGCGCCTTTGACCGATTTGACGGCTCGGTTTTGTTTAAAATGTATAACATATGTAGGCGGCTCTTTGCCAAAGTCAATATGTGGAGAACTTTTCTTTCTGGAAGCGAACCAGTAGCCGATATGTTCGGAAAATCGTATTTGTGGTTCGATTTGCTTGATATCTTTGCCTACACTAATGTGTGGAAAAATTTTCTTTCTTTTTCATATATTTTAATATAGTAGTTTGTAAGTTATAAATAAAGGAAACAACGTAAAAACCTAATAAAACTTTTATTATAACCATCTTAGAACTCCATGTGAACGAAGTCACAGCCAACCATTCATTTATGTATAAAAATACAAATACGGAAATACGGAAATACAAATACAAATATAAAAAATATTTTGTATCAAAAATACGTTAAAATGTGCCTAGACCGTCACATTGGTAAGAAGATTACTTGCGAAGTGCCAACAAATTTTTTTCTACTTGCAAATGTAGTATTTTTTTACTTCTATTTTTTTTTTTTTTGAGTATACGCCAGTTTTTTTAGTTTATCTATACATATGTAAAATTTCAATAGTACAATTTGATAAGAATAAAATAAACTTAAACACGCATACATACGGACTTCTTTAACATTTGTTTTTTGTTTTATTTTCTTTTTTTGTTGCCCACATCAAGTACTAAAAAAGCTTGAAATTATTATGAATAGACTTTGTTTACATTGTAGAAATGTCGGGTAATACGCATGATAAGATTAAAAAACCAAAAAAAAAAAACTATGATCGTCGCGCCTTCTACTTCTTGTACCGTGACTAGTGCATTTTTACAGTAAAAATAATTAATTTATAAAAATTTCCTCAAATTTGAAATTTAAGCGAGGGGGTTTTTATATTTTGAAGCAATTCTTTATATATATATGTAGGTACATAAATACACTTAAAAAATCAAAATATCAAATAAAAAAGTGCAAGATGGAGGATAAAATACAGCACTCATCAGCAACTCGATATAAGGGAACCGGAACGGACGGCGTTGGAGAGAGAGCAGACTGCCTACCTCGCAAGCTTGCGATCGACCACAACACGTGCGGGGTGGGATAGATGCCGAGATCTGAAGAGGGAAGCAAGACGCATTTGCAGGGAAAAAGATACAGAGGCCGAAATGCGTGAGTATGAAGGGCTTGGAAATTCTTCGAAAAGATACGACAATTTACAGAAAGTTTCAAGACCGCAACAAAGTCTAGTAGGACCCAGGGAGGTGAGCTGGATATACTGGTATACTGGATTTATGGAGGGAACACTTCCCCAGCCTGCTGAATGGCGATCCCACAGTCTGCGCAATATTCCGTGGAATAAACCATCGCATATAAGGCCCTGTCAAGCGTATGTGTGAAAGACTAAAGTCCACCGTCAACAAACTGATTGGACCTTATCAGTGTGGCTTTAGACCTGGTAAGTCAACCATCGACCAGATATTCGACAGCACAAGAAGGAGCTTCCTTCACGCCGCTATGTCTGAATTTGGTATCCCCGCAAAACTTATACGGTTGTGTAAACTGACCTTAAGCAACACTAAAAGCTCCGTCAGGATCGGGAAGGACCTCTTCGAGCCGTTCGGTACCAAACGAGGTTTCAGACAGGGTGATACCTTATCGTGTGACTTCTTTATTTTATTGCTGGAGAAAATAATACGAGCTGCAGAGACGAATAGAGAAGGTACAATCTTCTATTGGCGTACGCTGATGATATTGACATTATTGGTCTCAACAACCGCGTCGTTAGTTCTGCTTTCTTCAGACTTGATAAAGAAGCGAAGCGAATGAGGGCAAGACGAAATATCTCCTGTCATCAAGCAAACAGTCATCGCGTTCGCGACTCGGCTCCCACGTTACTGTTGACAGTCATAACTTTGAAGTCGTAGATAACTTCGCCTCTCTTGAAACCAATATTAATACCAACAACAATGACAGCCTTGAAATCCAGCGCAGAATCACTCTTGCCAACAGGTGCTACTTTGGGTTTAGTAGGCAATTGAAAAGTAAAGTCCTCTCTCGACGAGCCGAAACCAAACTCTACAAGTCGCTCATCATACCCAGCCTACTATATGGCGCAGAAGAGAAACGATGCCAATATCTGCTAAGTCTGCTTTGGGAGTTTTCAACAGAAAAGTTATGGTTTATGGAGTTATATGACGACATTGGCATAGTTCAGCGAATGAATGAGACAGCGGCTACGCTGGCTAGGTTATATCGTCCGAATGGATAAAAGCACTCCAGCTTTGAAAATATTCGAAGCAGTATCCGCTGGTGGAAGCAGAGGAAGAGGAAGGATCAGGTGGAGAGCGACCTAGTTTCACTTGGTATTTCCAACTGGCGCCAAACAGCGAAAATAAGACACGAATGGCGCGCTATAATTGATTCGGCTATAATCGCGTAAGCGATTCCAACGCCAATAAATAAGAATGTGAGTTAGGAGACCTGGAGGCTCCAGTGTATTCAGGAATTCTACCGGATAATGAGTGTTACTGAGTCGACGGTTTTATATTGTTATTCGAACTTTTCAAATGATTTTGGAAGTATTTCATTTATGATTGAAGTTTGCTAATTTTTTGGTGTTAAAATGACTCGCTCGCATAACCATTCTGCGGGCTTATCGTGAATATTATTAATACTTCAGCAAAAGTTCTGAGGGCTATCCGGCAGTAACATCTCCTCTCAAATAGACTCTCTTATTTTGGGTAAGGCGCAGTTTTTTCATGGGCATTACTGGTAAAGTCTGTCGTAAATCGCCTGCTACCAATACAGTAACCACCACTTCCGAACATTGCGATCGCTAAGGCGACATCATGTTTGCTTCTCACTTTGGCCACAAATAAATTTAATACAAAAGTCTTGCCTGTCTACAAACTCTGTTTCGATACTTGAAAGGATAGATATTACTTTGTTCATTCGTTAGAGAGCCTTCACTACTTGACACCACTTCTGCTAAGGAATCGATATCGCAACTGTCCCCAATGGTATTTTGTTTCGAATAGATCAGTCCTATGTCCACTTCTCGGAAGAAAAGTATTCCCCATGTCAATTTGGCAAAGAGTAACCTGTGTACCAAATTTCATGCAAATCAAACGAATTAAAAGTATTGTGGATTTTTTCGAATATATCGGTCCAAGATTCACTTCCCTGAAAATCCTTATCGGATATACATACGTCATACGCAGAACACACTCTCCAAGCTTCCACGAATAGTGGTTAAGATCATTGACTGATCCATCAGTCCTTCAGGAAAAAGCATTTCAAATATATAAAGATTATGCGCTTTTTTAAATGATTCCATCATTGGACATTCCTTTGTCTAGGCGTATAAGTAATATTATTTTCTTGGACAAGAGTGTTTATTAAAATTCATTTTCGGCTGGAGAAGTCGTGTAGTGGGCATTAAAGTCATGGATTTGTAACCTGGCTAGACCAATTATTAAACTAATATGCGGCTCGGTAAGTGCACGACAGTAAGCCCAAACAAATATTCCCTTAAAATTATATTAGCCGTCCGTACGCTATTAATATTATAACATATCATTGGCATTAGTCTCATCACAAAAACATTTTCATATCTACAAATATACATAAATGTATAGCAAACATATTTATGTGTACTCATATCTGTTAAACATTCAACATATTTATATAGTTTGTGCATTTAATGTAGTGTGCGTGCTACCGTTTATTTTAATTTTTCATCATCAATGTTATTTATTGTATTGCTAATAACATTGCAGCTGCCAAAGCATGCAACGCGCAAACAGCAATGGCCAAACCCATCAACGGTCAAACACCTATGTACGCGCAAACGAGGCTTTATGCGAGTAAATGCATAGAGCTATCCATTTCGTGGTTTAAATAGTACGGAGCTGTATTCTGACATCTGTTATGTTTTAGTTAAAAGTCAGGCATTGCTTAACAACCACGAAACGGGTTAAAATTGTTACCAAAAATCTCCTACAAAAATGGTGATTCAAATGTGGTCACGTTTCGTTCTTTAAGACGAGATTATTGTGCACATAATCGTCCAACTAGTCAAGCTATTATACCTATATATATATAGAATTGGCGCTTTGTAACCGCTGAAGCGATTTTTTCGGCCGAGTTTTGCGTCTTGATGTATTTCCAAAAATTAACATTTCAAAAATACACTCGAGGGGGTTGACATTTCCTGCCGAGGGGCGACCGCAATTAGAAAATTTAACTTAATTTTTTATTTAAATTAATTTTCTACAACGTTTGGATGTTGATCATACCAGAAATAGGTAAAATTAAAAAAAAAGTGTGAACAGACTGAATCGGATACAGATATTGTATAGCCTCTGTATCATGGTTTTGTTTGTTCCACCTCAAATATCGCTACTTTTAGTGAAAGTGCAGCCAATAACCCGATTGTGGGGTTTTCTTACCGCACATTATGGCTTATATTGCACTTGTTCTTAAACCCACATCCATATAAAGTCCAGCTCACATAACAACTGAAGTCAGCTGACCATCACAACATTGTCGATTGGATGCTTGAACAAAATTTTCTTCAGCGACGAGGCAAATTTCTCACTCGGGGGATAAGCAAAATAGTCGCATTTAGAGTTTCAAGAATTCTCAAATAATTGAAGAGAGGCCATTATAACAAAAAAAAAAAATACTGTTTGGTGCGCCCTTTTGTCCGGAAGTGTGATTGGATCTTACTTCTCTGAAACCTTAGCTATCAATTGTCACTGTCACTGCAATTGAAGAACACGACTTGAACAATATGTGATTTCAACAAGATGGTGTCACATGCCGCACAACACGAGCGAATATTGCGTAATCTCTCGTCTTGGCAATGTCAATTGGTCACCGAGCTCGTGCGATTTGACACCGTTGGACTTTTTTCGGAGCTACGCCATTCGGATAAACCTTAAAGTCTTGAGCACTTGAAAACCGATACCGCCCAATATGTGTCAAGAAATGGCCGAAAATTGCCTTAGATGGATGGAAGTTTGTAAAAACTCGTGAGGGTGTCATTCGAATTATGTAAATTGTATTTTACATTTAATGCCCAGGTTCAAACTTTTTAATAAAAAAGTAATTTTTAAATGCGTTCATTTCTGAAACCACAAAATGGATAACCCTATTCATATAATATTCGTATTAACGGCTAACAACTAAAGCACTATTAACGCAGCTGTCAGTCGGTCTATGGTACATAAATACATATGTATCTAAGTATGGCTGTGTATTTACATAAATACTACATAAATATGTAGTTAACAAAAATTCGTTCAATTTGCCGTGGCACGCAGCATTTTGGGGTGCGCTCACGCAAATGCGTCACTTGGTCCATTAATTTCATTTCAAGGCTTCTTTCGTTTCGTTTCGTTGTTCGTTAAGATTTGTATGTATGTACAAACATACACGTACATATTCAAAGCTTTTGTTTGTAAATTTAACAGTAACTGAGTGTAGTGTAACATACTGAATTTAAATTAAATCTTAACATTTTTCGGTTATTTTTTCCATTTTTTTCTGTGTGAATTGCGGTTTTGTTTTTTCCTTTCTTTCATGCCCGACTCGATGTATCTTGGCTAAGTTCATTGTTTTATATTATATTGTATATATGCATGTATGTATGTACATATTTACTCAACGTAACTGTATAACAATGAAATGTAATTTGTTAGTTTTTATTAGTAACATTTAAACTAATTTTATACATACATACCTACATATGTGTATGTACGATATGCTATTTTCAACTCTTCCAAGTAAATAATTTGCACCCGTTAATTAATTTGCCTAACAACATTTTTATATAGAGATTTTAGTTTCACTTTGATTTTAAAAATTCAAGTTTAAGTTTAAAAATATAAAAAGCAAACTGTGCATTTAGTAGCTTTATGCACATATGTACATACTTATCGGTAAACATATATCTGTAAACGTGCAATGGTTATTTGATTGCATTCAACAATTGGGTCAATTACATACACGCAGCTCAAGAGACATATGTATGTACGTATGTATATACATACATCCATTCTAAGTTTGTTTTCATATACTTGCCTTTTGGTATACAAGCTTTATTTGTTTGTGGTAAATTTTAATTATAATTTACCTTACCTTTTATAGACCGTTTAGATTTTTGGCTCGCTAACTTTTTTTTTGTTTTTTTTTTTAGGCGTTATTGCACATTTTGCAATCTGTCTACCCACTTGTCCAATTGTTTGCCCGACTGTCTGGCCATCATGTTAACCAAACTGCTTGCCAAGATTGTCTTTGACCTTACATGCCTCCCAAATGCAAGCTTTTGTATAATGGTATTATTATTTTTTTGCCAAAATAAAGCAAACTCAAAGAATTTCAATGTTTATTGAAGGCTTCATAATAACAATGCTGAGCTTAAAATATATGTCAATCAAAATTGTATACTTCGGGACACGGCTATTATAAAATAGGCGGATCTATGTGGGAGGCCTTGGTGAAAAGAAAATCTTATTGCAAATAAATGTATAACAAATACATACATATATAAGTTGAATTATGTTTTTGTTATCGAGTTAAATACACATTTTTCAAAACATAGATCACTAAGAGATGAGAAGGAGGATATATGATTTTATTTTTTATTTTCGATAAACTCAACCAGAATAATTATTAATATATTGCCCTGAACACGTTCGCGGAAGATCCCGGTTCCACTTGTCGTTAACACTGAACAGCTACAGATTTGCTCATCAGCTGTTAAATTGAACTTAAGAAACGATGCGAAATAAGAAGATTATTTATTAGTTTAAAACTCACCCTTGTGAGAAATGCGGTAACAAAGTCATGTGGTGCTTTGGGTCACGGCTAAAAGATAGGAAGCTTCAGTGGAGTCACTCCTACTAATTCGGTTTAAGGGTCCGCTAAAGTCTAATTGCAGCATCTGTCCACCAGAGTTGCAGCTGTGAGCGGCTCGCTATATAAATGTGCAATGTATGGTTCCAATAAAGAAATTAACAACGCCTCGGTTGAGATACCCCCCTTCTGATGACGAAACCGAAAATCTTTTAGGATCACGATTTGAGGGCATGCACCTTAATTGGAAAGGTGTCGCTGCCCAGCTGTTTAACATCCTCGTAGGAATAAGGCTGACATCACCGCCGTCTAATAAGTGCGACGAGCGAGACAAGGAGGGAAGCGAGTAGGTCCTTGTGACATTTACTACAGCGACCATATAAAGGAGTGGAAATTTGGTGTCGGATTCGTGGTGGGGGAGAGACTACGTCGCCGAGTACTGGCATTCACCCCGGTGGATGAACATCTCCCCACATACCCATATGGGCTGAGGCTGATCGAGATCACCGGGTCCAGAAATATGGTTGTCTGTAGTACTAGATTCCAGCACAAGAAAATTCATCAATCTACATGGCTGTTTCTATATAGTAAAAAACCTAAAACCAGATCAATCACGTGTTATGATAGACGGTAGACATGACTAAAGTGTTCTTGTCATACGTATCGTCCGGGGACCTAACATCGATTCTGACCACTATATGGTACCAGCAAGGACACGCACCCACCTCTATTCAGAAAAGTACACCCGTCGACAAACACAAGGAAAGCTAATTTCGGTCGGGACTCGGCAGAGAATGTCATACCCTCCGAGAGTATTTCTGACCTGAAGTAAAAGCTCAGAAAAATCCATGGGCCGTTCGGTGGCGGCTTAAGAGGTCGGCCGAAAATCGCTTCAGCAGTTAGAAAGCGAGAATGATATAGTATATAATTCTGTCCTACGTATATCGGTGTACCTTTACTAAAAGCATATCAACCAAAATATTGAGACAAGATGGAAATCATCAAATATAATATTATTTCATTACCAAATAGCAAGTTATAATCTTTAGCGAATGATTAATAAGAATTTTTATAATCAATTATCTTTAATTACTATACCAAAGAGAACATATATTTATATGTCATTCAAAAGCAATATCTTATACAATTATCTCATATACCACCAGAGCTACTATTTTATGGCCTTAACGTTGCAACCAGCTACACCCCAATTAAAATGAGTAATTTTGACATAATTACCCAAAGTGCTGCTGTCACTATGCATATTAACTATGCAGGCATATGAGCATTTAAAGGCAATGCGTCAAATCACTGTTCACACAAGAAACCAACAAATATTCGTATTGTTATGAAACTTTGCAAAAATGTAAAAGGAAGTGAAAGAGATTTCAAAAAACCCACAGTGGAGTGTGTTGTTATGGTTGGCTATAATTTCAAAGTACATTTAAGCAATATACGCACATAATGTGGCATATGTATGTATGTACAATATATATGTAGCATAAAATGAAATGGTCAGTTAGACCAATTACACTTAATGCTCTATTAAATTCGTTATAAATTAGTTTTCCGTCTCGTCACAAAGTACCATTGTTGACAGCTTTAAGTGTGACTTAATAACTATAATGTGACTAAATAATGTAAGAAGCTAACGCGTACATATATTATAATAACATATTTATGTGAAATATTATAAACAAACTGAGTAATGTACAATATTTGAAACGCATATGCTCAATAAAATAATTTTATAATTGCTAAATAGCATATACTCGTACTTAAGTATATTATTTGAAATAAAAATCTTTATAGCAAATTAGAGCAAAATATATTTAATTTAGAACTAATAAAAATTATTAGTGTATTAAACTGTATTATTACCTCAATTTCAAACTAAGCATTTGACATATTAAACACTACTCAAGGTTACACCAAATTTGTTAGAAAACATGCAAACATATGTACATAAATATATAAACAACAAAATCTATTATACATACTCGTACATACGCAATGTTGAAATCCGCATTCCGAAACAAATGAATTTTTAACAGCGAAACAAATTTCAATTATATTTGGTTTTTAATATTTATTAAAAGTGAAGGATATAACTTTACTATTCTTAAGTTAATTTGCACAAATCGCCACAGAATTATGGAATTTAATTGCGAAACTCAAACAACTAAATAACGACATTGTTTTTTTAATATCTAAAAAAAAATTAAAGCCAACTGTTAGCAGGATTAATGCAAATCATTATTGAAAAATTCCCAATAATCATAATGTGTCTGCTCACGAATACTACTCGATATTAATTAAGTAGTGACAAATCAATTTTGCTGCTTGAAATTTTTGTAATTATACATCAATCTAGAATACCTAATTGTAATATGCTACCAAGGGTATGTTTGGGAGTGTATGTACATGTGGAAATATCAATAAAGATTTCAATTCTTTTTAATTTCAAATTTTCATAGTACGAATGCGCTGTACTTAAAAATAAATTAAGTAAAACACTTTTGAAAGGTCAGGCTCTATTTAATCACTTACACGTATGATGACTTTGTTTTTATTTTTGTAAATTCGACTAGCAGTTCCAGCTGTTCTGGCTAAACTTTACTATTGTATAGGGTTATCCATTTCGGAGTTTCAAAAGTACAGAGCAGTATTTTGACATCTGAAAACTTAATTGTCAAACCAAACATATAAACTTTTTTCAATAGCCTCTTTTTGGCAGATCACGCGTGAGTCGTGTTAAGCTGTCATGTGATTTTTGTTCAGCATTTTTTGGCATGAAAAATGTTTACAAATCGTTCAATTTTATTACGAAAATTCACATTCCGTAAATAATGGATTAATGGGGTCTTGATTGGTATGCAAACAAGCAAAATTGTCGCATTTGGGACGAAGAGCAACTTTAATAGATTCAAGAGCTGCCACTTCATCCAGAAAAAACAACGGTTTGGTGTCGTTTGTGAGCCGGTGAGATCATCCATATTTCTTCAAAAACGATGCCCATGATAATCGCGTTATGATAACCGACTATTTGATACCTGAAATTAAGGCTCGTGATCCCGGCGACATTTGGTTTCAACAAGACGGCGTCACTTCCCTCACATTGCATAAATCAACAGATTTATTGAGATAACACTTCGGTAAGCTGATAATTTCACGTTTTGGGCCGCTCGATTGACCAACAAGGTCGTGTCATATCACACCGTCAGACACGTTGAAATTGTTAAAACCTAAAAGGTTAAAGATATTGTAAGGCCTGTGCAACATCGTTTGGCACGTTTCACCTCAAATATCGCTATTATAAGTGGAAGTGTAGCCGAAGAACCGAATGTATCTATTTCTCGGCGTTCTCAAGAGCTACAACTTTCTTACGGTACATTATGGCATATTCGACTTACATTTCCATATAAATTTTGATGCGCTTTTTGGTGTAATTGGATCTTACTTCTTTGAAAATGACAACATCGAGATTGTCACTGTTAATTCGGAGCACTTCGGTCGTATGGTATCGCCTTGAAAAATATGTGGTATCAATATTCAATAATTCAGTGATAATTTAGGGGTTTCTTGGGCACTGTGTTTTGTAAGAATTCTACCAACCATATTTTTTCTTTCATTACCTTTAAGAGTTAACGTAACGAACTAAAATGAAGGATGGGTTTCAAGAAGAATTAAAATGCATATAATTTAATGTTATGGCCAAGAACTTGGCTTCATTATAAGGACAAGGATTTGCCAATATATTCTAAGATTGGCTTTGGGGCAATTGACCGCTGCGGCGGGCTCGAATAAACCCAAGCCGAGGGTTTCAATTTTCGTCTACTTTTTGCAACAGGGTCCCAACTTATTCGGAGGATTTGACAATCCCTGTCACTTATGCTTGACGAAAACAAGCTCATTCGCGTTTTGATATTGTGTTACTATAATAATATTTGATTATATTTATCTTTTTGACCCTTTTAAAAATATCTTCTTTGGTTCATGGACAAGTTTACGTCGAAAAAAAAGTAAAAAATAAAAAAAATTAAAACAAAAAACAGTAAACATCAGTAAGAACGAAATAAACTTTCATTAACGGAAACATCATCTTATGAGCTTTTATACACGTATATGAAATATTTGTGTTGAGTCCAGTATGAGTTAGAAGTAGTTTAATTAGTAAAGCGACCAACTCTTTTCATCCTTAATCGAATTTGTATCTTTAAGTTATAATAAAATAACTTAAAATATTTCATTAAATTTCTAAATAAAGTAATAAATGTACATTAAATACACCGCTTGCGAGCAAACAAGCGAACTTCACTCACACGTAGACAATGCTTGATGAAATTATTTAATCGTCTTCAAGGGCCATAAGAAATTTATTGCATCGCTATTATTATCAAGGCTGTCGTCCCCACGGATTAAGTTGGAACTCAGAATCATGTCTTGTATACTACAGTTATCTTCTAAATAATCGCAAATTTATTGGTATAGGTATAAAGTTCACTGTTTTATTTATATGGACTGCATTGAATTACTAATCATATATCTGAACAATATATCTTCCTCTACATTATAATAGCAACGTGATCATGAAATATATATGAACATAAACACTCATATCTAGTGAAAAAAATCATCATATTTGAAATATTACCAGAGGAAGAAAACTAATTCAAAAGAAAACGGAAGAGAAAAAAGTAGCAATAATAACAGCATTAATAAGTAAATAAAAAAAATCACAACCAATACGAACAACAACAATTATCGATACATTGGTTACGGCGACATTCATTGATGATTTTTCTTTCCGAATTAAAAACCAATAGTAAAACCAATCTTACAAATACACACACATACGCACACATACACACATATCACTCCAAGTACTTGAAGCACGTCGCTAAATACCCACATACGTGTACGCCTTAATGCAATTTGAATGCTGATGGTCGTATTTTTTGTCACACACTGGCGACGCTTTGTTAATCACTTGTGGCGGCTCTAAAGTATTTTCGAAGCCTTAAGTTGGTCGCCTATTCCGGTGTCGGCCACAAATGCGTGGTTATTTGAGTGCAATTTTTTCATTGTTTTTGTTTATTTTTACTATAGAAGTATTTTAACATGATATAGCTAAATGAAAATAACGGCTTATGACGTTGACCACTTCATTAATATCAAAGTAAATTTATGCTTGTTGTATGTATGTATGTATATTATATGTATTTTTTGATTCTTTTAAGTCGAAATGTGGTACCGATTGAGGAAAAAAAATTAATTATTCAGGGAATGCAATGGCAAAAAATATTAGTGCTACTGGAATATGAATTAGTAGTACGTTTTAATGCGAGAACAATATATACATATACATATTATATAAATGCTTATATGCAAATGCACATAAGTGTTTTACTTACAGCAAATGTTCTTCGTTTAATCATGATTCATAAAGCGTGATTTCAATTAGCTATAATATTTGCTATCGTGCAATCAAAAAATACATACAATGGTGCCATTAAATAATTGGAAATTTTTGAAAAATATTGAAATTATAGAAAAAACGAAACGAACATTTCTATTTGTTTACATACATATATATATATTTTTTTATCATTATTTTTATTATTATTTTTTTTAAATTTACTTGCCTATATGGTACATAGATAATGCTTCAAACATTTCACGTATAACAAATGTTCGTATTTAAATAGAAAATATTAATAAATGTAGCATGCAACTGAAAAACTTGCAACAACGGTCACTGCACGCGCCACAATATTGCTCACACAACAACAACAATAGCAACAAGCATCATACTCGTACATTGCCAACAACACAATGCTCAGCTGAGTGAAGTGCAATGGACAATGGTGAGTTGTGAGTTGTGAAGGCTAGCAAATTGTTGTTGCACTTGTGGCAAGAGTTATAAAAGCATCTTTACGGTACATAAATGTAAGGTAACACCGAAATTCACACTCAGTAACCAGTGCTACACTGCAACACGCCTCAATGAGCCGCTAAGTGAAAGTGCAATGGACAATGGTGGACTGCGAGCGATGAATGCTGGTGAATAGTTGCTACACCTGCTGTAACAACAGTCGCAGAATAGTCTTGATATTGCGCAAGTGAGATAACAGTCCGACTGACTGCTACACGCCGCATTGAACCGTTGAACGATATAAAAGCGAAAGTAGATGATGCGCACAAATGCATATATTCAAGTACATACATATAACGGTTTAAAGAAACAAGAATATTATTGCAAGTACGCGAAATTGAATCATGCAGTCGATTGCCGTTGAATTAAATAAAATAAAGTAAAATAAAAAAAAAATAATTAAATTCAATGACATAAAATTAAATGAAATAAGATAAAATAAAATAAAACAAATAAAATAAAATACATAAATATAATATAATAATCATATTAAATTAAAATATAATAAAAGTAATTTAATTAAAATTGACTAATATTAAAAAGTATTTGAAATATAACAAAATAAAATAAAATGAATTAAAACTGAATAAAATAAAGTAAATTATAATAAAATAAATTGATTTATAATAAAATAAGAAAAGTAAAAAAAATAAAAATAAAAATAAAAGAAGGGAAATAAAACAAAATTTTTATTTTAGTAGAATACAGTAAAATAATATAAAAATAAAATAAATTAGATAAAAAATAAAAATAAAAAATAAAATGAAATAAAAAAAATATTGTTTAAATTAAATAAATTAAAATTCAATAAAATAAAAAAAGTTGAATATTCAATAACAAAATAAATTAAAATTTAATAAAATAAAATAAAAGAAAGGAAATAAAATAAAATAGAATAAAATAAAACAAAAAAAAATAAATCAAACAAAATTAAGCTAAATTAAATTAAATTAAATAAATTGAATAAAATGAAACAAATGAAATAAAATAAAATAAATAAATATAATAAACTAAATGAAAGTGTAGCTAGTTAGTTATTTGATTAGATTGCTCAATCACCCCGATCCAGCGTACTTAGACCTGTCGGCCCGTTGTGATACCTATGGGGGGAAGACATTGCTTTTGCTTTTCTAAATACTGAAACCACTTAATATTATTGACACTTACTGACGCTATATCAGCAAGGCTGTTAAAGTAGAAGTAGCTTAGGAAACGTTGTTGGGCTGTACTTTGGGCGGGACAGTAGCAGAGGTAGTGCTCCACCTACTACTCCTCCTTTATGGCTCTGCAGACGTCACGGAAGTCATTAAAGAACTAGTCCATCCTTCTACTATGAGTCCCCATCAAAAAGTGTCCAGTAATTATGCCAATTTTTAAGCTCGTGGAGGTTCTGTTTAGAATGAGTATAGGCTTAGTTCTGCTATTGACCTCGCTGATGAAGACCGATCTTAGCAGGTATTTTGCAGAGGAAAGAGGTATACTCGCATTATGTGCAAAGTTTACCGTGGTTGGGATTGTACCTTTTATTACTAGTTCGTCGGCTTCGCAACTTTCTGGAATGTCACTATGTCCGAGAAACCAAACTACGGTCGTTTCGCATACAGACGAGAATTTTTTTCAAAATTTCCCTACATCTTATTGCCACCTACACGTATGCGGTGGTGTGATTACAATGAAAAGATTTAATGGCAGCTTGGCTGTCAGAATATATTGTGATAGGCTGAGATACTGTATTAGAATAGAGTAAGCATGAATCGTGATTTTTGTTGAGAGTGTTGTCAAAACAGAAAACAAAAGTGGTGTAAACCACCTCTTCTGAGAATTAAGAATTCGGGTCACCAGACAGTGGCTACAAAAAAAATCTTATTACCAATTTAGGTATATAGCCAATAAACCATATCCTATCCTTATTTTTTACCTATTACCCCTTGCAGGCGTAAAGCACGGAAATGGCTCTCTTACTCCTTCCAACCAATAGAGAAGAAGAAGAAGAGAGATTCCACCACTTATACTAAGAACACACTAAGTCACATTTCTCGGAAAGCATTCCTGACTATCTCGGGTAAGTCATTATTAAAAGCTTCATTGGTATCGAGGAAAACGCCCAATTTACACTCTTTTAGTGCTAGATTCTTCTCAAGCCTCATCACGATTTCGTGAAGAGCGGTGTCGACAGATTTAACCCTTAAGTAGACGTGCTGCTGGTTTCCCAGTAGACAGTTCGGGGGTATCTCTCAACCTTTCTCTCTAAACTTTTTTATAGAAAAGATGTAAGGCTGATTGGCCTAACATCTAAAATCGAATACGACTCGTCACAGAGGGAATATGTCCTATGGAGACACAGGCTAGGTAAATACTATCATTATTGTATAGTATAGGGTAAGGATGTAAGGAGTTGGAAAGATCTTATTGCCCATTCCACTTAGTTGCGTTTATGATATTCTTTATGTCAGATATGGCATTAGTTGTACTATCTGGGGAGCTGCTTGCATAAACATGACATTCTTCAGACCACTCAGCCTCAACATCTTACGCTAGATCATTGCATTAAGCTTACGACCATTTGTATTCATGTTTTGATCTTTAACCGGATATTTATTCTCAACTTTTTTCTAAAATATCTTAAAAACCTTTTGTGACTCCTTCTATACACTATACCATAATCACAACACGGGAGTACTAAACTATTGGAGGAAAGAAGCAAGTGCTTCTTCACAGTTGTATCAAAAATTGACAGAAAGGTTGACGTGGGATGTCTTCCTTCTGACGAGATTTATTCATCGACTATCAAACCAGTGCAGCGTTTCTGCGAAGAAAGTTACTATGAGTATTTCTTATTAAAAGATCAAGTCGTATTCAAGGATTGCCTGAACCGAAATTTTTCATAAACAATTTTGGTCATATAAATTTTAAATAATATAAAGAAGAAATATTTTCTTTTGAATCTGAAAATATCTGCGAGACAATTTTAACCACTATCGAGTATTTATGTATGTAACCTCGTCCGACCTTAACTCCTCCTTACTTTGCTAATATGTCATTATTATCGTGATTTGCTTAGAATTACAACTTTAAGCCAAACATGCAAATCAATATCTCGTATGTGCACAACCTCCAACTTCTCGCAATGACTTGTTTTAAAACGATATTATATGTACATGTATATTGATGTAGCCAGAAACGAAGAAGAAGAGCTGAATTGCAAAAATAGATAAAAACTAATAACATCAAGTAATAAATAAAACATCAGTAAAGCCCTCCGCCAAGAGCTTTTGGCAAACCCCACATGCATACAAACTAATGCGTCTATGTTGTCTGAGCAAGTTATTGCACTACTGCCGGTCGGTTGGTGGGTGACTGGAGGCAGCATCAACGTCACACCATATCGCATCATATCATTGTAAATGCGGTTTCACTGTCTATTTTAAATGAATACAACATCAATGTGCATATGTATGTGTTTTTCCAAAATACACCTTGTGCAGTAATACTGCATAACAACAACAACAACAACAAGGCAACAGTAGGTAATAAAATAAATGTTCATTGCAAAAATACGAAAACAATAAAAAAAGACACAATTCATAAAAGCAAAACCGCTGAAGGCTGAGAAAATCAACATGTAAAATCTGAAAATGAACGCACACACATAGAAAGATTTACAATTGCATACATATTGTTATAAATGATCAGAAATCATAAGTTTTATGGTACAAAAACCTGTATTTTAACACCACCCGCAAACAAATACACCTATACATACATATATACGTATATAATATAATACACAAAGATGCCTCATATGAGCTGCATATGTATAAAAATGCAAATATGACTAGTAAGTAACATATACAATACAATTCACATATACACATACATAATCGTACAAAAAATATATGATAGTCTTTTTCTCTTATATTCGCATATTCAAATTATATTATTTGAATATTATTAATTGGTTTAATGTTTTATTTAAAGTGTTCTTCAATGTGCATACATGCATACATACAGTGTCACACAAAACAAATTGAACTAACACCTACGACTGATAGTATCATCTTCTGTACCCTTCAATATCGTTTTAAATATAAGCAAATTACATAGAAATTAAGAAAAATTATTTTTTTATTAAAATTGTAAACCACCTAACAAAACATCGGTAAAAATCGCGAATGTGCAATATTTACTTTGGATTGGAACAGTCCCATTTTCAATCAGTTGGTGACTAAAGTACTTTTATTAATTGATGTTTTGCATACCAAGCGCGTATTTTTAAGATTCTTGTACTATATTTATGGAAAACAACATCGCTTTCAATTGGAAATAGAAATGAATAACTGCGATGAATTTTAAATTCTATAAATTTCAAAGAAAGTCATGAAAACATTGCTAAAGCTTGAAACAAGTCATTCAGTACAGTTGAAAAAATATATTATTAATTATAACAAAAATGGTTAATTCAAAAATAATATTGGCAAAAAAATTTGTGAATAATTCTGCAGTTAGTTTTATTGTAAATATTAAAAAAAAAACAAGAAGTGTCGAAACTTAAATATCAGCGCGAAGGAGGACCTAAAGTTACAATATGATACTAAGATTCACAGATACTCATGGAACTAAAGCATAGTTAAGGGGTTATATTCACTTGTAAAACAAATTGAGAGGCATTTTTTCTATAAATTAATAGAAAAAATGTTAATAGACAGAATTTAGTGTAATTTAACAATAAATGATTCATTTCAAAAAATATTGGATCCTCTTGTTCCTGTAGCCGATCTTCAGAAGGGCCTCCAAAAAAACGTGTCTAGCGGTGGCGAAGATATTTCTGCTTCAAATTATCTGAAACCCGAATTCCAAAAAAATTTAGTAATATAATAGATGAATACAGGTAATGAAACAAAGACAAGAAATAGTGAAAATTTTGGTTTTTAACAAAATGGCGGCGTCAAAAAAAATTCATCTTTTGTGAGAAATTCTACACTTTAAAGTGGCTTAAAAAATCGAAACTATTGTCAAAAATTTTATTTCTTCAATCATTACCTAACAAATATGTCTTAGAAGGTCGTGTGAAAATTTTAAGCCGATCGGTTCATCTATTTCAGAGAAATTTTCCTCACCGACTCTGAAACAGCGTTTAGGAATAAACTCATTTAAAGTTTTGCGAACCATTTTCACTACTCCGCCTATTTTCTATTTTCGAGCGCCACGAGACGTCCTGAATGATACGATCATATCTCCGACACTGTTTGTCGGATCAACTTCAGATTTTCAGGAAATTCATTCGAAAAATTAAAAACAATAACATTTTTGAAAATTACAAGTGCATATAACCCTTAAGGCCTATAAGAAGAGTTCAAACTGTAGGTGCATTGATCTTCGATAATGTGTCGGCACTGTTAAGCATGGCGGAAGTAATATTATGACTGGGGAATGTTTTTCTGTGTCAGGTCTTTGACTGCTGTATCAAATAAATGGTATTATGGATCAGTTTATGTATAAATATATTCTTGAAAGCGTGATGCTTGCCCATTGTAGAATATACCACATTAGTGATCATTTCAACATGATTACGACCCAAAATACACCTCGAAGCTAGATAAAAATTGTATCGCAGGTGAAAATATTAATATACTCAATCCAATTGAGAATCTATGGGAGATACTCAATAGGAGGATGGACAGAGAAAGTGTAAATGAGGGCAAAAATAAAATATTTTAAGCTGCAAAAGTAGTCCATTAGAAATCATTAAAAATTTTATTACTTTCATCTCGGGTAGGTCCAGTGGCGTTATTCAAATTAAGAGCTATGATATAAAATATCAAAAATTATTAATTATTCCAATATATTTTGTCGCACTAAACATTAAACGCGCTTTTTCGCATATAAGCCATGGAGTCCAATATTACTGGATATTACCAGAGATGGCAATATCAATCGTGAGTATTAGTCCAATATGTTTTGAACAACACTGTACATATGGTAGTACATAATGTGTATGATTGGCTCATCACATCAGCAAGTTTGTTGTTTAAGTCTTTTGATTTATTAACAAGACTTACCGTTCTACAATACCACAATTTAATATATTTAAATTAGTATTTGCTATGTAATTAAGATTATTTGTCTGGAAATAACTACCAAATTTACCGGATATTAAACTATATATAATTATATTAATCAACGCAAGCAAACAATATGGTTAAAACTTTAGTAATCAATCGATTTATAAATATAAATCATACTAGATTTTAATGCGAAAAAAAATATTCAAACGTAGCAGATTTTAAGTTTTCTTCTTCAGATGTATAATTTATATTTTATATAAATTTCATTTTATGTAGTACAGAAATTATCATATATAATTTTGAGAATACAATAAAATTCTGATACACAAAAGTATTTTTATATAGATAATATATTTTGTATTTCAGTGGGGTACTAGAATCACCAGTCAACTCTGTAAGCTTACTCTGGAGCATGTCGCATACAACTGCCCTTGGGAGAAACAGCTTGCTCTCACGTCTGCTCTTGTTAGATTAAGAGTTTAGCCTTGAGCTTTTTTGTTAAATGGTTGCAAATTATACTTTGATGAGAAATTGAACTATCTTGAACTCGAATGGGTAATGCATTGACATGAGCAGAATCCTAGGAATAAATACAGTCTCTCCTTGAAAAAATAACACTTTTGTACAGTAGCCTCGACCACAGTTCGATACAAAACTTATAATCTTCACTTATAATCTTGTGCCATTGCACAATTTTGATGGATTTAATTTAAAAATGTGATTTGGGAAAACGGGATGTATTCAGGAAGTCTACCGGATAATAAATGGCATCGTCGGTGTTTATCGCTGGGTCGATAGATTTATATTGATATTTTATCCAGTCTTTCATTTATGACAACTCCTTGCTAATTTTTTGGTGTTAATTTAGCACGTTCGCATATTCTGCGGGCGTATCGTGAATATTATTTTTGCTTAGGAAATTTTCCATTTAAACTCTTCTATAGCCGAAACGCTTGCTCCTAATGTTGTTTATTCTTCTTCTTATTTTCTTTATTGGCGTTAATGTTGTTTATTCAGTTCCGAGAAATCACCATTTTCTATTTTAAACAACAGGTCTGAGAATTGTCCAGTAATAATATCTCCTCTCAAATATACCCTCATATTTTTGATGAGGCTACTGGTGAAGTCTGTCGGAAACCGTCTGCTAACAATACCTATTTGACAATTATTATTTCTAATATCTTGTAAAGATATATGGTTTTGAAAAATATTTATTGCAAATTTCAAACCAATCGTACTCAAATAGGTCGGCCCTACTTCCAGGAAGAAAATGTGTTCGTAATAGTAATTTGAACACATAATTGCTTATGTGCCAAATACGATTTTTCGAATAGATCGCTCCCGGGTCCACTTCCCTGAAAATCCTTTCATATCCGATCCATATGTTATGCTACAAGCTTCAGGTCTCTACGATCAGTAGTTTAGGCTGTGGGTTGATACGTCAATCATTAAAGATAGAGCCTTTTTATATATATAGATAAGGAATTTTCAGAACTAAAACGTTTTACAGGTTGATTCAAATGAAAACACTACCACAACCGCTTAGTTAGCTAAGTAAACATAGGTATACCCTATGACTTTTCGCCATGGGTTATTATTCATTAACAACCAGTAGATGCACCAGCGGCTGTTGCAACACAAAACAATATTTTGTTATTAATTCAGTAAATTTCTTGAAAATATAGACATCCATCCATTCTGTAATAATTGAAGCCTAAAGCTTCTCTGTATTGTCATTTTGACCATTATTTGCATAAACCCTTCTCCGTAATATGTCATACACGTTCTCTATAGGATTTACGTCCAGAGAGAAGATTCAATTGACAGCAAACATTGAAAAACATAACGACTTTACTCAGCCACAATAGCGTAAGCGGTATCTTCATCAATCAAGAAGAAGAAGAAGTGTTTTTCTCTAGATTTGTTGAGTGTAAGTATAACCTTCAAAAAAAGTAGGAGAGGGAGAATATTTAGGATAAGGAAAAGTGATGTTAACTAATATCCTTGTATTTTTTCATCGAGCCATTTGTCTCCTAAAGGAGTCCGGAATGACCTCTATAAGGAAAAATTAGATCTGGTAATGGTTATCCCTTTGCAATTTTAACCTGGTAAAATGTATTGGACTTCAGGAGAGAGATCTGGGTGAAAAATTTGAGGTGGTGCGCATTCCCTTATTACAACGGGAATTTATTTGAGTACTTTGACTCTTCAAAAATGGTGGAGCGAGAGTGTAAGCCAAGCGTATACCACTTATGAACTTTCATACTTGAGCCATTTCTGATGCTCTTAAGTATCTAGGCAAGCAAATATATAAGCTTTCGAGCACAATATAAAGCACCCCGAGTTTAGCATATATTAGACCCTTTCAATTATTGCTTACTGTCCTCCGATCTGTAGTGTGTGCCTTGATAATTTTTCCAACAAAATGCAAGAAGCTACAGTTTATTCTAAGCCGCCTCTGAATGACCGATAAATGGTAGTGCGCACTGTTTCCCACTTGGCTATTTCTCAAAAATATTATACTAAAAAGGTAAAAGAAATAAATTTTAATAATTTTTACAGCAAAAATCGGAAGTACGAATTACTAATAACCTAAGTAATAGATTTATATCATCAGAAACGTCTAATTTACAATTTATTCAAAAACTTGGAGTAAGTATAAACAAGACAAATATTTTCTAGCATATTCACTGTTCTATTCAACTATAATTTTGAAATAATAATAAATTATATTTTATTAAAGGTTTCCACACTTAACTTAAAATAACGGAAATAAAGTTTGTGATTATTACAGAACTGAATCGGAAGTAGGAAGCAGAATTTTGCAAATAATTCATAAACTTCTAACACCCCCGCAAAGAAGTCCAAAAAACTCCCATTAATCGAAGTCAGAAAATGCTCAATGGCATGAGAGACCGAGTGAGAGAGCGAGTGAGTTACAAAGCCAAAATGCTCAAAGCATTGAATGCTGAAATAATAGAAAATTTTGAAAATTTTTCCAAAAGCTCTCAAATTAATTTTGCGAGACTTGCCTAAAAGAGTAAACTTTAAAAATTTTAAAACCTGTCACAACATAAACCAAAGCTTGCTACTCCACCGAAAATGAAAGCGCTCAATATTTCACTCAAGAGCGCAAGCGCTCATAATACAACATAACTATTTTGCGCATAGGTGCATGCTTCATACGCTCTGCGATTTTACGGTATAAAATATAAATTTTTCAAAGAAAGTAAGACATTTAAGTAGTTGAGCTTGCGCGTTGAAAACAAAAGTGTTAAAGTAACGGTCGTTAGCGTAGCAAACTGAATACAATTGTATTAACGGTTTAGTGTGCTGCATATAAGAAACGAAAAGTATACATATACTGGTTATTTAACAGTGTACAAATCGAGAATTTGTGTATTTTTAGTGGCAAAAAATTAATGCAAATATCATAAGAAAACATTTACGCAAAAAAAAATACAAATAAAAAATATAAACAATAGAGAAAAACGTGCTTCATAAACAAATACAATACGTTTTCCGGTTCTTACAAAACTCAACTTTGCTCCAAGGAACGGAAAAGGCCAACTCTTTAGTGCGCCTTAGTGGATACACATTCTTTGTCAGCCGCGAAAAATTGGAATAAATCACGAAAAACAATGCAGTAAGTGTGAAATATTTATTTATTCAGTTAACAAATCTTCTACTCAACAATCGAGCGGCGAAATAAAAAAGTAATAAAGAAGAAACAAAAGAACAAATACAAAAAAAAAAAGAAAAAAACAATAGCAAAGAAGACTCCTTTGTGATTTTCATAAAGAAGGAGGTAGTATATTTAAGAAATGTATATACCTATGTAAGCACATTTATTATAAGTGTATATTTGTTAAGTTGTTGCCACTTTACCAATACTCGTAGTGGCAAAAATTACCATTGTGATTACGTTTGCGGTTGCGCGACTTACGACTTACGACTTTGATTGTGCCTGACTGAGGTTGTTGCAAATTCAATTGTTGCTGCTGATTTTTGTGAGTCATGACAGGCCCAAGAGCATTTACTAATTGTCGGTTATTGTCTGCTTTTCATGGCTGCTGTGCCCAGTTGATTCTACAATACCAGCACACACACACACACACACGTACATTGCAGTTAGTACGTTTTTATTACCACTAATGATGCTGGTTGCGCTGTTGGAGGTGATGCTAGTAATGTTGGCAGCATTTGCTATGCTCGTCTATGACCCATACTGCCCGCCCACCAACGTCTGAACATATTCTACTGCTTATCTGGTAATCGTTCAGACAGAGAGTCAGTCTACATTGGTCATAAAATGCGTTTTGTTTAGTTGTACACTTTTTTGTTTGCAATGATTGTTTGATAGATGTGATTAGCTGAAAAAAAAATTTGATAGTTTGGACGTTTAATAAAAAGCTAATCACTTAATTTAGTTTTAATTATTGGAAACTAGGTGAGCATAATTTTATTTAACTTAAATATGTTTATATTTTTCTTTCCAAATGAAACAAAAACAAATTTCTGAAATATAATTTTCATTTGCTATTCATTCGTATTTGAATTTATAACGAAAAATTTAAAGAAATAAGAACATTTGCAAGTATACATAAATATATAATAATAATAATATAAAACTGTTTTAAGGTGCTGTCAGACATAGTAATCAATTAAATTCAAATTTCGAAATTTAATTTCAAGAGAAATCGGAATTGAAATCTTTTCTCAGCCAAATGCAGAAAGAAAATAAAAATTGCGTAAAAATTGCTATGTTTGTTGGTACCTTAATTATTGAACAGTAAAAATGATTATACTAAAATAAAATAAATTAAATTATATAAAATAAAATAAAATCAATTAAAATTACAATAAGTAAAATTAAACACAGTAAAAAAATTAAATATAACAAAATGAAATAAAACAATATAACGCAAAATAAAACGAAATAAAAAATTTACATATATAAATTTAAAATAAAATTAAATTGAATTCAATAAAAAAACTGAAATAAAGAATTAAAATCAAACGCTAAGAAATTCAATTGTCATAATACAGAAAGTATATTAGGAAAAAAAATATGACTGGTATAATATAATCTGCATCTAAGATTCTTAAGAATTTTTTGGAACATTGTTTTTTATCGATTGCCAATTATCGCATATTTTGAATGTTCCTAATATAAAACTACTCGCGTATGTTCTTCAACAAAAAAACTTCAAAACAAAATTTGTTTCAATTTTAATAATTAGAAATTAATTAATTACTATGCCTGGCAGTTTCTTGACGAAATCATTTTTTACTATTGTAACTAAAGTTTTCTAACGAAAAATTTTAGAAAAGAACACAAAAATACAATTTTTTTAAATCTGTTTATTGTAATTTACATCTGGACTCGTCGTCAGAACTTAAAATTAGTACATAATCATTTCTAACATTTCATCAATATACTATTTCGGCAATTTTCTATGAACTTAAATGTACATTAGTACTAAAATATAGATAATCCTAATAAAAATAACAAATGTAATAAAATATGGATTCTTCTTTAGAATTTTTTTTTATACTAATGACACTCAATTTATTCTCTTATAAAAATCCAAAATAAGTTACATACAATTATTGTATTAACATTGTAGATATATGCAGAAGATCAGTTAACTGTTATACAGTTCAACAAGATTCTAGGTATTTGATGAAACCAAATGCAAATGAAAGTTGTCACCTCTCATTGCAAAATCTGGAATCAAGTTTTTGTCATATTTTTTTTTATAAATGGCGCTTTATAACCGCTGAAGCGATTTTTCGGCCGAGCTCCTCCTCCAATTTGTGGTTTTGCGTCTTGATGTTTTTCCAACAAATGGAGGGACCTACAGTTTATACTAAGCCGGCTCCGAACGGCTGACGGTTTTTTACGAGGAGCCTTTTATTTCATGTCCGAAATACACTCGGAGGGGTGGACATTCCCTGCCGATGGGCGACCGCAATTAGAAAATTTAACTTAATTTTTTATTTAAATTAATTTTCCATAACTTTTGGATGTTGCTGGCATATGGGATATGAACCCGAGCTTTCCGAATGTCAGTACGCAATGCTAACCACTCGGCTATCGCGGCCGCGTTTTTGTCATATAGATCTGTTTTTTATACGAATTTAAAGTTGAAACACCCTATATACAGGAAATCTGTAAACGAATTAAATAGAATTATGGAATTATTCTGGAAATTTATGGTATCCTAGTATTTTTTGCGTCGGAGAATTAGTTTTTCAATAAAAAGTAGTGTTTTTACTGTTTTCAAGAAGGCTGCGTAATTTATTTTTGAGATTTGCTTTATTGTAATACTTATGTTATGTCATTATTTTTATGTATAATATTTGTATTTAATATTATTAAAGTTTTGGTCTTTTTACATCATTACTGCTGTCGGCCTCACTCTGACTATCAATGCCCTCCTATTTGCATCTCCTTTATTTTTTTTATCTTTTATTTTTCTACCTCTTGTTCATCACCAGTGTGATACTTTTTAGACACTAGCAAAAACCTCCTATCATGAAATCTAGTTTCTTTCCTTAAAGTTCCTTGATGAAACGGATTCGATGGTTAGTTGGTGTTCAAACCAACCCACATGGAGGACTTTTTATGCTCATGTACACATCTAATACACTAAATGGTTTACTTTAATATCTCTTTCTCGTTGTTTTTGATAAATATTAACATTGAAGATGTCTGATTACATCTTTTATTGTAATTTATGTAATTATTTGATTCTGATCCAATAATGTTATCAATCCCACTATCATTCATCAAACTCCGAATATCTGGACCATTAAACATGCCTGAAAAATTAATTAAATTAAATTAATTATATAATACCTTACGAAGATAGCACGAAGTAGTGGAAATTTTCACCGAACATTATTGGTTGCTACAAGAGTCTTGTGCATAATACTAGCTGATCCCATATCCCAATCGTCTATTTTACCTCTCTCGCTTTTGGTATTGGTTTTTTAAGAACTAGTGTTCCATAAACAATAAAAGCACATGTTCTTCGTATATAAACTTTATTAAAATATGCGAAAATTTTATCAACTATTTTTTCACACTCCGACTGGCATTTTTTTTTATTATTTTAAGGTTTTCACTACCAAACAAAAAGTTTTTGTTTATAAATTCAATAATTACATTCCGCACATAATTTGATTAATATATTACTACCTTTACCTAGGCAAAGATTATTTACTTAACATAATGTTTTCCGCTTCCTGAGGCGAAATTAATTTCATCTACTTAATAGTAGGGAATTTCTCATTCAATATTACAAACAATTCGTTGCCCTTTCATTAAAACCGCAAAGCTCTAATTTACACAATAACTGAGATTAAAGCAAAACAAAAAAAAACGACATATTTATATGCACTTATTCGGCACTAACAATAAGCTCAATAAAGCGAGTATTCGTACATGACCGCATACTTGCATTTGGGTTGGTACCTACGTGCATATTTATATGTACGTGTATGTCTGTGCCTGATAATTGCGTTACTTCTTTTGGCTAGCAACCAAATCTTGCTGCACTCGGTAAAGTGGGAAAAACACCGTTATTTTCATATATTGTACATATATACGTGTATATATACAATATTTGATTATGTGCGCAATGGTATTTAATCAACGACCTTCAATTTGATGCCAAATATGCGTGCAAAAAGTGTTCGGTCATAGTAACAGTTTGTTTTTATTTGTTGTTACATTCAAAATTGGGTTAAACATTTGTACATGTCTAAAAATGCTTACACAAACAATGATAGATATTTCGCAGTTTATAAGGGTAAATAAATTATCGTTAACCATTCACAATCTTAGGGTCAAAATGGGCAATATTTTGAATATTACAAAATTATTAGGAAATTTTATCATTTAATTTTTAGTTTATAAAAAAATTGGCTTTCTGTTATTTTAAGTACTTTTTAATTATGACTATTTAATGAAACTATTTTCGGTGTAAAATCGTTGCCATAAATAAGGTGATAGGTATTGGCATATGTTAATTACCAAAAAGTGGTATTTATTTGGTTTTATTTACGAGTTACTAAAGGTATTTTACCGCATAAAGGTTTTTTTACAATAAAGTTCATTATCTGTAATTAAAAATATCTATGTATCTGACGTTAGACAATATCGAACATATGGTTAATTTTTGTTCTTATTAAAACTAAGTATTACTGGCTCAAAATTGCCGTTTCCAATTCAACGGGTATTTTCTGTTTTTAAAATTTGAGTAAGCCGTACTATCTAAATTAAATTCGGATACTAATTGAATATTTGATTAAAATATTAAATTCACGTGGTCTAAGCTTTTAGACGAATTTCAATGGAAGGGAAAGTGCTGATATGTGATACCCATAAATGTATTCGTAGGATATTAAAAAATTAGAGGTGGTCAGGATGAGCAATTCCTCCTTTTACATTATGAATTTTTTGGGTGAAGCTTGGAGCGAACTCCGGGCGAGAAGTTCGTACAAAATAGACTAAGAACAATAATTTATAAGCGAAGCGAGTGGTGTATGAGGGCTAGACGAAGCATCTCCTTAACGCACTCGCGTCTTGACTCGCATGTCACTACTGACAGTCATAATTTTGAAATCCAGTTAGTTTGTTTCATCTAACCTTTCAAAATGCTCAAACCACTTGGTGTGTTCTATAAAACTCAGGAGATTAAAAAGAAATTTTAGAGAAAATGACAACGAAACCGCTTCCGATTGGTCCCTATAAGACAGTATATGGTTTTTACGCCGGTTGTTATGCTTATAGAGGTTATGATTAAAAGAAGGAAAGACTTAATTATGTTTCCCTTGATCAATGACCAGATTTGTCTAGTCACATTGTACTTGGTTTACCTCTGCCATCAGCTATAAGTCTTTACGGTGAATCATAGTATTAACAGATACTTTGCCGTTCGAATTTCGAATTCTGGTCCGACCAACATCCAAAAATTATAGAAAAGTAATTTAAATTAAAAGTTAAGTTAGTTTATAACATGAAAGAAAGGCTCCTCATAAAAAACCATCAGCCGTTCGGAGATGGCATAGTATAAACTGTTGGTCCATCAATTTGTTGAAAAGCCATCAAGACGCCCACCACAAATCGGAGGAGGATCTCGAACGAATTCAAATAATAATAATAATAAGCTTATTCAAATACAATTTTAATTACTCCAATAGCTAATAATTTATTTCACATTTCGATGAGATTCTTTCGAACGCATAAATCTCCACATCTTCATTGCCGCTAAAAGAAGTCTGAATACCTTAACGAATTAACAGCTACATCATATTACCTATTACGTATAATTTTTAACTTTCAATATGTACTTTCAGCTGCTCTGATTTCGATTAAATAACTGTAACTGTGATTACGTGGAAAATGTGTAGCAATAAATATGTACGAGCTGACCACTGCCCAATCGGCAGCTGAGACTGTATGACAAGTGTTACGTATTTGAGTGGTAATTAACGCCATCGCTATAGCTAAAGCCATTAGCAACATCAATACCGTTACATATATATATATACATTCTGTTAATTTTAATGAAAGAGTTTTGACTTTTACATACAAACTTATGTATGATATGTATGTACACATAGCTATATCCAACATACAAACACACATAGTACCAGCATTTTCATTGCACTCATTTTTTTTTTGTTTTGCTCTTTTTGTTTTGAGATTATTTACAAAATTTTGCTGAAGGCATATGGGGATTTCGCAATGCCACAATTTCGTATTCAGTATTCAGTATTCGCCTATGAGCATAACAGCATCAACCGAAATTTAATATGCGACCAAAGAAATACACATACACGTACATACGTGTATGTATAACAAACATTGTATATGAATATACGAGTATGTACAAAACTGCAACATGAGGCACAAGTCAGAGGCAATATAACCGACATGCTTACGCGCAGCTAACACATAATTCGTATAATGATAGTAAAAGGCAATTGTGGCGACCAAGTCACGCCTCAGCCGCTTTGTAGAGCCTATAAAGAAAATATATTGTGAATAAATGAAGGCAGGAGCAATTTATAACTACGAATACGTACTCCGTGCATGTATGCATCGATAGGCATGCGTAAGCCTGACAGTTTCTATTGAAAGTGATCACTTGCGTTCACGCAATAGTTGAGCTTAATAGCGTCGCTCCAAATAAATAGATTATCTTTGAAATTATCTTTAAAATCCTGTTACAAATAACTAAGTGCGTATACATATCTATTTGAAATCAATTTCAGCATAACCGCTTTAATAATAAATATACCCTGTATCTATATGTAGTTATATATTTATTATGTGTGCGTACAAGTAAATAAAATACTTTATGATAAATGCCGCATAAATTGGCTGAATTATTATGAAACATACATATAATTGCCACAAACACTAAAAAGCCAATAGTGGCTTAAAGCTAAATCGAAAACTCTCTAGATCCAAAAATTGCCAGCATGAGTATATGTATAGTTATTTATTCACTATAACATTAAATTGATATCTAAATATGTAAAAAAGATCTTCACTATATAGTATAAATGAATATTTGAAATATAAAATGGAGAAGAAAACTTTTTCATTAATACGAATGCGAACGCGAAGGCCAGAATATTAAGAAAAATAGTCCATTTCAACTTGCTCATATATTATTTTTGGTAATGTCTCTTCTTGAAATTTGTTTAATTCATGTAAAGGGACGAGCTTTGAGATTTGTTAAGATCAAGTTAAAAAATTATAGCACTTCCCAAACACAGAATTGACTGATACGGACGTTGTACGTTGTCAATATATGAACATATACATCTATAATAAATTAATAAAAAAAATACTTCAAATGTGGAAACATCATATTTCTGCCAGCTGACCCGTTTAGTGTCAAAAATTTCAAAGTAAAAATACTTTTAAATTATTTATCATATATTGTAGCATCATAGAATTTGAAGAGTCCAAGCCATCCTATTTTCAATTTCTACTTTTAAAATGAATAGCTTAAGCTTCTCCGAATGGCCGATAAAAATTTGATGAAGAGCTTTTATTTTCATGTCAGAAATACAATAGTCGGTCGGAAATCGCAATTAGAAAAATTTATTTTCTAGAATTGCGGATTTTTTTGGGCAGGGGTCAAACCCATGGCTCACCACATGATAATACGTACTGTTAACCACTCGGCTGATGCATTAGCTTCTACTTAAATTAATATTTAATGTCCTGCGCAGTTAGGCCAATACCTTTCAAATGCACAAACTACTTAGTACGTCTTATAAACCATGCGAGATTGCTAATGGTTCTTGAAGTTGGCTCACCGAAATGACCAACAAAGTGTTTCCAAGGACATTGTACCGCGTGGCGAATAAGGCTTGTCTTCCTATTTGTCCCTATGGGCGCGACGCAAATTATTAGAGTACGAGCAATATAACATTATCTCACTCAGAATCCCTAATAAATAGCACCCGGTTATTATATAATTCGTTATATTGATGGAGAACCAGTGTAGAAGAATTAATTTCTTTGATATTTTATGATCCAATTCTGCTTCCTCGAGTTGTTGCTGTTGTTGTTTTTGCTGCTTTTCACCAGGTCTGCTTATTTCTGGCATTGAGAACATCTTGGACCCATCGAAGGGCGCTCATCTACTTCTTCATTAGTTGTAAGCAAAGTAGGGCACGTACTCTCACCAAAAGCCTTCAAATCTGCTCACCTGTCCTAATGTGTCATAGTTTTGAAATAATAAAATCGCTGATCTAAGTCATTTGCCTATGCTGCTCTAGTCATAATAGTGGATTGTGCAGAATTGGAATTTGGCGCTAGTGGGCCTAGTGAAACTTTCCGGACATACCTATTCTTTCAAGAAAAGCGTACTGAAATAAAATCAAATATTTTTCTCTAAAAAGTATTAAGAAATATTTATAAAATATAATTTAAAAATTATTGAAATTTAATTTATATAAAAAGTTAATTTAATTTTTCTAATTGCAGTTGCCCCTCTGTAGGGAATGTAAACCCCTCTGAGAGTATTTCTGACATAAAATAAATTATAAACAGTAGGTCCCTCCATTTGTTGGAAAAACATCAAGACGCACACCACCAATTGCTTGGAGGTGCTCGGCCGAAAATTACTTCAGCGGTTACAAAGCGCTACTTACGTGTATATATATAATAAAATGTTAGTCTCATTTCCTATCTAAACTCTGGGATAAATCTTTCATTGATTAAAATTATCTATTTTCTTCAGTTGTGGTATTTTTGGCAAATGAAAAAGTTCGATTCACCTCCCATATCTGCTAAAGCGGTTGTATTGGAACAACTTTTTTAATTTAACCGATTTTATTGATTTTGGCCCTCAGCGAGATTTCACGGCTTTAGCTCCTTAAAAAAAATCGCCACCTACCATGTATGGGAATATTTTGAGTAATTCTATATAATAAAGACATAATAATTATTTTAACGAAAATTATTACTCAGAAATTAAAGACTATTTGAGTGAAATAATAAAAACCGAAAATAAGTAAAATATATGTGATCGCAAAAGCAAAAGTATTCTTAAACTTTTTTTATTTTAAACTCAAAATTTTAAATTATTTATGTTAGAAAGGTTTTGAATATATATAAAATAATATTTAAAAGTCTCTAATTTCCACCATATGTATTGCATATCTTAATTATCTGTTATAGTTACATATTTTTTATGTGTTTGCTGAAAAATTTGAACATTGTATAAATAAAAATGTATGTATAACATACATACAATGATGATGTTGCGCAGTTCTCTTTAGCATTTTTGCAGCAGTGCGTAGCACGCAGCCACCGTCACCATCACCATCACCATCACTACCAGCGTCAACGCCTATTCAACATTTCGGCTTTTTCTGTTTAAACTCGCAGCAAAGTGTGGCCATATCACATTTAACCTAAACGCTGAGACATTGTCGCAAGCCCCTTCAAGTGGTTTCAGCGCACTCTGATCAAAGCTCAAGTATAAGTATCTGTCGCCATTCACCACCTGCCAAGCATATACATAGGTATACACGTATATATGTAGATACAACTTACATATTGCGTATTGGTTCATGTTATATTTATATTTCTTGTATCTCCTCCACCTTCTAACTCCCTCTTTGCTACTGTCTGCAGTAGTGATTGTCTTTGCACGCATTTGTGGCAGCTAAAATATCAATGCAACATAATATTAATATGTATGGTGACTTGTTTTCATGCAACACATGCGTGGCAGTCAGTGAAATAACAAGCTTTTGAAAAATGAAAGACAATATTATTTTGTGTATATAAGAGTATATAGGTACATACATGCTTACCAGAAAACAACATGTGATTGCAAAAAATATGATTGAAAAAAAGAAATAGTAGCAGCTTTGTTGCCTTTAAAATTACAAATTTAAATGTAATTTGCTCTCTTTATATGAACATTTTTAACAATTGTTGCTTGGAGTTGCATTTTTTTATAAAAAGAAGTATACATACACATACATATACATACATATGTATTTAAATAATTGCTTTCAGTTTTTAGCCTCAAAACTTCATCATTTTACACTCAGCTGCAAAAGTACGATATGTAATACTTTTTTTTTGAAAGGCGTTTTCCAGCCAATTTTTGTTTGTTTATATATATTTGTATTAGTTTTTGGTGCGAATTTTGTAAATTGTTGCAATTAACAGTACTTGGCGCAAATTCCATGCCTCATTTGGTAGAAATGAGATTGGCCTAATTTTAGTAGTATTTATTTTCAGTTTTTTTGCAAAGTAATCTTACGTCTTCATTTCTTGTCTTTTTACTGATTTTTTGCGTCCGCTTTTATATATTTTTCTTATATAAACTCGTATGTTTAAGTTACGGGCGCCACTTTTTACTTGCATTTAGTGTTGTATTGTGTGTTTATTATTTGTGTTAATGCAGCAGTTATTGCCGATTTTGGACTTAACAACTTTTTTAATAATACAAAAATTTTAAAAATATAATTACAACTCACCGTTAAGTCTACTCCATCAAAATGCATTAAGTCTGTTGTTATTATCGCCAAACATTTATAATTAACTGGTAACTTTTTATTTAAATCATAATGCTCACTGAATTTCATATCATTACTGTGTGTAAATTTTAAATTAAAAAAATACAATTTATTAATTTTTATCTATTTTATGAATTGCATAATTCGTTTCTTTGCTTGTGAAAAATAACGACGTTTTTAATGTGCCATAGACGATTTTGGATTTTACAGCATTGCCGTGGGAAATTTAAAAAGAACCTCAGACAGGCAGCGGTAGGATAAATCGGGTTCTAATGTTTAATTGCGTCCGTGTTTTATATAATTAATTTGCATCATACCAGAATATACCAGTTTATTACCTTATTCTAACCTAATCTTAAATTTTCTGAACGCGGTCACCCCTCGGCAGGGAATTTCAACCCCTACGTGTGTATTTATGACATGAAATAAAGGCTCCTCATAAAAAAACCATCAGCCGTTCGGAGGCGGCTTAGTATAAATTGTAGGTCCCTCCATTTGTTGGAAAAACATCAAGACGCAAAACTACAAATGGGAGAAAGCACCAATTATATATATGTACATATATATCACCTTCTCTCATGCAGTGTCAATGACAAAATGTTAGGTGATAGTGCTGTTTTGATAAATAATTTGACGACAAAACACATACATACATACTTATGGATCAATTATGTACAGAACTTCTAAATTTAAAGTCGTAGTTTGTAACATATCAAAAAAAGCAACTTAGTTGTAGTTTTAGAAAAATCTTTTGAAAAAAGGATATGGAAATTAAAATCCTTACGCAATACGTGTCCACAGGTTTCTAATACCTGACACCATGATTAGCTATAATTACATTTATACTCACCTTTCACACCTTGTTATGCCTTTCTCTATTTTGTGTATTTTTTCTTCAATGTGATTGCTTTGAAGTAAGCCGAATGCATCATTTGAATCTGCGCATATCTGCGCATATCTAAATATATATATGTGTTCTGTAAAGAATGTGTTTCGCTCAACTCATGGTGAACATAATCCGCCTACTGAGCGTACTATTTGAAACACTATTAACCATCTTGAGACCCAGCATTCATTATTGTACAATATTCGTCCAGCGTGCAGTGAAAAAATATTATAGGTATATCGGCCGCAGCTGAGAGTGTACACCAAGACCGTGGAGAGTCGATTCGGCGCCGGTCGCAACAACTTGGACTGACGTATGGAACGACTTGGCACATTTTACGTCGAGATCTTAAATTGAAAGCATACAAAATATAGCTTGTGCAAGAACTAAAACCGCTCGTCCTTCCCAAACAACATCGCTTCCCTCTATGGGCTCTTGAAAAGTTCTAAGAAGATCCGAAGTTTTCGAGCCAAATTTTGTTTAGCGATGAGACCATTTTTGGTTCAATGGGTGTGTAAACAAGCAAAATTGCCACATTTGGGACAAAGAGCAACCTGAAGAGATTCAAGAGCTGCCATTTCATTCAGAAAAAACAACGGTTTTGGTGTGGCTTGTGAGCCGTTGGAATCATCGGTCCATATTTCTTCAAAAACTTATGCCGATGAGAGCGTAACCGTCAATGGAGATCGTTATCGTGCCATAATAACCGACTATTTGATGTTTGAAATTGAATGTCGTGATCTCGGCGGCATTTGGTTTTTTTTCGTGGCGGATAATTCCGCTTAGATTCAGGTCTAAACATCACGCGTGCCATTCGCCAGTTACCAGTCGAAATGCTCGAACGAGTTATCGAAAATCGGACTCAACAGATAGACCATCTGAGTCGTAGCCGCGGCCAACACTTAAAAGAGATAATCTTCAAAAAATAAGCAAAAAAATGTTCTTTCGAATGATAATAAACATTCCACATTAAATTTGAACTTTCTGTGTTTTTTTTTTTCTTTAAAAAAGTAGGGAACCTCAAAATGGATTATCCTTTATGATATTCCATTTGATTGGTATTAATAATTTGTGTATTTTATTTTTCTAGAAGCGTAAGGATAAAGTGTACTTTGACTGGACTGGTATAAAAAAGTAGCAAATGCACTTATAGAATTTCGTTACAAATTATGAAATACAACTGAATAGTTTAATGATATAATTAAACAAAGTTGCTATTAACGTAATCTATTATCTATGATTCTTGCAATTTACCAATTAGGTAAGAGTTTCACCAATGAAAATATAGAGAAAATAGCAAAAATTAATTGTATATCTTAAAGGAGGTTTCGAAGCCCTAAATGGGAGAAAGGAGTTACTGCATTATTAGCAGGCGATTTCCGGCAGACTTAGTGCTCAGAGTGCAGACGAAGACTTAGCTAAAAAGCAAAAATATGAGAGCCTATTTGAGAGGAAAGTTTATTGCCGGACAGTGATTAGACCTTTAGCTTAAAATAGGAAATAGTGATTTCTGAACTGAATAATAATATAATTGTTCCTACAGCATTAAATCAAACTCTTAAGGTAGCAGAAATAGACTTGAGAAAAAGCTGCTTCTTCCATGGGCAGTTGTATGTAAAACGCTATAGAACGAACTCACAGAGTAGCCTGATGATTCTTGCACCCCAAGGAAAAACAAAAAATATTGCCTACAAAGAAATACTCCGACAGGTGTAGAATTTAACCTTTAAATTCCTACATTATAATATACACAGGGTGTCCCAAAAATAACCGAACTTTATATTTAAATCCTACAACATACAGCGCCATCTATTGAAAATTTGCAACATTAAAAAGATACATTCGTCCTCTTTCAAACGCACCTGACTTCGTAAGTCGGATGACAGATGTAAAATTGACAGCCATTTCAATAAAACCAAAAGTGTGCTAATGGTTCCAAAAAAAAATGGAACAAAGAGCAAATATAAAATTTTGTGTCAAACTTGTAAAAAATTTAAATTTAAGTTTAAAAAATTAAAAAAAATATTGAAAAAAATGAAGCAGTCGTAACCGAGGTACTGAAGAACATTTTTATAAATGACATAAAAAATTCTATGCATGCGCTGGTTGATCCTCCCAAACGTTGTGTTGAGTCAAATGGAACCAATTTTGAATAAATAATAACTTTCAAAGATAATATAATGTGTATTTTACTATTTTATATCCAAAAAGTTCGGTTATTTTTGGGACACACCGTGTATGTACGTAAATTGTTATATTACGTAAGTATTCAGAAAATTTCATTTAATAATTTATATATTACTATACATTAAATATCTTAAAAAGTATTTTCAAATTCTAACAGCAGTAGCTTAAAAACATACCATAGCAATACGAAAATATCTAGGCACGATCTATGCTGATATCCAAAAATACATATTGTTATGACTTTTGTCAGTTTGTCAGAAATTCCTTTCCCATAAGGAGAGATTATTCATGTTAATCATAGATTTTTAATTTTTGAAGAGGCTTGCGATTTATTAAAATGTAAAATGAAATTATTTGATTAGCGTTGCTGCCTCTACTAATTACACAAATATATTAGGTAAAATATTGCAATTATGGTTCCAAGTATAAAAGTTTACACAGTGACTGCCATTCACCTGAAAGTGTCCAGAAACGATTCTTTTAGAGATGCTTCAAGTAGCTCACGACTTGTGGTCTTAAATCGAGTGTTTTCTGGGTGCCCAACAAACATCCGTTTGGAGACGAGCTAAAGTGAGAAGGTGAATTCTCCTGTGGTTTTTTTGGGTAAACGTTTGCTTCCTGAGAAAACGAAACAAGAAGTAAAATATGATAATAAATTATTATTTAAGCCCATAAAAGAAAACACATGTTTTAGCATTTGTTTTCTTAACTACTTCTTCGACAACAAAAATAATAAATCAATACCCAGTTTTAAACCTTTTCAAGTAGTTGAATAAATATAGCTAAGTACTTGAAATAAATTAAATAAAAAACATACATACACGATAGATATATACTGCTAATTAATAATTGAAATATCTATGTATATATGTCAGTTTTTACGAACAAACTTGTTTATAAAATGTTTACTTCGAAAATATTTAATATTTCAATATAACACCATTAGCAGACTACTCAGCACATATTCCCACGGTTCACTGTTTAGGTGGTAATAGAAGTCATACATAACTATAATATACAAATATAATTGGTAGGTGAGAGATTTTCTTGTTCTAAGTGATGATGAGAAAAATCAAATAAAGTAAAAACTATAATTATTATTGAAGTAGTAATTTTCTTGTATAAGTGTTAGTTGTTGTTTAGTTGCTGTGGCAGCTGTTGATATAAGTAATTAGTACGAAAGGCAAATGTGCAAATTGTAATAAAGGCAGGTATGTAAGTATACATATAAACACGTAACACTGCATTCAATATATGTATAAGATTTTCACGAACTTATTCAACACGATGGGGATAACTAATTATCTAATTTGAAAGTAGGTCGACGCCCAAGTGAATGTGATATGCTTGTCTAATTTTGAAAATGAGTAGTACATAGAGTATTTTCAAACCATAATCACTCTAATTGTACACGTATGTACGTATTTACTAACAACACATATCTCTTATGTTTTACACAAGGTCATGAGAGAATATTTAATTGTTTTCTTTCAGTTAAGGAAAAATTATTCACAATAATTTCCAATAATAGACAAAGTAAATTTTATTGTACTAAAAAAAACCACGGGAATTAGATATTTTTGTAAAGTTAAAAGTAAAATTTCCCCACTTCTCATTGATATTCATTATTTAATGATTTCTTAATAGTATTTTTGGTAATTTGATAACTGCAATAAATATGTTAATGATGCATATAATTTTTTTTATTAATAGTTGTGATTTACTCAATATAAAATAATTCGAGTTCGTTGCTTAAGTCTTTTGTTTCATGCTCCATAACTTCGTATATAAACACATATGAATATTCATGTCATTCACAGCGTAGAAAACAATTAGCGCGATTAAACATGACTAAATAGATAATTTATTTAATTAAAGTAGTTAAATGAAATTATTACACGTTTCACTTCATGACGCACACAATTGTTTATAATATTAAAGTTAAAACGTGTAAACGTATGCGTGCGAGCGTGACAAATTGAATGAACTTGAGATGAAGAAAGACACCACAATTAAATACTAGTAAAAAAACATTTCTAAAACTGTTTTGTTAGTTTTTATATTTCACAGCATATCTGTCCCAAGAGGATGCAAAAATTATAAAATATTACTAAGCTTACCAGATATCTTATATATGATAATTTAGAGTATTTATCTTTTTATAATACTTGTTTGTTATAACCGACTTCCTCAGTAGTCACAAGTGATATGACTGTTTTCATATTATTTCCATTTGTTTAATTATAATTTATTTTTATTTTATAATTTTTTATTTATTTTACTTAGTATTGCTTTATTTTATGTTAATTATTTAGTTTTTTTTTATTTTCTTTAATTTCCTTGTTGTTGTGGTGAACAATTTTCAGGTATTCGGTAGCTGCTAGTAGGCACGTAAAGGGGGGTATCTTACATCTGATTGTTTATCATGGAAGTATCGACTTAGGTTGTGAACACCTTTTCTTTACTCTATATCTACCATTCCTCACCCTCCTTGTCTCCGTGGTAGGTAGACTACGGCTGTTTTTGAATGGTATACCCCGAAGTTAGTTAATTGTGTCCTTGTTAATCTTTTCGTGTTTTCCAAATCTGTTTCAGACCTTTTTGTTGTTCCAAACGGGAATGTTAGAACGGGGTTCACAAACATGTTAATAGCTTTATTATTATTTTTTTAATCTATTTTAACTTAATTTAATTTATTTTATTTTATTTTAATTTGTTTTATTTTATTTTATTTTATTTTATTTTATTTTTTTATTTTATTTTATTTTATTTTGTTTTATTTTATGGTATTTTATTATATTCTATTTTATTTTATTTTATTTAATTTTATTTTATTTTATTTCATTTTATTTTATTTTATTTTATTTTATTTTATTTTATTTTATTTTATTTTATTTTATTTTATTTTATTTTATTTTATTTTATTTTATTTTATTTTATTTTATTTTATTTTATTTTATTTTGTTTTATTTTATTTTATTTTACTTTATTTTATTTTATTTTATTTTATTTCATTTTATTTTTATATATTTTATTTTATTTTATTTTATTTTATTTTATTTTATTTTATTTTGTTTTATTTTATTTTCGTTTATTTTATTTTATTTTGTTTTATTTTATTTTATTTCATTTTATTTTATTTTATTTAATTTTATTTTATTTTATTTTATTTTATTTAATTTTATTTAATTTTATTTAATTTTATTTTATTTTATTTTATTTTATTTTATTTTATTTTATTTTATTTTATTTTATTTTATTTTATTTTATTTTATTTTATTTTATTTTATTTTATTTTATTTTATTTTATTTTATTTTATTTTATTTTATTTTATTTTATTTTATTTTATTTTATTTTATTTTATTTTATTTTATTTTATTTTATTTTATTTTATTTTATTTTATTTTATTTTATTTTATTTTATTTTATTTTATTTTATTTTATTTTATTTCGTATCTAATATTATTTATTAAATAACTTATATTTATTTATGTTATTTGCTTTGAATTTCCAACTGGCTGCTCTATTAAAATCACATAACCCAAATATTAATTATAATTATATCACATAGCTTAGTTTCAATATAGATTTTCTTTTATTTCATTCGCATATGAGTAAATATATGTAAATCTATCGAAATATATATCAGGAAGTATCAAGTTGATATGATAAACTGCCTGTCTAACAACCGCGGCACAGCCTACACTGAAAATCTAAGCAACCGCCAAAGAAAACAAAATATCCAACTGTTATAGAAAACAAATTTTAGACACTGCCAGGCATTAAAACGAGTATAAGATATTTTATTTCGCATTCACACACACAAGTATGAAACATAACATATGTATGATGCAAAATTTGCTATTCAACAGCTTCAATATTAAGTGATGTAATTCGCATTTTGCAGCCACAATTTTCACTTAACCTATATTTCTATGCTTTTATAGGGGAGCGCAAAAGCAACAACGAAAAACGTAAAACTATACAAATAATTGTCGCCACCGCCGCCACCTCTAAAAATGCTTTAATAGCTAACCACACATTCATATATACAAATTATTTGATTGAAAACTGTTAAGTGCATGTATGCATGTACATATGTATTTTATGTGCGTTAGTACGTGCGCAAATTACGCATGTGAGCGAGTGTGTGTGCACATTTGGATGCAAACCTCTTTTTTTAGTAATCTAAGCCATTGCATTATCGATGAATATTTTAGCTACGACCGCTTTTGCAGCGACGCACATTATGTGGTTCACTAGGAAATGTTTGTTGCACATTTGGTAAACATTAAGCAGAAGAAGAAAAAATATAAAAAGAGCAAAACGAAAATATAAAATGAAAAATCAAATGTTGCATGTTAAAATCACGTATCTACACATTCCGATAACGGTAATACTTCAATGTGTGGTGGCACATTTATATTTATATGTAGATACATATATATGTACATACGTACTCATATATTACGTATACTTTCTTTGGTGTTCAGCCCATTTAACGTAACGTCGCTGTTTGCTGCTGTTGCGGCGAGGCAATTGTGGTCAAGCGAGTTTTTTTTTGCTCGCCCATTCTGCATTTTCATTCCCCAGCGGTTTTTTTTTACTAAATTTAGTTAGCTGTTTGAATTTAAGTTTGGTAAAATCGCAACGGTTGCTTTTAATTAACCCAATAATGACAAACTTATTGACGTCAGCATAGACGCATACATACCTACATACAGCGACAAATGCATTTGTATTTAGATATATTCAACCATAACTTTTCGTTTGCGTTGTGTGTATTACAACATTTTTAGACACAAAAGAAAAAGCACAACAATAAAAAACGAAACAGTAAAAAATTTTCTGTCATAAATTAAACACATCAAGCTGCATTTCTTGATTTATAATACATAAATGAATAAACTTATAAACATACATTATTATTTATGCTACTTGCTATCTTGTATGTTCGTATGTGTGTGCAACATCTTGAGCTTGCTTGATTTTTCAATTGCCATGCTAACATTTGACCTTTTCCTTTGGCTGCCAAATGCGTTGTTGCTCAGAACAAAGGTGAAGTGAGAGTCATTTGTGTGTGTGTTTGTGTAAATAATGTTTTAATATTAAGAATACGATGTCTCATATGAATTTACATTTAATTACCAAAGACCAACATTACTTTATAAATAAATTAAATTAGCTCGATTATTATTATTCAAACTAGGAAATACATAATCCATAACTTTTCAATGTGTGTAAGGGCACCAAAGTTATACAAAATGAATATTATATAAAATAAATATTTCTTCGCATGTCTGAAAAATTGATTATAAGGGGTGAAGTTTTTCGCTTTCAATGATATTCGGTTTTAATATTTATTTATATTTCCCGCTTTTAGTTGCTTTTTTGAAAGATTTTTCATCCAAAACCCCATATCTGAATATACCATATGATATAGTACCCCAACTTGGATGATTTTTTGTACAAATATACTGATCATTATATATATTTATGTGTGTGTAGCACACCAAATTTCATGTTCCTAGCTGCTTTTTTGACAGAATTTTGACCCAAAACATCATATCTGAATAAATCAATTGCATTGGGGGCTATATTATATAGTCCTCCGATTTGACCATTGGAAAAGTTTATTTCTGGATACACATAATTTCGTACTGTACCGTAATGCGTTATTCATTAAAAGGGTATAGCATACCAAATTTTAAGTTCTAAGACGCTTTTTGGGTGGATTTTTGACTCAAAATCTCAAATCTGAAAAATCGGTCATATTCCTGTGGTATATTTTATAGTTGTTCCATCAGACCGCTTCCGACAAATGATCGTTTAAATGTAAAAAAAGAAGTATAAAAAACCAACTCCGAAACAGTTTAACTAATTCGTTAGTCGTAAATTATAAGCTCTTATTCCAAGTAATCAATTAATTGTAAATCGTAATTCCCTTAAGAATTAACTTTGTATTAAATTATAAACCCTCCCTTCAATGCTTTTCTTACTAGGAAATTTTCGCTATTTACGATTAAATTCAAAGCAGATTTAAAATCGCCTCTGCATATTTGTTCAATTGCAATGATTAAGATACTACAGAATGTTGCACACAGATAGCAGGCACGAAAAATCATTAATCCCTGTTGACTATAACAGTGAAAGTCTTTATTTTTGAATAAATATGGACCAATGATTTCCACTCCTCAGTAACTTTTTGAGCATGTTAAGGCGTCTCAATAAGGGCTTGTGAATTATCATCCCTCCAAATGCAACAAATTTGTTAATTAACGTACCCATTCAAAAAAAACAGTGAGCTTCATCACTGAAATCGGGCCATCTCGTTTTCTCGTTCTGGTAATTAATTTGCACGATTTGCAAACAGTGTTCCGAAGTAAGTCTGTTTTTAAAGAAATTACCAGCCAAACTGGCTGTAAATAAAGTAACTCCAAAAAGAGTTTACCTCATTACAAACCACTTTTATGCATCATCTTTGTAAATAATGTGTAATATAATATTTTCTGTTTACACATATCGAGAGAAAATCCATGCTGATTTTATGAAATTGTGTTTGTCTAGTCGATTTAGTCTAGCTGATAATTCTTTTACACCATTGTAAACCAGGGTGAAATTCGACAAACGGCTTATACTGACTTTTATTGCATTATTTGAAAATTTAAACAGCAAGCTTGACTCAATCTCTTTCCATAGTATCTATTTTGAATTTAATTTGTATAATTTGTAATATGCGAGAAAAATAACAATCATGAAGTCAAATAGTCGCCATTTTTTTTTATTTGTTAAAGGTACATACACATACTTTACATCGCCCAGCATATTTTTCATTGACGCCGTATCAAAGCTACGCTCAACTACAAGAAAAATAATTTCTATTACTTTAAGAGCGCTTAAATTTATTAACGTTATGTTGCAGTAGCGTTTTTTATTACTATTTCATAAAAAAAATTATATATGATTGAAGCTTGTTCTTAACATTTTTATCTTTAATTTATTTTACATTAATAATATTAAATCTTTTGCATTTTGTTTGTATTGCGAGTGTAATATGTTTATTGATCTTCGTTAAATAAAAAATGTTAATAAATAAAAATAATTCTGCCTTTTCTCGCCTCACGAGAAATTATTGACGTGATAGCAAATTATACGTACATAAGAGTATGCAACTCTCACAATGTGCAAAAATATACTGGCATTCTAAAACGCAAAGAAATCTACTAACGTACACGTACGTACCTCTGGTTTTCCCCAAGTATATGTAATTTATCCACTATTTTGTTACGTTCAAATTCTAAAAGCGATAGAAAACTCATAGTATATACAGTACTACTCATGAGTGGCAATGCCATCTTCATAATCGAACACCAGGCATTTTACTCTACTATTGCACTACCGGTAAATTGTTATCGAAATTTGTATGAAAATTTTACTGAAATATGTACTTATGTATTTACATTATGCCATAACTTCGTAATATTATTTACTAATTAAAAATATTTTTTAAAGTTGATTTAATGTACATATATATTATGAGCCATTCATTATAATATGCATATGTATATATTTGTATGCAAAAGCTTATTAATTTCGCGCTCCAAAACCAATATCTGCTAATATTCAAAGCATTAAAGCATTATTGCAATATTAACTGACCACTTCACACCCACCGATTCGTTTGAGGTATACGAAAGTAAAAGTTGCTGAAACGAAACTGCTATAACAAGAAACAAGTGTTTCAGCCAGCTGTACACGCTGCTTATGCTTAAACAAACTTTCTTTTAGCTGCCGCTTTATCAGTTGTTTTGTTACAAATTTGACTATTTTCATCCGCTTGCTTGCATATAATAGCCTCAATTACGTATTGCGATGTCGGGGAAAAACTATGTAAGCATAACAATGCAAAATTTACGTCAACTTGCAATATTTTTCACTGAATTGGCTACCAGTTTGGTGGACTATTACATTTGTCTGTTCGGCCACACTTACTGACGGTCAATGAACGTCCGTTTTTAATGTCGGGTAATACTTGTCTCTTCTATACATACGTGTAAATATAAAGAGATTTAGTTTTTATTGATTTGAACTTTATGCTACAGTTAATAATTATTTAACGGTCAAAGACATTAATTTCCGCTGACCATAGCTTTATTTAATACCTTTCCTATTATTTTTTTATTACCGGCATTGAGAGTACTTGACATCCTTAATAATGTAATCTTATATGTATAATAATATAATTAGTAATAAGTAGTGAAAGTAGTTAATAAATGCAATAAAATTTATATTTAAATAGAAAGTAATTTTTATTAGAGTTAGATTAGTACATAGTATTACAAGCCATACTACATTTATTTAGAAAGAGTTTATAATACATAAAATGTGTCTACTCAAAAGGGAAAGAAGCTAGATTAAATGCTAATTAAGCTTAGATTAAACAAAAAAGTTAGACTAAAACTTAGTTTAAGATTCAAGAGTAAAAAGTAAGTAAAAAGCTTCTTACTAAGACTCTGTGATAATTTTTTAGACAACAGGAGCGATCGGAATAAGAAAAATATATTAGGTCAAGTAAAAAGTTCGTTCGGTTTTTATCTAAGAGATGGCGTTATTGTCCATAGTACTAGTGTTGCATGTCGCATCATGTCATACTATACGGCGCTGAAAAAAAGTTTGTCTTTGACAGTTTTTCGATTGATTGACTCAGTACGTTGTGAGCGCTCGTCAAAGATGGACACCAGCAAAGAGAAAATTCGCTATATATTACAATTTTTCTTCAATCAAGGAGAAAAAGCAGCCAAAGCGGCTGAAAAAATTAATTTAGTTTATGGGACCCGATACTGTAAACGAACGTGTAGCACAAAAGTGGTTTGCTAGGTTCCGTTCCGGTAATTTTGATGTCAAAGATGCCCCACGCGTCGGGGGTCTGTCGTTGAAAATTGCGGTAAAATCATGGAAACAGGCCGTCTCGTGAGCACTTATTTAATTGCTGGGTGTCACACGAACTAACGCAAAAAACCATGATGGACCGAATTTCCATCTGCGAATCGCTGCTGAATCGGAACAAAATCGACCCATTTCTCAAGCGTTTGGTGACTGGCAATGAAAAGTAAATCACTTACGACAACGTCAAGTGAAAACGGTGGTGAGCCGGCGGAAACGATGGCCAAGCCAGGATTGACGGTCAGGAAGGTTTTGGTGTGTGTTTGGTGGGATTGGCAAGGAATCATCTACTACGAGCTACTCCCCTATGTCCAAACGCTCAATTCGGCCCTCTACTGCCAACAACTGGACCGCTTGAAGGCAGTACTCAACCAGAAGAGGCCATCTTTGGCCGCCTGTTTTCCATCAGGACAACGCCAGGCCACGCACGTCTTTGGTGACGCGCCAGAAGCTCCAGGAGCTCGGATGAGAGGTCCTAATGCACCCACTTTATAGTCCGGACTTGGCATCAAGTGATTGCTATCTTTTTCTGTCCATGGCGAACGCGCTTAATGGTGAAAAGTTGGCCTCAAGATAGGCCTGTGAAAATTGGCTTTCCGAGTTTTTGCCAATAGGGACGCAGCCTTCTACAAGAGGGGTATAATGAAGTTTGACATTACGAACAAAACGGCGCATATTTGACTTAAATCGGACAAATATACACAAAGTTATCATATTTTGAAAAATCAATAAAAAACCGAAAAAACCTTTTACTTGACCTAATAGTAAAGGCCTTTTTTTGTTTTTTGATAAATGTTTTGGAATGGGTTACCAGATTGAGCACGTAGATATATTTTCTAATTTCTTTCTATTTCACTTATGTTTTTCCAATACTTAAACTAGTTCTTATATGCAATTTTTGGTATGTACTTGATCTCTTTCGGGGGGACGCCGCTGAGTTTGTCTCTTTCAACTTTTTAAGTAAGTTTGAAACTTTATTATTAAGTAAATAAATAAATTTAAATTATAACTTCAAGCTATTTTCTTTTTTGTTATTTTATTTTATTTGAATTTATTAAATTTCTAAAAGAATATATTTTTCACTCCTCAAGTGATCTATAAACCTTACCAATATAGAGTGATAGTTATGTTATTATCTAACTAGTTTAATTTGAAAGTCAGCTAGGTTTTTCTCTAGTCTACTTAAAAAAAAATTTACATTTCATTTTTAAGGAGTAAAGATCTTTCTATTAAAGATTACATATATTTCTTTAACCGTGTTACAGTGATATTTTGAAAATTAGACCATTATAAATATTTCAAGAGTATGAATCAAACTATATGGTCAGTCAGACCCCATTCGAATGGAAAATTCTCTTTTACTTAAAGTATTCAATACTAAAGTCGTCAAAATATATAACATTAAATATAAAATGAGTATAAAATATCTTTTCATGACCCTAGCACATTTACATTTTTTTCATTTTTTTTACATGTACTTTTAATAATTATTACCGTCTGCATTCAAATTGAATAAAGTTTTACATGTTTTATACATTTAATCATAATTTCATTCTCTCACATATAGTCCAACCACAATACATTGGCTTCGATAAACGCCCACAAGTTCGCAACTTAAGTCTTTTGTCCTATTAGAACCAAAACATTACAACACATTTCCCACACATAAATATAATATTATATAATATGTGTGTATGTGCTTATATATGAGTGTCATAAAAATTGGTTTGAAGAAGAAAAAAAAAACATTTTTCAAACTGAAGAGTAAACTTTATGCAGCCATAAATCTCAAAAAGGCTGAGCTCACACAGCGCACTTGTTGTTGTCGAAAATCTTAACATCTTTACAACTTAGTTGATGAGCTTATATCTCGCTTATAAATAAGCTGCATTGCCTTTCATTCCCATGCTAAATTAATATGTGCATACATATGTGTGCACATATATGATCTGCAAATATTTCACACTAAAATAGTGCCATCATCATTGCAATTCACACACACACACACATACATACTCGTACATACATATAAATAACAATTACAAGTATTGTACTTCAAGCGACATTAGCTGTAAATCGTCAACCCACACTTTGCAGTTTTAACCAAGCATGCATGCATATATTGCATACATATATGTACATACATGTATATAAATGCGAATATATGGACATAGGTATATGTTTGTGTGCATGCTAAATAGTCAATCACATGTTGCACCTTCCGCTTTGAAATAAAATTGAAAACGTGACAAAAAGTAAAAAAAAAATCTTAAAGATACATACAAACTTGTTTCAAAAATTAGTATAGCCACATATAAACAGAATTTATTATTATATTTTAAGTATATAACGTTACAATGCTATGGTAGTACAAAGAGTATTATAACACATACATATTGTACATACATAAATACACCACTGCAGTTAACGAAACCTGCGGAAAATCCCATAGCAACTGCTTTACCGGCAATATTTTACTTTTTGTATATACTTACATATGTACATACAATATTTAGTTGGTAGCATCTTCTATAATCTACGAGCGTATACATTTGTATTCACATGTACTCGTATATATGTACACGTATGTAGATGTGAAAAGCTCCCAAATGGCAGTGAAGCTCCTCGGTGCCACAACATGTGCAAGAGCATCTGCAATAGCTGCACCAGTGTCACTTCCCACTTTTCACATTGTGCACTATACATACATACATACATACATACATACATACGAGTATTACATAGTGTACATTGAACGCCAACACCGGCGGCATCGTTTTCGATTACATAATCGCATCGGCAACCGCTTAAACCGTATTCAACGTTAAGTTATCCCGTTTGTTTGTTTGTCTTTTCGTTTTCAATTTGTTTTCATTATTATTTCTTCTTACTTCTTTTTCTTTACATCTTCTCTATATGATTTGTTTTTACCCCCAACATGCTTATTTTTCTGTCCGTTATTTGTGGCGACATAAATGAATCGATATGAATTTAGGCATAAATAATAACAAATACTCGCCGTTCAGCACACGAAGGTCATGAGTCCGGCAAGAAAGTGTCCCAAAAGAATATGCATCTAAATTGGGCTTTTCATGTCTTTGTATGACCTGAACTCTTCTTTTTTCTTCAAGCGCTAATTGTAACCCTTTTAATATTCGAGCGTCTTAAGCTAACACCCAAAATTATATTTCACAATACGTTCCTACCGATTTTATTCCATTTATTGATTTATAATTCTGCTCTAAGCAGAAGAAGAGAAGTCTAGGCTGATCATAGGATAAAAGAGATTGTTCAGAATTCATTACTTGAATGTTTCCTAGTACAGTCTCGAGTTATTCTAGCTTTTTCGTTTATTTTGATAAAAAATGCTTTAATATGGTGACTTTTCCCTCACACATGTTTGATAAATCAAATTTGAATTTTTTTCCATGCTTGTGAATGATTTCATAAATTCGAATACATTTGAGCATGAACGAGTATTGCCCACAATGCTCGATAATACTCGGCTATCGCGCATTGTAGTAAAGCTCTAGATACCCGGGTATCGAGCACTGTGAGCAGTTCACTTCTTTCTAGTAATTCCTCAAAAATCACCCGTTTGGTTCCACCAAACAGTAGTACTTCCTTACTTGTCATTACTAACCTGATATCTACACACATACCTATTATGAGTGCATATAAGTATTTGTTTGGTCCACTGCCCGCGGCGATACAACACCGTTAGCATCATCAGCATTTGGCGCATCTTCAGTGTTATTTGTTATTTGTTTTTTTCGGTCTATTCGCTCACCAATATAACTGACTTCTGCAATTCCAAATTTCGCACCACAAAATTTTCCCGCGTACTTTTGTTACTTTTAGTTTTTTATTTAAACACATTTATAAGTAGGTAAACATATCCGGCAGTGGAATATCAAACTGGTCTGGTTGTGCATTACTTTATAACCACAATTTGGCAAGCTTTCTAGCCCGAAAATACTTTAAGGGCAGATATTGAAAACTGTATACAACATATAACCTTTATTTAAAAAAAAATTAAATAAAAATTTTATATGGCCCATACGTCATTTTATGAAACTTGAAACTTGACCTTACTCATTGCTGGGCACTTGCACGTTTCAAATTTCCTGCCGTATATCCCCAAAGTCTGAAAAATTGTTGTTAGCAAATCATTTCCTTAGGCGTGAGTTTAAGTACAAGTTTTCATTTTTGGGGGTTTCCGGAAGGATGCTTAAACCATTGCAAGATTCCGGCAATCTTTGAGGTCATTTTAAACATCGCCAGGGTTCTAGTCTTCACAATGCTAACCACTCGGCCGTGTTCGATATAAAATATCAAAAATATAAGATTTGTAATGACATGTATTTTAGGTGCTGCTTTTTGTATTCTCGTCGCCTGTTATCTGCCGTGTCATAGAAAATTCCCGCTGTTCTCTGACTAGTAACGCTTGACTGATATATTGTACTAGTTTCAAAGCTGTTTTTAACTAGCTCATTTGACCACAAGGTACATACAACGCGTACAAATGGCTAGATATTTTTACATACAAGTCTTAATATTTTATTTCTTGTACGGTGCTTTTTATGTTGTTTTTGGTTTTTATTTTTGTTTAGCGATTTTTCGAAATTTTCCCATATCATAAAGTAGTTTCAGTGATTGCATAGTAGCTATATACATACGTACATGTACGTATTTGTACTTGGGTACAAAAAGTGAAAATAAGTAAAAAAAATAATAATAATAATTGGAATAAAGAAGGCTAATGAAAAACGAAAAATTTGAAAATAAATTAACAATTAGTCGTTATAAGGGTAATTAAATGTAATGAAAGGCAGTGGAACATAAACCCCCTAAAATACTTACATGTGGGAAGCGACCATTTATGCTGGAAGCTATTCTAATATGAGAAGAGATTATTTGTAACCTTTCATTCCAAACCTTTTACCCTTTACCTTGGAAATTTGGGATTAGATAACGAGATGGCTAAACCAGTTTCACAGTAAACAATAATAATTACATTGTTGGATTTGAAACATTTTTGAGTATAAATATTAAATAAATAGCATTTTTGTTAATTTTTTCACACTACCGTTAAAAATTAAAGACACTGTTTATCTAAATTTTGAAATTTTGTAATTTTGTCTTCAGTGGCATTTTATAATACTAATTACAACTATGAATATATATGAATAAAACCAATTTACAGTATTAACCTTGTCTGTATTAAATATACTAATATATTTAATGCACTTTAATGTATTTTTTTTTTTTATTTACAAAGGAAAGAGTAGTACTCATATTAACAAATTTAAATGTAATAATTTCTGGAAAAAATTGTATTTTATATTTTCTCATTTACTCTTCATTAGCATTATCTAACACATTCGAATGACCTAATTCGTTTACATTAATACAAAGTTTTCCTTTTTTCCCTTTCTTCCAGCTTACGTCTGGTATTACTAGTCTCTGCGACATGCTTAGTGGGCAGCGCGTTTTCTGCAGCCACCAGTGATGTTACTGCCTCAGCAACTACAGCTAAACCACAAGGTTTTGCTGCACGCTCCATCGAAGCTACAGATGAGGAGGATGAATTTGAATCGCAAGCTCAGACACATTTAGCTTACCGACAACAGCAACAGCAACAACAAGTACAACAACGTCAATTATATGACTACAGCCAATCGGAGGAGGATCAAGAGGAAGCGCCACGACAAATTTATCAAAGTCGAAATGTGAAACAACAGAGTAATTATTTGAAGCAGAATAAAAAGCCGACGAGTGAGGAGGAAAGTGAGGAAGAGCCAGAGGAGGAGCCAGACAGATTGTCACAATTGTTGGCTAAATCATCGTTTAGTTGCAATTCGAAAAACTCAGGGTTTGTGAAATTGTGAAAAATATATAAGCATTTAGATTTATTACTCTTGTGCTTAGTTCATTTCATTTTATTTTATTTTATTTTATTTCATTTTATTCAATTTAACTTAATTTTATTTTATTTTATTTTATTTTATTTTATTTTATTTTATTTTATTTTATTTTATTTTATTTTACTTAATTTTATTTTGTTTTTTTTTTATATCATCACTTTATTTTATATTATTTTATTTTATTTTATTTTATTTCATTTTATTTTATTTCATTTCATTTTATTTTATTGTATTTTATTATATTTTATTTTATTATATTTTATTTTATTTCATTTTATTTTATTTTATTATACTTTATTTTATTTTATTTTATTTTATTTTGTTTTATTTTATTTTATTTTATTTTCTTTTATATTATTTTATTTTATTTTATTTCACCTTATTTTTTACTTTATTTCATTTTATTTTATTTTACTTAATTTTATTTTGTTTTTTTATATCACTTTATTTTATATTATTATATTTTATTTTATTTTATTTTATTTTATTTATCTATTTTATTTATTTTAACTGTTTTTTTTATTTTATTATATTTTCTTTTATTTTAATTTATTTTATTTATAATTTATTTTAACTGTTTTTCTTATTTTAAAATATTTTATCCTATATTTTGGTATTTTATTTTATTTTTTTATTTTTTTTTACCTAATTTTATTTTATGTTAATTCTATTTTATTTTGTTTCATTTCATTTAATTTTATTTTTGTTTGTTTTATTTTATTTTACTTTATTTTTTTTACTTTTTTTATATTATTTTATTTTTTTATTTTACTTCTTTTTATTTTGGTTTATTTTTTTCTATATCTTTTTATTTTATTTGAGATTATATTATTTTAATTTATTTAATTTTTGTTATTTTTATTTTTACTTTTTTTATTGTTTTCCATACATGTGGTACTTCATTTAATGAATTTATATTTTATTTTTCTTTATTTATTCTCTTGCTGTTTCTTCAGCTATTATGCCGATGAGTCACTAAGCTGCGAAGTATTCCATTATTGTCAAGATAATCAACGCCATTCTTGGATCTGTCCCGAAGGTTTCACCTTCCACCAAATCCATCTGATTTGTATGCCGCCATCGCATGATAATATCTGCCAGCAATCATCTAAATATCATATTGTTAACGATTACCTCTACAAGCCAATCAATTTACAGGAGCACCAAAGCAAACCAAATGTCACTCTTCGGTATTCGGAGCGTTATTATCCCGAAAACTATTATGAAAACGAACGTTATGAAGATGAAGAGGAAGCGCCGCGTCAACGTGTGAATCATCAACGACAACCTGTAAATATTATAGAAATGTGCACACGTGATTATGCTGTTTTAACAATAATATATATTTTCTTGCTACCCAGGTTCAAGTCGGTTTTCAACAGCAGCAACAACAGCAACCGATTTACCAGCAACCCCGCCAACAAGTACAGCAAGTACGTCATCAACCGGTCCAACAGCAGCAACAAGCCCAACAGCAACAAACAACCGTTTATCGTAAGCCTGTTGCCACCACAACCACAACTCAACCCCAACCCCAGCAGCAACTTATTCAACCAATCCAACAACATTCCATCCAACAGCGTCCTATCGCGCAAACCATCGCACCTCTAGTGACACCAAGTCCATACAGATTCTTCACAGCTGCATCACCGTTGCAACATGCCGTGCAACAACCTCAGGTCTATCGCACGCCAGAGGAGATTAACATTTCATTGCTGCAACGTCGTCCACAACTTTTCGTTGCGACTTCGACGCCGCGTTACTACGAAGACGATTACCTATACGAACGAAGAAAGTAAAATTGACCAAATCATTTCGAGATCGTCGTCCTTATCCTAACTCACTATTTTTATATTATTATCGATCTACTGTAATAATTACTTTCATATTCATCTTGTCCAACAACTGCATTGTGAATTGAATTCCAAATGCAAAACGAATTCTTCGAACTGTTTCTAGCTGTAAGCCTTAAGTCTAACGAATTATAAACAGTTTTAATTTTTATTTTGTCTTAGCTTTTTACCATTATAACAACTACATATACATATATATAACGAATTTTAAAATAGTCCCAAAAATCGTATTATATGTGTACCTTATTATAAATGGTTATTTGTCCGAAACCTTGGATAGAGATTACTGACGTAATTTTTTGTAAATTAAATAAAAATATTTAAAAATAACTTTGCGTGTTCGAGTTCGCTTACGCGTTTATAGCCGAATCACTTATAGCTCGCCATTCATTCCTTCTTTTTGCTGTTTGGCGTCAGTTGGAAATACCAAGTAAAACCAGGTCGCTCTCCACCTGATCCTTCCAACGGAGTGGAGGTCTTCCTCTTTCAAAGCTGGAGTGCTTACATCCATTCGGGCGACATAGCCTAGCCACCGTAGCCGCTGTCTCATTCATTCGCTGAACTATGCCATAAATCGTTTGCAAAACTTTTCTCTCGAAGACTTAGTAGATATTGACATCGTTTCTCTTCTGCACCATATATCCGGACGAGAATGATGTGCGACTTGTAGAGTTAGGTTTTTGTTCATCGAGAAAGAACTTTACTTTTCAATTGCCTACTCAGTCCAAAATATTGTAGAACCTGTTGGCAGAAGTGATTCTGCGTTGGATTTTAAGGCTGAAGATATTATTGGTGTTGATGCTGGTTCCAAGATAACGAAATTATGACGTGGGAGCCAAGTCGCGAATGCGATGACTGTTTGTTTGATGACAGGATATATTTCGTCTTACTTCGCTTCGCTTCTTTATCAAGTTTGGAGGAAACAGAACTAACGGCGCGGTTGTAAAGACCTATGATATCAATATCATCGACATACGCCAGTACATTGTACCTTGCCTATTTAGCCCTGCAGCTCTTATTATTTTCTATCTGAAACATCGTTTGGTAACGAAGAGGTCCATTCCAATTCTGACTGCGCTTCTGGTGTCATCTAGCGTCAGTTTACGCAGCCGTATAAGTTTTGCGGGTATACCAAATTCAGACATATCGGCGTAGAGGCAGCTTTAAAATCGACGAAGAGGTGGCATGTGTCGATAATCTTTTCACAGGTTTTTCCAAGATTTGGCGCATGGTGAATATCAGGTCAATGGATGTTTTTCAGGTCAAAAGTCACACTGCCAGTTGTTTTTGCGATCTTTCCGATATCCATTAGTTACGTTTGCAGCTGTACGTAGGAAGTTTGACATGCCGTCCCACAGTTCCCTTATACCGGGGTGCTATTGAGTGCTCTCAGAGAGCAGGTGTGCAATTCGAGTAGAAAACCGCTCGGCAGCCTGTTGAGATTGCAGGCTTTCAACGTCGAACTTTCCTTGTGTTTATTCTTTGTTTTTTGATACACAGAGGCGTGTGTGTTTCTTCGCTGCGAAAATATAGGACCTCGGAACGTACGAACATCTAAAACACTGGATACATGTGTACGAACTTCCGGTTTCGACTATTAAATTTGTTAATTATTTGAGATTTTAAAACGGCAAAAAAATAGCCGAAATTAAAAAGTACGTCTACAAAATGACGCTTTCCGTTGGCCTCTGCGCGAAAAACATGGCCCAGCAACTTCAAGCCTACAGCCTTTTGTAGTAGACTGAAATCAAAAATCGTTGTCACTACTTGAAGATCATGAAATTTTCTACATCCTGAACCTCAATTGAAACAATTTTAACGATAAATTTATTGCATAACGCTCATTGCAATTATAAAGTTAAATTTTTTGCTACTTTTTTAACTTCAATTCCGTTAAAAAATAAGTATAAATAAATAATTATTAATGCTAACCTTAGATTTTAGACGTACAAAAAACTATATACTTTGAAACAATTTTTAGATAAAAGAATTCGGACAGATAGATCAAGCACGAGGCTTGAAATTAGATCGGAAAATATGGTTTCGAGAAAAATGCGTTCAAAGTTTTTTTAAAGTCTCGCAGCGTGCGTAAGACAGGTGTGTTCGAGAAGCTGCCATTTGAAAAATATTCAGCGTATTGCAAAATCCCTTTAAGCACATATTCTACAAATATATGGCTCTCAATTTTTGCGTAGAAAAACCAGATTTTTTTTATCCAAAATAAGGGGAGGGTCCTCTTAACGGGCACCTCTAATAAGCGAGCACCTCTATTAAGCAAGCACTTTTTCAGGTCGCTTCAACTTTTTTCCATATAAATTCACCTCTGATAAACGGGCACCTCTATTGACCGGGCAAAAAATCTGCTCCCGTTGGTGCCCGTGTTTGGCGATGCGATTTTTTGCTGTGTATCATACCGGATACTGGTACTAGTCACGTATACTCGTATACATATATACTTTTATTAAAATTGTCAATTTTTAATAATGTGGCGAACATGCCAAATACGAATGTAAAGTGAGAAGAGGAGGCTGATAAATAAAGAATGTTCTAGATAAAGTGCGTGTATCGAATGTACCTTATCGAGAACATTCAAACAGAATCTACCAGAAGATATATGTAAAGTTAAGCTGAGTAAACTGTGTGTTTACAATGAAAAAGCTTAAAAAAAATATTTAAACTTTTATTTAACCATCCAGGATTGTATTCTAGTAATCTTCGCTTCGTTTATAGCGAAAATCGTTACAATAGTTCTGTTCGGTGACCTGATGGGCAGCTACATTTGTTACTGAATTTTACTATACCGCGTTCACTGAGGCAAAACACCAGTAAAATTTGCACACAGAAAGTGCAATTTTGACATATCTTACTAACATTTTCCGCCGAAAAGAGTTAATAAAAATTCTGTTTTGCCACAACTTCCCTCTCCTTTTATGAGTTCAACAAATTCGCCTTGGTTAGAAATGTCAATTGAAAGCATATGATTTTGACAGTTTTCTTATAGTCTATTTGGCATAGAGCGTGTATTTCACAGCAATTGAGTATTATTGCATGAAATATTTTTTTCATTAGTAAAAGTAAAGTAATTGAATTGTAATGGTAACACAAGAATTTCAGGCTATAATCCTAGCAGCTGGACAGGGTACTCGACTACCCGAAGTGTTGGCTGATTCGCCAAAATGTTTGCTGCCCATCGGACCATATCCATTGATATGGTACCCTTTGAATATGCTCCAACAGCATAACTTTCAGGGTAAAAAAGAAATTATTAAAATTTACAGATAAATCATATGTTTTTTATAGAGGTAATTATTGTGGTACTGGAAAATGAGCGAACCGAGATTCAGCAGACGCTGGAAAGGGCACCCCTCAAGATAAAAATGGATTTTGTGGCTATTGATAGTGATAATGACTTCGGAACTGCTGATAGCTTGCGTCTCATTCACGATAAGTAAGAGAGAAAGTACAACAGTGGAAAATGTTTAATACTAATATAAATTTACAATTTTTTTTTACAGAATAAAGTCTGATTTTCTGGTATTATCTTGCGATATTGTATCAAATGTTAGCTTGTTTCCTCTCATAAATAAATTTCGTCAACACGATGCCGCAATGACTGCATTGCTTTTTAAAAGCGGCTTCGAATCAGATGTAACATTACCAGGTCCAAAAACAAAGCACAAACCGGAACGAGATCTAATTGGTATTCATCCTGAATCTGATCGTTTATTGTTTCTTGCATCGACAAGTGATTTCGAAGAAGTAATGAGCGTGAATGCTCATTTGCTGCGTAAGAATGGAAAAATGACTATTTTCTCTAGGTTGGTGGATTCCCATATTTACGTAATGAAGAAATGGATAATCGACTTCCTTCTAAAGGTATATCATGTATTCTATTTATTTGTCATTTATATACAAATTTTAATGTGTATATATGTATACATACATGATTCTATACTTCAGAAAGAAAATTTCTCCACACTCAAAGGAGAGTTCTTGCCTTACATTATAAAAAAGCAAATGTCGAAGAAACCAGGAAGCTCTGCAGCTGCGCCAGATATGCATTCGGAAGTCGGTGTGAACATAAAGTCAGAAAATGATATTTTCCATGTAAGATAATTACTATTACTGTGGGACGAACATTTTTACTTAAATTCAATCTCTTTGGTACATTTAGTACGCCTCAAATTCACAGCTAGAACAACGTATACTGAAGGCGACTTTGTTTAATGATTCCCGAGTCAAGGAACCTTACAATGGCGATTTAATACGATGTTATGCTGTGATAGCACCTAAAGATACTATTGGTGTTCGAGTTAACACAACTTTGAGCTTCTTTGCCATTAACAGAAAGGTATGATTATAAGAGACGAAATTAAAACTATTAAATATATCTCTTATGTGTATTTATCTCTTTTAGATCTCTAACGTTTGGTCACAATTCTTTAAAGAACAAGAACATGCACTCATTTCATCCCATGCCGTTATAAACTCGACGCAAACGAAGGAAATATCGGTGGGTGATAGTGCCAAGCTATCTGAAAAGACATCACTTAATTTTAGTGTCTTTGGCGCGAACTGTACTATAAATCCAAAAAATATTATAAACAAATCTATTATAATGACAAGCGCTATTATTGAGGAGGGGTAAGATATTTCAATATCTTCATATGAAAAATATTAAATATATTTACTTCTGTTTTTAGTTGCAACATTGAAAACTGTATTGTCGGTAGCAGGGCTGTCGTGAAACGGGGTTCTGTGTTGAAGAATTGCTTAATTGGACCAAGTTATGCTGTGGAAGAAGGCACAAGAAAAGAGAATCAGCATTTAACGAATGCTGATGGTTTTATGGAAATCGACATACAATAAAAAATTTAATTATACTATAAATATATTTTTTAATGGGAGAGAATACGATTAAAGCGCCACTAAAACAACAACAACAATGATCAAGTTATCAAGTAAACATTTCAATTGCTAAAATGTCTAACTACGGAAATATAAAAAGATAAATTTATATGAGTTAATTTAGTATTATTTATTTATTATATAATTTATTTTTCAAAAAGGTTTTAAAATTATCTAGAGAAAAATGATTTCTCGTACTACTAGATAATTTTTCAATTAAGCGGTTCTTTTGTTTTGGTTCCTTAATTTTGTTTTTCCGTTTTCCCTTTTACCAGAGAACGTAAATACAACGAGCAGAGAATGTTTATCAACTCTAATATATATATACTCTAAGTTCTCTGCTTTCAAATTAATTTTGGTCGGTCAGCTGATAAATAATTTTACATACTTTGTTCGAAAAACGTTCTCTGTTCTGAGCAACTTAGATTTAGCACAAAAATTCGAGGTACATTTATAAATTTACCTTGAATGAAAATATTAAAAACTTTACTTGTATCGAAAGAAATGCTGTTAACTCATCGCCTTACACCATTAACGCGATTTATAAATTTTCGTTTGTATGGGAAAAAATCAATAAAACCTAATAAGATGAGTGATATTTTGTCGGGAAGTCCTCCCAGAAAACCTTGTCATCAGGATGTCTTTCGTTATATTTATCCATTTGCACATATAAATGTCCGTTCCGATGTTAAAGTACGTGTGGTAGGTGCGCCCGCGGATAAGTATCCTGAACCAAATGTGTTAAACGCCATGCTAATTGGTGGACATGTTCGAAATTGCCCTGTTACCATGCATGTGGATGTCAGTGATGATGAGAAACTAGTAAATATAGCACTAAAAAAAATATCGGACTCAGCAGATTTTTCTTGTGACCTGGAAGTACCCATGCGCTGCGATCTACATGTCGATGCCAAAGACAGTGTGACAGTGCGAAACATCTGCAGTTCGGAGATTACTGTGCGAGCGCAAAAGAACATAAAAACTAAAGATTTACAAGCAGATAATGTCACCCTAGCCAGTGATAGCGGTGATATTACATGTGAAAGTCTCTTACGAGGCCGGTTAACTAGAGTGGAGACCAACGCACTAGGGGTGAGACATTACATAATAATATATTTTCATACATTAATTATAAAAATTATATCTTAGAATATTTCATTAGACAAGTTGTTAGGGATTAACTTAAACTGTAAGACAGAAGCTGGTAATATCTCAACAAACTCTTGTTATGTAGAAGAATCTAAATTTGTAACATTAACTGGCTCGTTGCAACTTAAAAATGTACACAAGAAAATTGAGGTGGATGTCCAAAGAAACGGTGAACTAATAATGAGTAAGTTTTCATTGATCTTATTGCTCGAATACCAATTAATTTCTTTATTATTATTTTCTAACAGCCGGAGTTAATGGTAATCTCACGGTGCGCACTAACGGTGGAAAATTAAACCTACAAATTTCTGAATTGACCGGCAAAAGTGTTATTAATGCTAAGGAAGTAGAGCAAGCTTTAATAAACATTTCTGAACAAATAGAAGAACAGTCAAATATCGAAGTTACCTCTAGAGCCGTTGTGCTAGACGATTCTCTTTCTCATTTACAAAGTTGTATAACCAACAACAATACTATTTTTCTACGGAAACCCGAAAATACATTGAGTAATTTGATTGTTAATAGTAATGGGAAAGTTCAACTTGGCAAATTATCCTGGATAGGATCTGTATATGCTCAATTAAACAAATCTGAATCCAAATAATTTTAAAGAAATACTCCTCGACATTATACAAAATTTAATATATGTACTCGTATTAGCATTTTAAAATATTTGCACTTGATAGCGTTTGTGGCTTATTAAAGTATTTAATTTAATTATCTGAATGTCCTTAAAAAAAAAACACTTAAGGCTAAAATAAAAAAACGTTCAAAAATTATTAAATTATTTCTGATGTATATTTTGCAAAATATTTTGTATTTTTAAGTAGCAACGCTTGGTCGATTGATCATTGTCGCCAATACTCAGTGTATTTTTCAAATTCTTCATATTTTCATCAAGTTTTTCTTTAAATATATTTTCCAATTGTGCATCAGTAGCTGCGTTAATTATGCGTACTATCATATCAAGTATTGTTAAATATGCAGTCTCAAAATTGAATTCATCTTCCTTAAATTCGTTTTCTTCAAACTCATTACTTGGTGGTGTTCTTCGAGCTAACTGTTCATTTTCTTCTCTTAACAAATTCCAAAGACTTATAGTATATATCAGACAACGTTCATCAAAGGGATCTCCAAGGGACTGAAAAGAGAAATATATGTACACAAGTTGAAGTTTATATATAATATATGTATACAAAAAAATACCAGAAAGCTTACCTCAAAAATATCATTGATGCTGTCTAACAGATCTTGTTCCTGATTACTTAAATGTTCTTTATACTTTGGATTGCATATAGGTTCTAAAATATATCCTACACACTCCATTAAAGATTCAATGTGTGGAAAGTAACAGTTTTGTGATAAATCTTCATACTGTGTTAAAATACAGTGTATGTTGAGGAATATTTGCATTAAATTGTGAGTACTTTGTGTAAGTATAATCATATTTTCATCATCATCACCATCATCATCATTGAGATTCTCTTGAGAATCTGAGCTATCTTTTCTCGGCAACAGAGCCAGAAATGCTTCTGTAGTTGCTTTAATTAGATCTTCTTTGACAAAGAGCTCCGGAAATGTAGGTAAAATATTTGCTGCTTCAGTTTCATCACTTTTATCCAACCCAGAATTATTTTGATTAGGTTCTATTATAGCAAATTTTGCGAGAATAGCGTTCAATGTTTCCATCGTTTGCCGCAAAAGCTGTTCATTTATAGAATTACTAAGTATAAAAGTTATATTTTTAGCAAAGTCCGGATAATGGCAAATATGTCGGTACCACCGTAGCGCAATTTCTCTGTCAGCGTGTATAAGCACAACGGAAAACAGTCTTGTGAGTTGAAGCAGCGTTAACGAATCTGAGCAATTAGTTAAATCTAGTAATGTTTGTACTAGTGTCGTATTTTCAACTATGGAATCACGAGCTGATTTGAAATTGCACATATTGCCCAATATTCCTACTAAAATTTCAACCAAACGCTTATCATCGGTTATACTAATGCTATGTGCGAAGAGCTCTAATACATTATGCTCCAACAAAAGTTGTACAACATCCTCTTCAATAGTCATATCCCAAACTGAGCATAGATCATTTTCGAAGCCTTCATTTTCGGCTAGTTCTTTTTCAACTTTTGTCAGTTTAAGCAATGTCGAGAGCACAAACCGTTCGCTGTATAAAGTGTTACCAATCGCATCGCCTCGAATAAGGACCAAATCCTCACCAGTATGATCACTTTCGTCGGGATGGGCGGAGATATTGTAGGTAGCTGCACAGACCACATTGTCATTATCACCGTGCTCAAGTACTACTCCACCTTGGTCCTCTATTTTCCCAGAGTTTTTGGGAGATTCTTGAGACGCGTTCACTTTTTCCATTCAAAACTTCTATATCTTTTTTTTTTAATTTAAATGTCAAAATGAGATTCGGAGATGTTGCCAGAAAATCACTAACTATTAGGGTCTGTAGCGTGTAATGATAATCTTTGTGATAATTTATAAAAGAAAAAATTCTTGCGCTGAAACACCCTGTGTTTAAATATACACTATCGTTGTTATAATTTAGCAATATCTTTATTCTACTTCTTTTCTATTGTGATTTGGTACTTCAGATTTTTTTGAGCTTTGAGTAAAAATAAGGAAGAAATGTCTGTTGTTATTGAAACCACTATAGGCGATATTACTGTGGATCTTTTTACTGAAGAGCGACCGATTTCGTGTTTAAATTTTATTAAGCTATGTAAAATTAAATACTACAATTATAATCTTTTTCACACTATTGAACGCGGTTTTATTGCACAGACTGGTGATCCTACTGGAGTGGGAAATGGCGGTAGTTCCATTTGGGGTGAGATAGATGGGCCTGGAAAACGATTTTTTGAAGCTGAAAACTTGCCGAAAATTTATCATGCTTCGGCTGGCCTGTTATCACTGGTATCCGCCGGAAAAAACTTAATAGGATCGCAATTCTTTTTCACGTTGGCACCCAACTTATCCTCATTGGATGGTATACATTGTGTTATTGGCGAAGTTGTGGAAGGTGAGAAATTATTAAGAACATGAATATTACGATAAAGGAAAGGTGATATGTTGCAAAATATTAATTGGAAAAATTTCTTTCCAAACATTTTTCTTGATTTCTTAACCAAAATCAATCAAAAACTCACCCCTTCGCATCGTATTTGCACTGGAATTTTTATTCTTTAGCTAATCTATTTCAAAGTAATGGTTTTTAAATTTTTTTAGGTCATGAGGTTCTTCGTAAAATAAACGAAGCGATTGTCGATGAAAACTTTCGCCCTTTTCAGGATATTCGCATAACGCATACCGTTATATTAGAAGATCCATTTCCAGATCCCCGTAACTTTTTAATGCCGAGTCGTTCACCATCTCCAACACCACAACGCCTGCAAAATGGACGCATTGCCGCTGATGAAGACATTGATGACACAGATGGAAAAACTACCGCAGAGTTACAGGAAATGCTCGCTGAACGTGAAGCAAAAGCTCGTGCTACTATTCTTGAAATTGTTGGGGATTTGCCCGATGCAGAAATGGCACCACCTGAAAATGTGCTTTTTGTTTGTAAATTAAATCCAGTCACAACCGACGATGACTTAGAGATTATATTTAGCCGCTTTGGTAAAGTAAAAACTTGTGAAGTAATTCGAGATAGAAAAACTGGCGACTCCCTTCAATACGCATTCGTGGAGTTCGAGGATCAGAAAGCGTGCGAAGCTGCTTATTTTAAAATGGACAACGTATTAATTGATGACCGCCGTATCCATGTAGACTTTTCACAGTCAGTTGCAAAAGTGAAATGGCGTGGAAAGGGTCGGGGAGTTGAAGGATCTTTAAAAAATAATGAATTTGATAACTTACGAGAACCACGAAAAACGCACAGAAAGGACGATGGCAAGAGAAATGAAAACGAGCGAGAAAAATATAAACAGTTAAGTTCATCCGATCGCCAACGTGCACGTGAAGAACGTCACCGTGAGCAAAACAAAAGGGACCGGGAAGATTGTAAAAATCTCTACCGCTCGCATAATGAAAGAGAGCATGGCAGAAAATATAGATATGATGACAGCAATGAAAGAGAACGAAGGCGGTCACGTGAACGTTATAGACGATCTCCTAGTCGTAATGAATATCGATCTAGGAGAAATTCGCCCGGAAAAGAAAGACAAAGAAAGTATGTTGAATCGAGAGAAAGGTCAAATAACGTAAGGGGAAGTACAAAGCATCGAGATCACAGCGATAATAAAAGTAATGTAAGTCAGCAAAATAAAAAACGGCAAACAACAAATAGGAGCAGAAACAATGACTCCGGAACAAAACTAAAACGTAGCAGACAATATAGCTCGCCCACAAGCGAAAGCGACAGCTCCAGCGTATCAACAAGTGATTCATCTAGAGAAACCACTAGTAGTGATGAGTCCAGTGAGAGTAGTGAAAAGTCGAGGCGACAAAAACGAAACACTAAAGGAAAAAAGAAAAAATCTGAAAGCAAATCCCATAGGAGGAAATATCACAAGTAGAAATAAAATGCTTTTATTGCACTTTTTGACTTTAAATGAGATACATTTTCTTTTTATGTTTATTCAATAACTTGAAGGTATGTATGTATGTGAAAATTTCAAAAATATTTCTAATTTGACCGAACTTCATTAGGGTTTATCGTGTCTTTGCTTGACATCTGTCCCCCACAACAACCTCCACTGGCTCTTTCTTTTCGTCCACTTGGTTTTAAGCCCTCAATTATTGCATCTGGATTAAATACAACATTATCCAATCGTGTGGTTTCCTCTGTGATACGCAGTTCTAATTGTGCAAAATAATTATAAATTTTTGTTATTATTCTTCTCATGTGACGAACTTACGATAAACGCCTTCCTTTTCTTGTACTGCTTGTATAACACTTGTGCGCAATTCTTCGTCTACGTCCTTTGCGAGCGCTATCATCTGTATAAACAAATTTTAAATATATTTGTAAATGTATTAGCATCAATTGCAAACCTTTTTTATTTCAACCTCATTCTTTTCATTTCGATTTTTACGAAAGTGTTCATTAATTTCTCTCCGTCCAGCTTCTAAAGTACGTTCATCTCCTTGAAATACAAACTGTCTGGTACGATGAAGTTTCTTAAACAGCATTAAAGCCTAATGACAGCGCACAATTTTTTAATTTTCATATTAATAAGTTCAAAATCTTCACTTACTTCTCGCCGGAGTTGTGACATTTTACTAATTTAGCAATTTTATATTTAGATTATTTGTTTAAATTTATTCCTGATGTGAAAATTTTGTTATGCACTACTTAACTATCACAGCTGATCAAACAGGGTGCCTATGATTTTATCAATCTTGACTTTATGTTTTATTTTTTTTTTTACTTATGAGTACTTAAATCTGTTTTTCTTTAAAAAATATATATAAATGAAGGCTTATTTATGCGGGTAAATACTGTAAATATATCAGTAATTGCAAAATTCATCTACTTTAAAACAAAATTATCTTTTCTCACTTCACGCATTTTCGAGTCTCGAATGACAGCTGTCCGCACAACGTTCAAGTCAAAAAAGTTGTAGTTGTATTATTCCTGCTCCGGTGTGCAAAATCAAATAAGGTAAATAGTTGATATAAAAAAGTAATAACCTGAAATATTGGTTTAGTTATTCATTCTACATAATTATAAATGTAGTTACCTAATCACATTTTTATGTACGTATATACGTATATATGTATTTATATTCTCACCGATATCACCGTAACCGAATTTCATTCGACTCAAGACAGATTTGCATGCATATTTTATTTGTAGGTACATATATGTGTATGTCGCATATTTGTACTTTCATACTCATACATTTGAATCCATTAATTTGTATACTTATTATTTTAAAAATAAATGAAGAAATTTTAACCAGTACTCACTTTATTAGGCACAAATACTTCTACTGGAATACCTACAGACCTGTATGAAGCAAGTTGAAGAAAAACTAAAAGTAACATTGAAAATAAAATGAGCAAATACACATCAAAGTATCTGGAAGAAAAACTAGCGGATAAATTGGGAGCACAATACGTGAATGCGATTGACGAATCGGACGGTTGTGGTGGTAAATTCAGTGTAACTATCGTTTCAGAGGCATTCCGTGGTAAGACATTGCTGCAGAAACATCGTTTAGTGAATAGCGCTCTTGCGGAGGAGCTTAAGGAAATACACGCCTTCTCACAAAAATCATACACACCCGAAGAGTGGGAGAAAGTGCAACAGACGTTGCAATAATATTAATAAAATTGTAATGGTTTCTTAGTATAACTCACTTACATACCATATTTACACGCAGGTAAATCTATTCAGGAAACAGCAAAAATCGTGTAAAATTATTCCATTTTAACGTCGTCAGCGAAAGGTGTTAATCTGCATCTGTACATATTTGTATTAACATACATACAATCATATCACATCCATACGATCAGAAAGTGAAAGTATATTAACAACCACAAAACAGAAAAGACGTAATAAGTAGCGCATGCGCGTAGTTCTTAAATTGTATTGGTGAAAAGTAGAAGAAACGAAGCTAAAAAGCATATATATTTTGATCAAAGTGCATTGATAACCGATCTGTGAACTAAAAGTCAGCCTAATTTACATATAAGTCGATTTGGTAATATTACTTAACACAAACACAATTTTTCGAAACGTGGCTGTTTGGCCCCTATGGTAATTTTGCTGGTGTGCGTAAACAAGTTGGCTGAACGATATCGGTTTTTGTACGAAATAGTTCTCTCTTTGGTTTCTACCGAGCATTACGTATATTTATAAATTGAATATCATTCGTCGTGAACAACACAACCCGCGAACAATGAACAAGTTTCAAATTAATGCGCCCGGCAAAGTAATTCTCCACGGTGAGCATGCAGTCGTCTATAAAAAACCAGCTATTGCAGCCGCTGTTGGGCTTTCGACAAAATTACAATTCTACCCACAACCTGAAAGCCATGTTGCCGTTTTTATTTTAGATTCGTTAAATTGTACTTACGAAATTCAATTGCAACAGTTCAATGATTTTATTAGAGATTTTCGAGTGAAGTACCCCGAAAGTAAACTGGAGTGTACCGCTAAATTGCTTGAGGATGTGCGCGTTGTTATTGCAAAGCAGTTTGAGAGTGGAACCACCAATTCCCCAAAGCATCTACAATCGCAAAAAACATTCCTATCCATATATTTTCTATTGGCCGGAACAGTACTAGCCGCACCGGATACAGAACTGACCTTAAAAACTGGTTTTAAAGTGCACATCGATTCCGAAATAAATATAGGATCTGGTTTAGGTAGCTCTGCTGCCTTTGGTGCTACAGTAGCTGCGGCCTTTTTAATTATAACTGGACATTTCGATGAGAAAACATACACAAAATTAGAAAATAAAGCTCTTATCTCTCAGTGGGCATTCGAATTAGAGCGGATTATGCATGGTACACCATCCGGAGTTGACAATACGGTTGTTACCTACGGCGGGATGTTAAGATTTGTTAAAGGTCAAGGTTTCCAAACTATTAAAATTCAGAAGCCTCTTAATATAATGCTGGTAGATAGTCGTGTAAATCGGAGCTCTGCGGACAATATTGCTAAGGTGCGCCATCTATGGGAAACATTTCCAAAAGTAGTCGATTCTATTTGGAATACTTGCGAAGAGATAGTTGCCGATGCTATACCCTTATATGAAAGTTTTGGTAATGCAAAGGATGATAGCGAAAGGTTTGAGAAACTCGAGCGATTGTTCCAAATAAATAATGAACTTCTTAAAGCTGTTGGTGTCACCCATCCTAAATTGGAGCAAATATTCGCCATTGCGTTTAAACGTGGTTTCTTCAGCAAAATAACTGGTGCTGGCGGAGGAGGTTACGCCATTGTCCTTTTACCCGAAAATTATGAAAGTAATCAGGTTTATTGGAAATTGAAGGAGGAATTGGAGTCGGCGGGCTTTGGAGTGCAAGCTACCACAGCTGGAGGCGAAGGCTTACGTATTAAGACTTTGGAAGACTAACTATGTATATTTCATATAAAAATATTTTTTGTAAGATCCGTAAGGGAACAACAATTCATTTACTTACAACTGTTACGCCTAATTTAATATCAAAGTTTATGACTACTTTTCATTAGAATCAAGAGAATATTGTATATATTTAAAACTTATTCTGAATTTTAACCACGATTTTATCTTTTTTGCACAAAACTTTGTTTTTATTAATTTGCGTGAAATAAATTTATATAAAAGAAGTCTATAGTTTGTTTTTTTTTTTTTTTTTTTGTAACTAAAGAAAAAGTTAACGCTGACTGGTGTCTCTGGACTTGTAAGGTATACTTCGACTTTTCATTTCACGGAGCGTAGCTTGGGGAAGGTTGCCCGACACAGAGATAGCATAGACGCCGCGGGTGAAACGACCTAAAAATAGAGATCAAAATATTAAAAAGTGACTACATGCGTATTCTTTAATAAATATGTACATATACATATATCTTAAAACGAACTTATTATTCCCAATGTTTTTATAAATTGATGGAGCTGTCATTTGAAAATCTATTTAAGAGCCACACACCAAATACATCTAAAGTAATATTTTACCGAGTCTTTGCCATTTTGCTACCCAAGAGTCGTCTGGGCTCATCAATGCAATTATGCCATCGAAATTGTTACTCGTGTGATCGTATACATTATCTTTGTTGTTCTTCATACGGAGAAACTCCTCACAGTTATCACATCCATCACTTTCGAATTGTTCGAAACTCTGAAAAAAATAAAATTTATTCTCTTAATACAAAAAAATAAATTATAAATGACAACATACTTTTACTAACGAACAGACTAAGCAAGCGCGAAGTCCACGCAAATCCTTTGGTATTGTATCGAAGGACATTTTTATATTACGTTAATGCTCAAGGATAATAAGAGAATGTGTGAAAAACAGTTTGTTAACTCCGAACAAAAATTATGTTGTATATTATGCGACAAACAAAAATGTAATAAACAAATGTGGAGGTTTTGATAGGAAAATTTTGTTTTGACAGTCGAAAATGTGTACAGCGTTGCCACATAAAAAAACTAATACGGAACTGTTTAAGTAACATGTAACAAGACAGGCTGACTCCAAAAGACAAAATGATCAGCAACGCAAATACTTAAATAAATAGTAAATGATATATTAGAAAAAAATTTCAGATGAGAACAATAAGAACACCAATCATTGAATTGGTAAACATAAGGCGAACGCAAAGAAAATAACATAATAAATATTGCTTCAACAACAGCAATGTTGGGCGAATTAAAGAATTCATATACGTTCTTTGACTTTGTTAAAATCTCCATATAATTTGCTGGATAAATAGTTTCGCAAAATATATTAATCGAGAACACGCTGTCAGGTTCCACACTCACAAAAAAAAAGAACATTGAAATAAAATGTTGTGGTGAAATATCCATGTACTGTCAAACTAGTTATTCCTATCTGAGCGCCAATTAATTAATAGTTATTTGTATAATAATAAACGCAATGTACGGTTTATTTCTTCTAAAAATTAAAGTTTTGTGATTCTGCTTCAAAACAAATAGCTATTTACTCCATTTTGGTCAGAATTATAAATTTTAAATAGTTTAAAAATTTGTATTTTGTGGCACAATGTCATTCTTCGGCGGAAATGCTTCATTAGGTGCCACAAGCACACCGGCCAAACGTATGTATTAAGCTACGCATTAAAAAAAACCAAAAATACAGTTTTTTTAAATCAAGCAGCTTTTTGAAGATATTTAAGTGGTCGATTAGTTAGAGGGGGAGTGAGCAAACGCTTTAGATCATCCGTGGTGTTAATTTTCACATCTCTTATGTTCATGCTAAGAAAGTAAAATCAATTAAAAAAATTATTTTTTTTTTAAATTTCGTAAACATTACCCTTTCTTGTAAATCACATAGCCGATATAGGCAATTGGTAAAAAAACCACAATGGATACGATAGTTATAACAATACCCATAATGAACTCCTTTATAAATACCACAATTCGTGTGGAGATTAAAATTACGACTAAAATATTAATTTCAGCTCGCTTTAGAATATGAGCTGATAAGCCTCAATGTAGGAAACGTTAATGCTCTACTTTAGCAAATTCGTAGTTATCTCTTCATCTATAAATACTTTAATTTTTACACTAATAACTAAAATTTAATTTTAAACAGCTGGCGGATTATTCTCATCATTTGGTACTGGCGCAACTGCGGCTGCAGCAGCCTTTGGTAGCGTAGCGACTTCAACAGCAGCGCCAGCTTTTGGTACTTCAGCTTTTGGTGCTACTGGTAAAGTACAGCTACTGTTTTTTGTATTAATTTGTATTAATTTATTATTTGTTATTGAATTTTTTTTCAAGGTTTTGGTAATGTAGCAACTTCTTCTGCACCATCGCTCTTCGGTGGAACCGCAACCGCTACAAATACCACAGGGTTTGGCGGCTTTGGTACAGCCACATCTACAACACCTGCTTTCGGTGGCTTTGGAAATACCGCTGCTACTAGTGCTCCCAGCTTTGGTGGGTTTGGCACAACGTCAACAACAACGACAGCTCCTGCCTTTGGTGGATTTGGTACTCAAAGTAATGCTTTTGGAAGCTTTGGGACCGGTGGCAGCGCATTTGGTTCATGTAAATAACAATAACACTTTAAATAAGAAAATATTCTAAATAAATCTATTTACATTTAGCTTTTGCAAAGCCTGCCGTTCAAACTGTTACACCTGGATTTGGGGGCTTCAGTGGTGCTACGAATTTTATGCTGGGGCAGCCACAGCAAGCTGTGCCGCAACTATCACCAGACGAAGCTTTTGCACAATCTATCTTCAACGTTTCCATTTACGGCGATGAACGAGATACAATAATTGCAAAATGGAATTACTTACAAGCAATGTGGGGTACTGGAAAATCCTTTTACTCACAAAATGCAGTCCCTGTAGAAATTACGCCCCAAAACTATTTATGCCGCCTAAAAGTTATGGGTTACAGTCGTTTGCCTGGAAAAGATAATAAATTAGGATTGGTGGCATTGAATTTTAATAAACCGTTGACGGATGTGAAGTAAGAAAAATATTATTAAATAATCTTGATTAACACTTACGATTTTTTTCTGTTTGTTATTTTTAGAGCTCAACAACAACAAATTCTCACCTCTCTGAACAGTGTTTTTGGTAATAAACCAAATCTTGCTATAAACATTGAGTCTAGTAAAGAGCATGAGGAGAAAAAATGCCAATTAGTGATATATGTAGAAGAGCGTTCCCAAATGTCGCCCAATGAAACAAAACGCATCCTCGCAACCGAAGTTTCAAATTATCTTAACCAGGCGAATGTGAAAGCCCAATTGGCAAATCTTGGTATTGCCGAAGTGTTAGCATTGGTATTACCAGATGAGGATCAACTTAAAGAGTATTTAGAAAATCCACCAAAGGGAGTTGATCCACGCATGTGGCGACAAGCTAAATTGGATAATCCTGATGCAAAAAAGTTTATTCCAGTACCCATGATTGGTTTCAATGATCTTAAGTGGCGTACAAAGTGTCAGGAGAGCGAGACAGAAACACATGCATTATATTTAAAGAAAGTGGAAAAGGATTTAGCGGAGTTGAGGCAACGTCATGTAGCTGCGACAGCAAAAATAATGGAACACAAGCGGAAATTGGCAGAATTGAGTCACAATATATTAAAAGTAATTGTATTTCAATTAACTTAAATATGAATAAAAATGTTAATTTTAATTTTTTTTTAGATTATTGTTAAGCAAGAGTGTACACGGAAAATTGGACTAGCCTTAACACCAGATGAAGAGGCGTTACGTACAAAATTAGAAAATATGCAAGCATTAGTTTCAGCACCTACACAGTTCAAGGTAATGCAGCTCTATTCCTACAACATTATCATCAGCTTAAAGCCAATTGTAAATGGTTTATGTAAATTTTACAGGGACGTCTTAGCGAATTATTATCACAAATGCGCATGCAAAGAAATCAATATGCGTTTAGTGGTGGCAGTGAATATGCCATAGACAAGGATAGTGAAGAGGAAATGAAATCCTTTTTGGCAATGCAACAAAAAGCAATGGAAGTACTTACTGATACCGTTACAAAGGATTTGAAAGCTTTAAAAATCATCATAGAAGGCATGCCTGAATTGGTGCGAGTTTGATTATAAGCATTGCAAAGTAAGAAAAACAAAATAAAATATTTTTGATATGAAGTAAGTAAAAATTTATTTAAAATCGTTCACTAAATTTTTGTTACAATAAATTTAATAAATTACTCTTAAAAAATAATGTTTGTCTTCGTATTGGAAATTATAAATTGTAAACAGTCGGTTAGTCAAAAGTTAGTTTTACACACTTCTAGTTATGTATATCTGCCGAATTTTATTTTGAATTAATGTTGTCATATTTTTTTAAGCAAGGGTTATTCAGACTTATACATATACGATTGAAAATGCTGAAAAGCATTCATACTTTTGAAAATATTTAAATATTTATTTCCTGTTTGTTCCTAAAAGCTACTGATATGTACGCACATACAAATGTATTTAGATTTGACTTCACTGCGACAGTGTCTTTCAGTAATTTTGCTCAAAATTATCTGAAAGCTTTGAACTTGTATTTAGTTGCGAGCAAGTTCAAAAAGATTGTGATGCTGTTGATTATAGGTGTGAAATGCAAGAGTCAACGCAGCACACAGCTGATTATTATTACGGTAAAGTAAACATGCAACTTCGCCATCATGTCATTGCACTTATACGAACTGGTGGAAGGAAAAATTTTCAATCGTCATCATAATACTGGAATTACTGACCACATTTCACTACAAAAGATTACCGTTGAAGTTGCTTATTTAGTTTGTTTTTTTCTGTAAATTAAATATGATTATTTCACCAATATATGTTTGTATGTATGTGTAGCCATTACACGAACGTGTTTGTCCACAATTTTACTTTCTGTAGAGTTGAATACCAATTGCATATTCATGTGCAATAGTCATATGTGTATATACATTGTTATGTATGTATGTATAGGTATATGCGTGATTTGATTGAGCCTGTTCAATTGTCTCGAGCTGTGTGACTTGTTTTTCTGCATCTACCGGCTTCTATTGAGCAATTTCATCTTTGTTTACTACTCGAACACACACGACAAGTGGTTCCAGTTTTCACAAGCTTTTCGCTTTTGAATTGTCGCATGGTAATTCTTGTTGGTGTTACATTAACATCATTACGATCACTTGCTGCTGAATTAGTTGAATGGAGATGCAGTTGACGTACTGGACTTGCACTATAAAAACTGTTTATGCATTTGAGTTGTTAGCACACTTAATATACTCATGTATGCATCTATGCATGTTTTCTGCCTCATATTAGTTATAATGCCTTATACCAAATCACACATCAAAGGCCTCTTAAATTATGCCATTCATTCCAACTATGATACCTTGTTCCACTTCCTTGTGAGTAGGTAAGCATTTGGCAACAGGAGCACACTAACTGCTAAAACAAAACAACAAAAAGGCAGTTATTTACTATTTCCCAGTTTGTTTAGAGACTGGTTTTGGTGAAAATTGAGTTACCCGCGCTGCAGATGACTTCCGAGCTTCCGTTTTTGGTAGTTGTAGCAAGCAGTAGGCACACATATCTGCGTATATGTAAATGTATATACTGTGGAAAACTACCCCACTTGCTTTCTTTACCGTCGTGACGCCTCTTCTATGATATAAATGGCATTGTGCCTCTACTGGAGGTTTATTTAACGCTCTGACGTGAATGTGTATTACGAGTTGTTAAGCGAAATATTGCTACGGGTATATTGTTTTCAGTTATATCAAGGAGTATAAACGTGTTAAGGATGACTAGAAGTGTGTTTTATGTGAGTGAGAGTTATGATTATACAAAAAACATAAGTTTATAGTGATTCTATCCTTTCCATTCAAGTTCTCTTGGTTTATGGTGCTGGGCATCGTTGCAGCTGCTCCATCGAAACACTCTGATCAAGTGATGCCCTCAAACAGTGACAAAATAAGCACCACAGTGATACCAAAATATCCACTTGAAGATATTCAGTTAATGCAACCGCATTATATTACACTTGAAGATTTTGAATCGTTGCTGCGTCGCGCCGGGGAGCTGTTTCGTCCAAATGCTTATCTAGTAGATGAAACAACTTCAATACCGTCACAGAAAAATACTAAAAGTAAATCTATAGCCACTCCTACTGGCGTGTCTGTACCATATCGGCAAATCCAACCGCCTGCGTCACAACCCTTTAATTTCTACATGCCTGTATTCGACTACGACCATGGCAAATTGGATATGAAAAGTAAGCATTTGGAGCATATTGTACCACCACCACTGCCTGGCAAGGGTAATGATCAAATCAATTACTACGCCGCAAAACCAAAAAAATTACCGAAAAAATTCAACGCAGGCACCAAACAAGTTAATGTGAAATGGTTGAATGCTTTTGAGAAAGAAGCGCTTACAGATGCTAGTGGCCAATTGCCAAAAGCAGTGTACTTACTCAACGATGAACGGAATCGTATCAATTTCGATGATTCTTTCTTTGGAGTGGATATGCAAGTTAAAATTCCGAATAATCAACCTCATAGGGAGGAGCATGTTAGCAGTGCAAATGCACAAGATGAGTTTCTTAATCAAGGGGAAGAGGGTGGTGAAGAGGATTTGGTAGCGGCTGCAACTGGACAATTGGTACGAACTGTAGCACGCGTCTAGTCTAAGAGTTCAATCTTAATTTATTTTTACAATTTATATATGTATGTATATAAGTGTGGGTTCCCCAATGAAAAATGTATTTTTTTAATAACTGAATAACATAAATATCAATTAATCGAAAAATGTATATTTTATTTTCTATGATTTATTCTGGTACAAAAATGTTAAATCCCAATAAGAATCTAATAACATTCAGTTTATTCATTACCGGCAAATACTGCGCTTAATAAGCTGCTACTTGAACGGTAGCGTTACCTTTGTCGGTGGTTTTCTGACCACGAACATGCACATTAACAGTTTCCACTATCTTATCCAGCAGCCCAGATGCACCAAACCGGAAAAGAGTAGGATGTTGCCAACGTGCACCCAATGTCTCTTTCACCAGTGTCAACCAAGCAATAGCGTCAGATACAGTGCGTACTCCACCAGCTGGTTTTAAACCAACTAAAATGCCCTTGCGACGTTCAAATTCTTGTATGGCATAGATCATAGCCAGACCAGCTGGTAGTGTGGCGTTTACGGTTTCTTTTCCAGTAGATGTTTTGATGAAATCAGCACCAGCTAACATACAGGCCATGGAAGCTTTATAAACCTACATATATATATTTAACAGAAAGAATAAAAAAATATTATAATTCTTGATCACTTAAATTAAATAACTTTTACATTTTCCATGTTGCCAAGTTCACCTATAGCAAGAATGGTTTTCAGGTGTGCTTTTTCGCCGCAAGCTTTACGCATTTCGCAAACTTCATCGTAAATACCTCTCCAATCGCCCACCAGTGCTAATTGGCGATTTATAACAATATCAATTTCTGTAGCACCCGAGTCTATGGCAAAGCGAATTTCGCTTAAACGTGAATTCAAGCCATACTGTCCAGCTGGAAAACCTGTTGCCACAGAAGCTATTGGTATGTCATCATATCTATTTAATTGCCTTAGTTTTGCAGCAGCATCAGCAACTCGTGCGGGATATACACACACGGCAGCGGTGTGGATATGCGACAGAAGAGCCGGTTCAACGCCAAGTTCCACCAAAACATGTTCAGGTATGGGAAACGCAGCACGTTGGCAGAGGCTTCTCACGTTTGCCTCTGTGTCATCACCACCAAGTGTTGTGGAGTCGGTTAAAGTAAGTGCTTTCAGAGCCCACACAACCTGATTAAGACCAGAAACACTGCCACGCTTCGAAATATCTACAGCAATTTGTTCCAATTGACGATGTGAAATTGTACATTCGAGTAGAGATTCCTCTAGTATTTTTGTGGTGAATTAGTATTGTCTCGAATATTCACTTTCAACTTTGTACTTACCAAAAGGCAAAATTTGATTAACCTGCATATTAAATTGTTTTTGTCAGAACTTCTATTCTAATCACTTTACAATGGTTCTAATCCACTTGTTGACAACGTTTGGCAGTGTTTGGTAATTTGATCTACAATTCTTATCAGAGCAAGTCAGCTGTCATTTTTACTTGCACGCTACATTGAGCACTAATGATACCCAATAAAAATATTTTAGAAAACTGTAGCTAATATTAGATTTTAAAAATGGGCTTCATACTTAATAAGAAATACAATGGAACAATATTCATAAAGGTTTTCACTAAAAATTTAGAAAATTGTGCCATTATCAAGCCCTCACATTTAAGACACTAAATGCTAGCGTCCGGAAGACATTTAAACGGAATAATCAATCGATGTAATTCTTTTAAGTAAATATAAGTAACAAGTGTTGGGAATTGAGTTTCATTTTGGTTACCCAATACGTAAGCAGGGAGGAGCTTTTCTTTAAGGTCAGAAATACTCTCGAGTGACTTGACATCACCTCCCGACGAGCGACCGTAACTAGACCAATTAATTTTCTATAATTTCACACTTTAAATAATTTACACAAACTTAAGTCCCAAATAGAAATGCAGAAAAAAAGTTTTATCAGGCACATTTGGCTACATATTTAATTTATATTGCTTTTATTTACGTCGATTTACGCTATTTACATTCCTTCACAATTTATAATTTGCTAGCGGTTATTTATTATATAAATATTGTACTTTATAATACTATTGTTAAAGCTTGCATTATATACAATTCAAAACTTGGCAGCGTCTGCTTCTGCAAATCAGAAATAAATTAATGAATCAAAAAATTTAATATTTGAAGCCAAAAAATATCAGTGTGGTTCACAGTAATAGCATTATATTTTTAATCTTATATAAATTTTGGTAATAAGCTTAGCTTTTTGATTTCAACTTGAACAAATTTTGAAATTTTCGCAAAATTACAAATTATATATGGAAAAGTATTATATTGAAATTTATTGACCTAGTATAAATATTGCCATTTTTACCTTAAATTAAGTACATATGAACACTAAACGAGTTGCGCGCATAATATACAAAACTATTTAGCGGTGTTTGGCCCATTGTTCCCAATATTCCTTCTTTTGCATTTCATATAAGCGTGAAATTGTGCGATCGAAAGCGAATGCCTCTTCATCACCCGCAAAATAGTTAGCCGCTGATTCATTCTGAAAAATTTAAAAATAAACGAACCAATTTAGTTAATGTATTTACATATGCGCAAAATGCATATTTTTACGTACAGAATCTTGTTGAATATTTAAATCGTCCATTAAAGTACGTTCTGAGTCTGCCAACCCAGTGGGCTTGTCTGTAATATCAAATAGCTTATCTAGAGGTGTGTCTGCAGAGATAACAACGCGAACACGATTGTCATATAGCGTGTCGATGAGCGTAATAAATCGTCGCATTTGAGATTTAATAAATAAGTTCATTTTAGGTACATCTCGTATCAGCACTGTATGGAAAAGTTGTGCAATTTGAAGATAATCACTACCAGCGAGGGGCTAAAGTATATAATAATTATATGAAACATATAGTTAAAATATTTACTTTACTTTTCGAACTTACGCGATCACAGAGCTCTTCGAAACTGCTATCCAAAACACGTCCGCATGTCTTCTGGAAGGTCAAGTCGCGCCCAAAGTGTGTTATGATACGTGGACGTACAATATCGTTTTCTTGAGTACAAAGAATTTTGAACATACGTTCCATTTCCGCATTGGCGTCGGTTTCCGACTTGCTGTGAAGGAAATAAATAATTTGAATAGCCTGAATATAGTTTCAAAAGAATCCCAAAAATTTAAATTTTCTTTACATACACAAAGTAATTAGTCGCACCAGATTGCGCAATACGTCGGTAGTCAATGCCGCTATTAAGTTCACTAACTATACACCGATGTTGTAGTATATCGATGAAGGGTAGAAAATTGCTACGCTGCAGCCCATTTTTATATAATTCTTTTGGATGTCGATTGCTTGTTGCTACCATGACAAGTCCATCATTGAAAAGGTGTGTAAACAGACGTTTTAGAATCATTGCATCTGCTATATCCGTTACTTGAAATTCGTCGAAGCAGATAAGCCAAGATTCAGCTATTATTTGATCTGCTACCGGGCGGGTCGGATCATATGGTGCCGGACTTTCCGTGTTAAAAGCACGATCGTTAGGACCGCGTTGTTGTTTCGTTTCATGTATGCGTTTGTGTACATCTGTCATAAACGAATTAAAATGGACTCGCTGTTTTTGTTGAATCTAATGTACAAAAATAAATAAATAAATTGTTTTAAATATTTTAAATATTTCAAACTTACATCGATGCAGGAATCAAAAAACATATCCATAAGCGTAGTTTTTCCTCCACCAACGCTGCCGAAAATATAGAGGCCTTGTGGGACGTCGCTACCCACATTTAATTCCACGCCATTCCTATTACTGTCACCTTTGAATAAAGAACTAAAGAAACCACCTCCACCCCCACCCTTGATAACGGGTTTATAATTCTTCAGACTATTATAAAGTGTTTCCAATTGCTCAGTAGTTGCTTTTTGTTCTTTGTCAGGCAGCAATTCCTTGCTAGCAACACGTCTGTTATACACAGACAGAGGACTTACAAATCTTCTTTGTGTGAGTCCTTGTGGTTGTTGTGTCATGAGCAGTTGTTGACATTCTGCTCCTAACTTTAAGCGTGTATTAATGGCTACTGTCTTCAGCATTTTATTTGTAGAAGAGTTTTGTAATTATTACGCGCCACAAGCAATCGTCGAAACTTATTAAATTTAGATAGTACCAGAATTTGGATATGCACTTTAATTAGCTTAAATTATAGTTGCACTTATTTTATCAGCTTTTCATTGTTATGTAAAAATTATGCCAACGATTACGCGCGTATGACAAGTTCAAGAGCGAGGCCAATCCGTCCCAATCCGTCGTGATGACCGCGAAATTTTGTGCCAAATGATAAAATCATTTCAGCTGTGCGTCAGCTGGGAAACAGCTGTTTTACACCTGTATTGAAGGCAGGGCTGTTTGTTACAGTGTTGGTTAAATAACCACAGTATTTTCGTAGTCGTGTTATTAATTCCTGAGAACTTTTCATTTTATTAAATTGCTTTATTTGCAATTAACAGTAGTAAGCATCATGTAATATTTGCACCGAGAGAGCAGAATAGCAGAATGTTAGCCAGTAACGACATGCCAAAATTGTGGTCTCTCGATTGAATTTTTAACTGAGATGCTAAGGTAAGGATCAGCTACGTATACCTCACTCGAACCAAAACCCCTAACAACTGCCACTACATTGTGAAAAGATTTAAGTACCATTCATTTCACACATTTTTCTCAAACATTGAAACTAAACACAATGAGTTCATGCATCATACTAAGGGCTCTCTTTAAGCCTTTCCACGTTCACGTGGGACCTGTCCTCAGTTTGCGGATAATAGAACGGTCTGCAAATATAAAGGTTAGCTGCATGCACATGTGAGATACATTGGGCTGGAATCGCGATCAACCGAAATCTTATTACTCAAGACACGATATACAAACGCCTCGGATCCAACAAAGATAAAAAGATGCAGCCTTCAGCTTTCAGAAAATGACACATTTTGGAACTTGGAACGTTTGCTCCCTGTCTGGAATGTCAAAACTTGAACTAATCTGGAAAGAGATGGAACTTTTTAATGTGGAAAATCTTGGGATGCCCGATATTGGAAGGATTGGACACCGTGCATGCGTTACTCAAGCTGTCCATTATTTTATCTAAAGCAGTATCGTCTTAACCCGCTCCAACGGTGTTGGAATCCTGATGTCCCGAAAAACTAAGTGTGTTCTAAAGGAATATAACCAGTCTCTGTTCGCATCTCAGCCGCGAGGTTGAAGTCCAGACTCCGGCACATCTCATTTATACAATGTTATGCGCGGATGGAGCCAGTTAAGGGTAACAAGAGAGATGCATTTTATGAACTACTCGATGGTACCATCACAAACGCAGGCAAAGGAGACGTTCTGATTGTGTATGGTGTCTTTAACGCAATTATGGGGCATTATAACAGTAACATTGAGAGTGTTTTAGGACGCCACGTTCTGTACCGCCAACAAGGATGAAAAATGGCGAGCGCTTGGCAGACAATATGCAAATCACAACCTTTTTATAGGAGGTAAAAGATTTCCGCGCTTTGATATACATAAATACATACGGTAATGCCCTGAAACTCGAGACTAATAGGCTGAAAATAGAGTCGGTTGGTTTCCAGAATCATCTCACGATCGCTTACATAGGCTTAACATTCATGTAAACCCGGGAGCTTTTGAAACGAAGCCAAGCACTTACAGACCACAACGCAACACACATTTCAAGTTAGAAATCTAGTTAATAAAGATAAGAAGATGAGATCCCAATCATGAAAGACCTATCAAGGTTAATTCAAAAGCTTAAAAACAGCAATCCAGTTGGCTCGATAGTTACCGTTGGAACTATTTCCGTGCGGTGGGAAAACCATTACAAGAGCCACACTGTTTCGACCTCAGACAACTTCCCAAAAGAGTAGAGTAAATTGTTTCGAACTAATGCGATTCTACCTGGACTACATAAGTTCCAGGTTTTCAGAGGAAAATACTGCAACAAATTCCCTACCTCAAGAGAACTCCGTCAATAATGTGTCTCCTCGCCTCTATTCTTCAGACATGTATTCGAAGGAGTTTTATGGAAAACTAAACTGGATGTTCCAGAAGGCTTGCAATGGCCGTATCAGAAACTTTGTGATCTGGACTGCGCCGATGACATTTGAATATTTCAGCTTCTTCGACTTGCTGGAAACGCTATGACTTTTAGCCTGAAGATTACGAATTTTGCTATCTAGGCAGCTAAATTAGCAAAGGTGGCGGCACTAAAACTGATGCATTCGATAAGTGCACTAAAGTGTTAAACTGGAAATTCCATATGGCGCAGAGATGTGGATGGTGGCCGACGTATTCTCCAGGAAACTATAGATCAATATCTGTCAATTGTGGATAATTTGCCGTATTATCTCTCCGAATATCATCACAAACAGAAACTTACAGAAACTAAAAAATAATCTCCGACGCTGATCATGTTAAAGTTGAAATTAAGAGAAGAAATTAGATTTAGATGAGTCAAACCCTCAGAAAACTAAATGAAAACAACGCAAAAGGAGCGAGGAATCCGCAGGGCGCAGGATAGGAGGCAATCAAAGAAGTTCATAATCGCCCTATTCTATGATCCATATAGAATCGGCAGGTTTTTTATACGAGTCGGCCTGGAGTCAGTTGGAAAAACATCAAGACGTACACCACAAATTGAACAACGAGTTCGGTCGAAAATCGCTTCAGCGATTACAACAACAAAAAAAGCGGTTATGAAGTTTTTTTTTAGGAAATTCTTTTATTTTAGTTCATGAATATCTCAGCTTTTGGTAAAATAGTATAATTAAACCTAAGCTAGAAATATGTGCATAGTTCCAACAAAGACTCTTTGCCGCACTCACCGCTTCATATTCAGTAAAATTCTCCACTTTTGCGGTCACACTTTTCGGCTTAGGAGTTCCTGTATGAGTTGACGGTAAAGGAAAGCAATAAACTCGTTCCACTTCCATTACCTCAGCTTGACTCAATTGTTCCAATACGGTAAGAGGTACACAAAGCGTTAGCTCTTCGGCAGAACTTTGCTTCTCGTAGGGCACGCCCACTTTGGTAATGTTCAGTGATATCTGTGGTAACAAAGAGCTGGGTATGCTTAGGCCATTAAGAGCCTGGGGCGGATCAGAGCTATCCCCGATAAAACTGATATTAAAATTTTGTGTAGAATTTGTTTTGTTGTCTCTTTCCAATGAAGCAATAAAGTCTGTTGGCCAAACTTTACTAGCATCGAGGTCTATAGTGTCCGTGTTGGTTTCCAGATCAGAATCTTCATCAAACGCTGTGTATCTTGAAATTTCTTCAGTGTTTTGGCTAGAAATTTGTAGTTTTGGCTTTTGAGTGGGGTATGACGTCATGCCACCAAATGAGTTATTTATTTGTTTGGCCATTTCAAGTAAATTTGGATCGGATATATTCACAATTACGACTTTTAGGGGCGTTGCAGCGGTCGCTTGTGTGTGGGCCGTTGCAATACGTCTACGTCCATTTTTCTGTATAAGCTCTACCTCATCAGTATGCAAGTTAGGTATCGGATGTTGTAAACCGAGGTCTTCAAGTGAAATTGTAGCTACAAAATTTAAGTGATTTTTAAGACGTGCAAACTAAAATGTATGTAAGTGTGACTTACTTTGTTTTCTAATGCTGTTTTGCGTTGTCGGTGAGGCACTGGGTCGTCTGGTGGGCGCATGTATTTCGTCCGGACTTAGCGGCGGCTCTGGCTTCCATGTGCCATATACAATCGATTCTAGTAGCGGACCTTCTATGGGCACGTCACTTTTAGCCGCCGACGTTGTATCTATACGATCCTGTAGCGCTGCAAGTGGCGGTGGCGCTAATGGTGGTGGTGGTGGGACGACAGCACTACCAACTATAGGCTTCCAACCGCCAGACGGACTACTGGGTGTTGGTGTCACAAAGGGAAAAAGCATTGGCTTTATGGGTGGCGCTTGAGGTTTAAAGCCTTGTGGCAACGCAATAGCCATGCGCGCTGACTCTGTGGGAACGCCATTAACGCCAATTGGTAAGTAATTTGTGGCTTCTACACAGCAGCAAAATGTGGCAGAAAGTAAAAGGACCCACCAAAAATAGTTGTTTTTTGTAAACTGTCGCATATTTTCAAAACTTTTTATGTATGTGCGTGTAAGCGGTTACTGTGTGAGCTCATTCGGGCGTATAATGCCAATTTTTATTTGTAAAAAAAAAAAAAAATACTGTTTGTAGTTGGGTTTGTTTTGCTTTGTTCTTCACTGTGCCACTTAATTTTATTCAAATAACCTTTTAACCGTTAACTTTTCTATTAAAACGCGCACGGCTTTTGTTTGACGCGCCGCTTTTCTTATACACTTGTCTAATTCTTGCTTTTATTGTGTCGTTGTTGTTGTTGTTTTTGTTGATTATACTTCTAACGGCTGTCAACGTGCTCGCCAGTACGCTCTATGCCAATCTTTCTTTACACAGTACTCCACTATACTACACGCAAGCGTTATTATTTTTATTTTTACAACAACTTAGCAAAACACTTTGGACACAGCGGCACCATAATTGATGGTAACAACAACAACAACAACAACAACAATAATAAATAACAAATCACTATATTTTGCACACTTAGCCGACACAAACAAGAGCGACTTATAATAATTATAAACGAATGTATGTATGTATTGTATGTATTTATGTTTTCATATATTTTCCACGTTTTTCGTTGGTTGCTTCTTGGGAGAACTCTACGTCTGTAGTGTGGACCGTACCGTTTGGCATATGTTGAGCAACTGAAGCGCGTCCATAATTTGGCCCAACAGCATCGCTGCTGCTGGTGGTGTGCTTCATGAGTTGATGGATACTTTACACTTTTGCTTTGCTAAAAAAGCCAACTTATTGAATTCTTCAGCGCTTTTGTTATAACACATTTTTTGCTAAACAATCAATTTGTTATGATTTTTTTTTCATAATTTCCAATAAAATAGCAAATATGTACATATATACATACGAATACATGTACGTAAGTATGTTGGCAAAAAAAAAGAAATATTTTTATAAAGAATTTCTATGGGAGTCAATCGCTTCATTGACCATTAAAGAATTGGTTTTGCCTCTACTTAGTGTACCAGATGACACACATTCAAGTGATAAATAATATTTTAAAGTTGTGATTTTTTGTATTATTTATAATCGAAACAAAAAAATGGGTCAAGTTGGTTAAAGAAGCTTCAATTGGTTCGTAATATAAGACCTGTGCCTTTTTCTTCTTAATAAACATAGGAACCGCTTACGCGATTAAAACTGACTCAGCAATAGCGCATTGCTAATTGTTTCTTCCCGCAGATCAGGCACCAATTGGAAAACCTGATGCTGCCTCACATGATCTTTCTTCTGCTCCCAATAGCGTGTGCTGCTTCGAATACTTTCGAAGCTGTAGAGTTTCCGTCCATCTGGATAACATGACCTATCCAGCATAGTCACTGTCTCTTAATTCACTGAGCTATGTCAATGTCGCCGTATATTTCGTAAAGTTCATTGCTTTAACGCCTGTGGTGTTTGCCGTTACCCATATGCCTTGACCATAAATTTTATGAAAAACCTTGCTCCCGGAGACTTTTAAAGCTGACTCTTCAGTCTTTTAAATTGCCTACTCAGTATCATCTATGGGCAAGAGTTGTACGCTCTTATAGAATACTGGATCTTCTCCCACAGGTTGAAAAAGTTAAAGAAGTCACACTTAAAAGAATCACCTTGCCTTAAGGCTTGTTTGGCGCCAAACGATTCGGAAAAGTCTGGTCAATGGTGCAACTAGCGGGCCTAAATTCACACTGATAAGGCCCGATTTGTGTGTTGATACAGAACATCAGGATGGAGTTTAAAACCAAGATTAGAAGACTAGTCACACGATAATTGGCTAATCGTCGGATATACTTTTGTTCGATTATTTTCACCCGCGTTGTTATTTTTCCAGCGAGCAATCGCTATTGGAACTTTATCACAGTTTGTTGATGGAACATCTACACCGTCGCCAACGATCCGAGTGTTTCCTTTATCCCTTCAGTAAAGCAGGTCATCAGCCTTTCGAAGGCGGCTTAGTATAAACCTAGGTTCCTCCATTTGTTGGAAAAATATCAAGACGCAAAACCACAAATTGGAAGAGAAGCTCGGCCGAAAATCGCTTCCGCGGTTACAAAGCGACATTTATATATATACCTATATATATATTATATAGGTATATAAGTATATAAAGCATGCTGTTTCATAAACCCAATGACCAATGGCTTCGTTGGAGACTTTATGATACGAGTTTCCCACAATTCTCCCATACCGAGTTGTTAATGAGTGCTCTCAAAAAGCAGATTTTTTAATGTAGGATCTAACCTTCCGCATGGCAGTAAGCAATACCAACCACTCGACTATCGTAACCGAACCTGATATTAGCGAAAACCAAATTTCGGACCCTGGCGAATACGGTTAGCCTCAACTCTTTCAGTGCGGTTTTGTCGTGGAGGTAAAATTTTCCTACCGTCGTACAAACCTGTAGAAAGCATATCTAGTCAGATTAGCGATACGTTGAAGAACTTCACTTGGGAGCAGTTTGGGGCGAGACGTGCGTCTACCTGAGTAGTCGACTATAAACCCAACACTAAACATGTGCTCCACTATGGTCGCTATAATAAAAGTCAGAAGAACCTTTCTTCTTCCATACTTGACGCGTTCACTGCTTCTAGTGGATAGCAGTGATATTAGCGTCTCTTTTTGTGAAGACATTAACCAGCTGGCCAGCGCCATGTGACTGGCATAGAGATCGGAAGATATAATTCGAGGCTTTGTTATATTTTTCATTTGAGTTAATTTCTATGTGGCGGGTCTCAAGCCAACTTTTTGACGAATGATGATTTTAAAATGGTCAAGAGTTCAAAATTGGTCCGCATAAACACGGTCTTTCATGTATTAAATTGACATCGGCAAGTCGAAAGATTACGCAACTGGAAATTCTGTTCTTAGCAGGCCAAAACAAGTCGGTTATCATACGACCATAACCGTCCGAAATCGCTCGCCGTTGTCGTTTTCAAAGGAGTAAGATGCTAATTTAAGATGGAGAAGCCTCAATGCATGTAATGTGGCGAAGATACTATGGCCACTTTCTCTGCGAATGTCCCGTACTTTGGAGGAGGAGGTTGAAGTCTCTAGGGGTGGCAACATTTAGAGACCTGAGCGATATAGCGGGAGCCAAGATGCGGCGACTGCTCAGCTTTGCAAACTCCACACACTGGTTCGATTACCGGGTGGATGTCATTAGGATCCTCAGTGGTATAACAAAGGGCCTAAGTGAGCTTATGCCCGGCAACGACTTCAACCAACCAACCAAGATCCAATCACACCTCCGAATCAAAAAACACACCAGACAATAAGTTTTTTTGGGTGTAATGGCCTCTCTTCAATTATTTGAAGATTCTCGGAGCCACATATGCTACAATTCGGCTTGTTAAGTATCCCGGAGTGAGAAATGTGCTTCGTGGCTTGAAAAAATATTGTTTGAAAAATCGCCGTCCACGCACCCATTCGAGGTACGTAGGTGTTATGAACGATTAGCTGGCTTCAGTAGTTGTGCGAACGGGACTTTACATATATGGAATAATGTAAGTATAAGTACAAAATACGCCATAATATGCGGTAAGAAAGACCCAACTCTTGAGAACGTCGAGAAATAGACACATTCGGGTCTTCGGCTACTTACAACTTACAGTAGTGATATTTGAGGTGGAACGAGCCAATCGATGTTGCACAGGCCTTACAATCTGCAATCGATCTAGTCTTTTTGAAATTTCTTTTTATCAATTGCTTGAGTAGTTGGACGATTATATGCGCCATAATCTTCTCTTAAAGCAGCTGCCAGGTGTCTATCCCCAGTTTTGTAGTAAGTTTTAAAAATTTTAACGCGTTGTACGGTTGTTAAGTGATCGATTTTCATAAATGATTGTCTTTTAACTAAAACAAATCATGTTTGGTTTGACAGTTATGTTAGACAAATGTCAAATTGCTTGAGTAGTTGGACGATTATATGCGCCATAATCTTCTCTTAAAGCAGCTGCCAGGTATCTATCCCCATTTTTGTAGTAAGTTTTAAAAATTTTAACGCGTTGTGCGGTTGTTAAGTGATCGATTTTCATAAATGGCTGTGTTTTAACTAAAACAAATCATGTTTGGTTTGACAGTTAAGTTAGACAAATGTCAAATTGCTTGAGTAGTTGGACGATTATATGCGCCATAATCTTCTCTTAAAGCAGCTGCCAGGTATCTATCCCCATTTTTGTAGTAAGTTTTAAAAATTTTAACGCGTTGTGCGGTTGTTAAGTGATCGATTTTCATAAATGACTGTGTTTCAACTAAAACAAATCATGTTTGGTTTGACAGTTAAGTTAGACAAATGTCAAAATATAGCCCTGTACTTTTGAAATCACGAAAAGGATAATCCTATATATAAGTACCATATGTACATATATTTTAAATTGATAAAACTATAATTGTTAATATTGAATGCTTCGCCTCAAAATATTTCCACCTGGTTTAGATTTTCCAACTGGTGTCGAACGAATTTGAGACAAGAGAAAAACTTCCTATAATTTATTTAAATAAACAATACTTTACGACTATTGTCAAACGAACGTTCCTTTGTAATATTTTTTAAATAAAACTTTGTCAAAAGCTCTTTTTTATTTATCAGTTTCTTATCGTTCACATTTACAATGCATAAAGGTATTACATTTATCACGGGCAGTCAGTTCCTTGGTACTTACAACAATGCAATACATTGCATGGAGGGTTATGGAAAGTATTTGTATCCGGATGGCAGTCAATATAAGGGCAATTTCAAAAATGGGAAATTCCATGGTGTTGGGGAAATGACCTTAACGAAACCATATAATTTTAAATTTATTGGCGAGTTTGATAATGGAAAATTGGTGCAGATGCATGAAATGTTTTATGCAGATGGATTACAGTTAAAAGCAAAATTTGAAAATAATCAAATAAATTTCGATGAATGGAAATATTGTACAGAGCATGATCGACGTACATCGTGGGAAATCTTAAACGGTATAGGACCAACTGGACAACAAACGATAATGAGTAATTTAGATGCAGGTACTTATGATCTCGGTGGTGGTATCTATAGAGAGAATTCCGGTTGGGTCGTAAAAATACCGCCACCATTCTTTTCGATACGCTTTTTATCCTGTAATAAGGAGAAAGAATGGGTACTAAAGAATTGTCGCAGAGGTCCTTCACACAGAGATATTCAGTATCCGCCAGTTGAGCCCATACCAGAAATTGGTAAAGAAATCATCGAAACTAATATTAAAGAGCTCCATGTATTGCATACGTGCGATTGTGATACAACGCTAGAGAGGCAAATAGACGCTGAAAATATTTGGTTCGGACTGGAAGGAGTACGGGCGCCAGATTCAGGTACATCAAATTCAAGCAGTTTATGTAGTTTTTGCGATGGTGTTGTGAAAGTAAATCTTGAAGATAGATGCCGCGATGAAGTTGAGACACTAAAATATGACTTTCAAGAGAGAAAGTCGAGAATATACTTTTCTGCGACTAAAGATTTTTTTCCCAAGAAAGGTTTTCTAGACGAGTATACTTAAAATGTGTAAGACAAATATAAATTATAAATTAACAAATGCGTCAATGGTTATATATGGAAGATGCAAAAGGACGTCACTGATAAAAATATTAAATTAATAACTACGTTACTGATAAAAATATTAAATTAACACGCTGCATATAGTATAACCTACGGGAACATTGAAAATAAATATCTTGTAATAACAACTTACATGATCTGCATAAATTGTACTTACCATGTAATAAAACATATTTTTATAAAAAACGTTTATGTATTGCATAAATTCATAATTATAATGATATTTAGTCTAACTATAAATAAATTTTCAAAAACTATTCGAAGTAAATACTAAGAATGTAGAACATTTAATAGTATTATATTTCTTAATTAGTTTTTGAGATCGAATAAAGTTTTCCATAACTCAATTTGGTTATATGTAGTAATGTGACCTTTCCCACGACAAACAATATGAATATACATAGGTATTACTAGAGTTTGCCAGCGACTTCGTCCGCATGGGATTTTAAGATGGTTCTAATAAGATTTATAAGGTTTTATTATATTAATAATTTTATTATAGCTTATAAACTATTATTTATTTTATAATATATGATCTACATATTAAGCAAAGCCGAACCATCGAATTGATCCCAGGCCCACTTCCTGGAAGAAATGGTGTTCCCAATGGTAATTAGCAGCCAAAACTACTACTGTAGCAAAGTTCCTGTAAATAAAACCATTTAAAAGTAGATAAGATTTTTTCGAATAAATCGGTTCCAGATCCACTTTCCGGAAAATCCTTTCTAATGGGGTACATACGTCATACGCAGAACACACACTCCAAGTTTCAGGTCTCTACAACTAGCGGTGAAGGCTGTATGTTGATTCGTCACTCATTCAGGACGAAGCCTTTATAGATACTAGCTGTACCCTGCAACGCTTCGCACATACTCATTGAATGTATGACAAATTAATCATGGGAAATTTTTTTATTAATGCATTTATAAATGTATTTACTCAATACTTGTAAGAATACAACATTTTTGGTTTTACCTTTTTGAATAGGCCAGTCCCCGCTCCACTTCCCGTAGAGAAGAATAGTTTTCCTACTCATCTTAGCAAAAAGCCATCTATTCACCGAATTTCAAGTAAATAGAACCATAAATAAGATTTTTTGTATTGGTCAGTCCCTGGTCCACTTTCCAGAGAGAAGAGTAGTTTTCCTGGGGGAAATTATTGACCGCAAACTTATGTAAAAAGATGGTGGCGCCAAATGGGGCCTATCTCCTGGTCTCAAGCATTGGTGTTACACAGCGGCTGGTAAGTCAAGGCAAAGCAAATACATATTTCTTGCTTACATGATCACGTGAGAGCTGCAGGCCAGCCTACTTGTAACCCATGCAAGCAAAATGGGCATTAATAGCAGTGAGACAAGTGGGAAGTGCAGCGAGGAAGGTACACGTATAAGTGAGAAGTAAGAACACCTCCTCTGTTTCTGTCCGGCCTTAGCCAGAGCCAAATTTTCGTTCTATTTGGTATTGCAAAGAACGGTAAAAAACAGTAATTAAGCATCATCTAAGTCAAACTATTCCATATTATTTTCTATTATATCTATTATATTATTCTGCTGCTCAAATCCTAATCATACTATTTTTGTCAAACTGTCGGTGATCCCCTTCCCGTAGCAGTGTTGAAGCAGTAGTCGGCTTTAGACGCTTCCAAAAATGCATTATATTCTAAACCAATCCAAGAATATGTCTTCAAAATTTCAGTGGCCTATTCGACATAATTTAGAAGCTAGAGCTGTTTTAGTGACCAAACGTCGAGCAGGTTCGAATGCGAAAGTCTTAGAAAACGGTGCCGGTGATAGCAAAAAGAACATATGTCCGATCGAAAAAAATCAAATTGATCAAGCTTCAGCTTAAATTATCTTCTATTTGAACTAAAAAAGTTGGACAAGAGTATTATTTAAACAATTTTTTTCTGCAACTTGAAGAGGTTTTTTTTTTTGGAAATGAACCTTTTTCTAACTTCGAAAAAAATTTGGAATTTTCCAGCTTCCTTGGTATTTGTTCAGTTCATATAGAAGAGACACTCATAAAAATTAAATAAATAATTTGTTTCGACTGTTTCAGATGCAACGCAGGACTTCCATCGCCGTTTCACAAGTTCAGACTGCAGCCGCTTCAGAAAACTCAACACAACTTGTGAAAATTCCAATATTTTTTGATATTAAAAATTGCTTAAATATAGTACATTATTGTCTGAAAATTTCATTTAACGCAATAATTTCCTTCTCTTAAAAAAAATTATTGAAAAAAAAGTTTTTTTTTCGGGTTCTAAGCAATACTGTCTTAATTTAAGCAAAAAGCTACCTATGACCGAATTTAAGGTGAATCAAACCATAAATAAGATTTTTTCGAGTAGGTCAGCCCATGATATACATCCTGGAGAAACTTTTTCGTAGTCAAGGAAACAAACTGACAAAATTTCAAGTCAATCGGCCGATAACTTTTGAAGATTTGCGGATCTTTACAAACGAACTTATGCATATATAATATAAATATATAATATATGCAGATTAATTTTTCAATTGCCATCACCCTTCGACAGGAAATGTCACGCCCGAGTGCAGGTCCCTCTATTTGTTTGAGTAGGAGCTCGGCCGAAAATCACTTCAGCGGTTAAAAAACGCCCATTATTAATTATGAGCAGTATAATAAAAACAACTTTCGTTTTGTAGAAAATCTTCACTTTTATTTACATACATAGAGTTTTTATATTTTTCATTATTATTATTATTAAGGTAATTAGGTACAAGTAAATCGAGTTTATGCAACACATCTTCTGCATGTAAACAAAATTGTTCTTATTGCACCAATCGTACAATTTGGATTTTTTTAAATTTTTCGAATTTTTACAATTTGTTAACAAAGTATCCAAAATTTTATAATCAAATTTGCTTTTTTAAATTAATGCCACCATTTCTCTTGCAGCAAATCACAGTCTTTGTTCTTTATAAAAGCGCCACAATCGCTTACGAATTTTGTTATAATTTTAAATATTTATAATGAATATTGATTTTTTCTGCTTCACTCAAACCACTAAATAATAATTTTGACTTGCGCAATTTAAGCATTTTCCAATGGACCAATATATTGACCATTCTTATTGGCCAAACGACGTTCTTCAAGTTTCTTGGCAAAATCAGGATCACTCTTAGCGCGTTGCTCCAAACGTTCTTGTTGTAATTTTATGCCTGCATAAATTTGATCCAAACCCTTTTGGATTTCCTCAGGAATAGCTGGTGGTGTGGGTATGTGATCACCAGTTGCACGGAATCCATTCTCATCGGCTGTGTATTGCACGTTGACCACATCACCCTCCGGTGATTGGTATGAATATTGACCATGCTGGACCAACACACCATTGGGATTTGTATCGGAGAAATCTTTTAAGAAGCCAGTCTCCTCATGCACAATATTGTTGCCGGTCTCATATTCGGTTTTATAGCTGCCATCTTCACTTTGCTCTTTATTATACTTGAGTATCGGTATCCAGGTGGTGCTTTCACGATGATGATCCCGATGGTCGGAAACTTTCTCATCACGCGGTATATTATTCTGATTTGGATGACCGTGATGATGTTGCGAATGACAGGATGTCACTGCAAGGATCAAACCGATGGTGCATACTAACAACTGTAAATAAGGCAAGACCACATGAAGAAAAGTAAAAAAAAGTCCAGAAATTAAATACACATTTTTTTTTGAAAATAAACTTTGAAAATTTTTAAAATTGAAATATTAAATATTTTTCACAACATTACTAAATATTTGCACGTATTTAACTTACAAAACTATTCATTTTAATTGTCAAATTGTTGAATCTGAATGCAGTTAATTTGACAAACAGGAAGGAAGTGTTTCTAACGGAATCAGGATATAAATCGTTGCCGTCTTGTTTGCACAATTACAACTATTTAGTTTCCTAAAAAAGCACCTTACAAAATTGATCGTGTTTTCAATATCAAAATATATAAAAATGGCGCGCGTGCGTTTTCAAAACGTGAATTTTCGTAATTTTCGTGTGAGTGAAAGCGGGTTTGAAAAAAGACTGCGCACCAGCGGGCCCTATTTAAGCTATTTATAGTTGCGCGATAATGACTCCTAAATTCGAGCGTATACACGAGCACAAACTGAGCTCTACCTCTACATATTACCAAGCACTGACACACACAAACGAATTTAAACACACACACGTAGATATTTATGCAGCATAGTGGTAGAGCTTTTTAGCTTTTCAACATTGAAGACACCGTCTGCATATCTGTTTCTTTTCTTATTTTGTGATTTTCTTGATATATTCGATTTTGGCGCGTTAATGCATTGCAGCGCATTTACAAATATACATACATACGTGTATGCAGTTAATTGTTATATGCACAAGCGTATATACAATACTTATGCTCGTTTCTGCTCGACTGCAATTGATCGTCGTCGGCCAAATGAAGTCTACAATGGTAATTGTTGTTTGGCCGTCGCATCAATTTTTAAGTACATAACAACTATCGCTAGAATTAGGAGGCTGGTTACAGACAACTTTAGCTTATGCACCGTATACTGAGGGAACAAAAGTTAAATTGATAAAAATGTCTTTAATCTTGATTATCCTTATGAAATGTAGCACAAAAGCACAGTGGGTGATCCTAACTAGTACAAATTTGTTTCTGGGATTCCAGGTCAAACTCAAATTAATAATGCAGAAAAACTTTTTTTTAACGGTGCATCGTACAGAACTTGCAGATGATCGACGGGTGATTTATCGGCCGATCCCCCGAGTATACTGAATTTATGGATGGAACATTTCTCCAGCGGTGAATACGGCGGTGAACTACTGATAAGGTGCGTGCATCATATTCATTGTTAAATACAGAAAGCATGCCCGAGGATTGTATGAAATATTAAAGCCCACAGTTAACGAACTGATTGGACCTTATCTGTGCTAAAACTTGGAAATAGGATCGAGATACATCACTTATTCGTTGATTTACTTTGAAGTTAGGCAAAACAAAAGCTCCTTCAAGATCGGTAGAGACCTCTCGGTTCGGCAGGAACGAATAACGAGAACAAACGAAGTTTCAGGCAAGGTGATTCCTTATCGTGTGACTTCTTTCATTTATTGATGGGGGAAAATAGCATAAGCATCGGAGCTGCATAGGGAAAATACAATCTTCTATAAGAGTATACAGCTGTTGGCGTATGCCGACGATATATCCTTTGCCATCAAACAAACAGTAATCGTATTTACGACTCGGCTTCCATAACTTCATAACTTTGAACCAGCATTAACAACCACAACAATGTAAGTCTTGAAATCCAACGTAGAATCAGTCTTGCCAACAGGTGCTACTTTGGACTGAGTAGGCAATTGAAAAGTAAAGTCCTCTCTCGGCGAACGAAAACCAAACTCTACTAGTCCGGATATATGGTGTGGAGGAACGGACAATTACAAAATGTGATGAGTCTGCGTTAGGCGTTTTTGAGAGAAGGGTTTTGGTAAAGTTTTATGGTCCTCAGTGCGTTGGCAACGGCTCCACCGAAATGATGAGCTGTACGAGATATACGGTGACATTGGCATAGTTCAGCGAATCAAGAATCCGCGGCTTCGATGGTTAGGTCATGTGGTCCGGTTGGATAAGAATAGTCCGGCTTTGACGCAGTAGCCGTCGATGGAGGCAGAGTAATAAGAAGACTTTCACTCCGTTGGAAAGACCAGGTGCAGAAAAACCTGGCTGTACTTGGTATTCCCAATTGGCAAATGAATGGCGTGCAGTCAATAAGCGAGGCTGAAGACTGTGTAACCGGTTAGGTTAGCATGAGTTGACACGATAGCAATACTTTCTTAAACGTTGAATTAGTCTTTAATCAGCATGCCAGAGATATGCTAATGCTCCGAATATTAATATTTATTAAGAAATGCTCACTTCATTGATACCAATCGGTTAATGTTCAGTCAGAACTCCCATTGTATTCGAGATTTTTGTTCCAAGAAAGGCAAGGAGTTTCCCTATTGTTCTACGGCCAACATTCATAAGGATCTTTCAACCATACTATCCCAAGGCTCACTGATCTGGTTTGCGGTCCGCTGTGCCTTATTCGACTGTAAGCGAGCGATGGTATAATTTGGGCGTCAAATATGATAATTATTCCGTACACGCAGTTTCAGTGGTGATGTGGAGATATTTTCAAGCCAAGTTTCATCTAACCACGCAAAATTTACTGTAACCAACACCTTATGCACATCGCTCACTTGGCATCGTAATGTGACTTTTAACATATCGCCAAATGCTGCTGGTCGGATTGTACGTTCATTCCTTCATTCGTTCGCTCGTTTGCCTGTTGCCCCTATCGATGTGAAATTCGCTAGTAGAGGCTTCTGTTGATTGACCGGCTTACTAGATGTTTGGATGCTTGGATGTACATCACTGTAATGCCGTTATTTGTTTGCAAGAAAAAAGCGAAACTGGTCTTTTGTTTTGTTTTTATTTACACTTTTTACCCTACTCAAACAACAACTAGTTGTGGCCAAGTGTATGCCATCTATGTTGAACTAAATTAACTGCATTGTAAATATGTATGTATATCTCTATAAGTAAGTTTTTAATTTGAGCTTTTTACACCAATATGCTGGTATAGATACATACATGGGTATATATACATATATGTTTGTGTATATATAGGAGAAAAAGTAAGCTTTTTAATGAGAATGTGTGCGCAAATGAAGAAGATGCTGCATTGCTATACTTGCTATTTGCAAAAAAAATTGTTGCAGATATTATATGTATATAAATATGTACGAGTATACTATGTAAATATGCATGAGTGTGTGTGCCTATCTGCAAATGAAATAATTGCAGATGTTCAATGCTTCTTTTTATAAATTTTCTTTTTTTCTTTTGCTGGCCACTTTAAGGTGCGGAGAGCCTACGCCGTGTTTTTGCAATCATTGTATTTCGAGTATTTCTTATTTTGATTGCAGGCAGTGGGAAAAAACGAAAAATGTCGCAGTTTGTTGCGCTGCAGGCTTACCAAATAATTTACGCCGGCGTTTTTCAATTGGCTTTAAATGCATAAAAGATGCGGTTTTCGGTGTGGCTTGCCATTGAACATTAATTTTACATATACATTTGTATACATGAAATATTTATATGGTTAAAAAAAATTGGAGCTAATGATAATTACACAGTTTGATCAACGAAACTTTTATGATTAATAAAATTGACGTGTCAGATGTAGATTTGTTCGACTGTGTTATTGCAATTATATAAATTTCATCGCATAGTTATTGTTGTGATTTGCTTAATTCTAGTGGTTTGCATTTTCATATGTACAGAGAGTACATATACGTATACTGAAGTATATACATACATACATATGTACCAAATAATCGAATTTTTCGCTCGAGTTGTTATGTGCATTTGGTTCAATAAAATTAAAAAATTTTTACACGAGCATCAATAGTTTTGGTCAAATGGTTAATTACTTTTGCCACTTAATCTGAGTTCATTGACATCTTCCGATTGATGAAATAGATTCAAATTAAAACAAATAAATTGTAAAATGCGGTCAATTAGTAGGACGAGAGGTATTTTAATTTATTTATTTAACTGTGGAATCACATTTTTTAATATACCAAGTATTCTCAGTCATATTGTACACGGTTTTCAAATATGAGGTGTCATCTTTCGGGCAAGATATTGATTTCACGCTCATAAAGTTTTTTGATTCTAGCTGGCGAAAAATTGGTCGAAGTGGTTTTTGACGTCCTGATTTGAGATGTAGGTTCTCCAATCCAAGAAAATTGTATAGAAGCCAAAATAAGTAATTGTCCTCCTCTTAAAAATCTTTAAAAGGCTGCTAGACAGCTATATACGCCTGAATCTACCCCCATGGAGCCTCTCGAGCAATGTTGCTTGTGTACCCTAAGGGACTGTCGATACAGCCCTGCATGATTTAATCGAATGGATTGAAAAATTACTCGACTTGAAAGAATACCATATACGCTCGGTAGTTGTAATAGAGGCTCTTCAAGAATTGGGTATTCAACAGCTCATAGTGAATCTTGTAGGGTCTCTTCTGAGAAATAGAAATGGGCAGCGCCAGAATTAGCAGACACATTGCAAGAGGCACTCTTCAAGGAGGAGTTTTATCGGCACTGCTGTGGTGTCTAACAGCAAGCACGCTGATTAGGAAACTACACAGTTCAGGATCTGACATTATTGGAAACATGGAGCAAGAATATCGTACTGGACGTTCACCCAGATAAAACCGAAATGGTTATATTCACCAGAAGGTACAAACCGACTCCTTTTAAGCCATAAAGGGTGTGGAGATCAACATCCCTACCGAAATAAAGTATCTCGGCATAATCTAAGCTAGCAAACTCAACTGGAGCCAGGACACGGCAGAAAGGTCAAGAAAAGTTACAACTGCACTTTACGCCCGTAAAACAGCGATACGATAAAGATGGGATCTAAGAATTATACATCGGTAGTTAGACCAATTATACTCTACGGCGTGGCCATTTTTAATTTCAGGAGCAAATTAGGGAGAGTTCAATGGTCGGCTGCAAACCTGGCAACACAAGCACTTCCATCAATTCCCTCAAAAGCTCTGTTAACTCTTCTCAACATCCTTCCTATGGACCTATATAGGAAAATACAAAAATATTATCTCTTGCAGAAATGCCGAAGGAGCTAGACTACACCACCTCCTGTATGTGCTTTGAAAATCCTTTTTACACGAGAATTCCAAACAGATGCGGGTGGGAACCACCAACGCCCCGAACTCTTCAATGCAATGGTACCATGTAAAAAGTGGCCATTAAATGTAGGAACTTTCTTAACAAACTCTAAACTAAATACAGCACTGCCGTTGTCTGGATACCTGTACACAGGGACATCCCATGCAATTGCATGGTAGAGGAACTAGTAAGGGAAGGAACCCTTAAACCCACGATGCTGGTTTACCACACCAAAGCACATGCTTAAACTGGTCCCTACCAGGGGAGCTGACTCAAGATGCTTGAACGAGATCACTTGCAACGTGACCAGACAGCTATGGCCATAGTCGCGAAAAATTCTAGACCGTTTCTCAATTAACATAACGACTGGCATAATAACTGGTCACTGTTTAATGGGGCTTCATGGGAAAGGATGCTGTAGGTACTGTTCAGCCTTGACATCTGCGCGACAAATGTTTCTTGGGAAACACTTCTTCGACTGTGGATATTAGAAATCTCGTTGCCTTTACAAGGCACACGAAATGGTTCGATCATTTGAGAAGGTGAAGGCAGGAACCTCAGCGGTATCACAATGGGCCTATTGGCCTATTTGGCTCTTCTGTTTGAGGCATTGCTTAATTTGTTCAGCTGTTTATAATACAGAATTAATCGTGGTATTCTCAGGCAAATGCTCAAAATAAACTATTCAATTGAAATCTCACCAAACGGACAACATAACCACTTTTTGGTGAATATCAGTAAGAGATTTGAGCTGGTTCATCATTTTTAAACTAAGTTTTTTTAGGCCCCGCGTTATTGTAAGTAACACGCTTTTTGTCGTCAGTAACAATGCTCTTTAAAATGGGTCATTTATTTGACACTTTATGAATTATATCCATGTGGTTTTGCGTCTTGATTTTTTTCCAACAAAATGGAGAGACCTACAATCTATACTAAGCCACCTCCGAACGGCTGATGGTTTTTTACGAGGAGCCCTTATTTTATGTCCGAAAGGCACTCGGAGGGTTGGACATTCCCTGCCGAGGGGCGATCGCAATTAAAAAATTTAACTTAATTTTCTATTTTAATTAATTTTCCATAACTTTTGGATGTTGGTGGCACCGGGATTTGAATCCGATCCTTCCGAATGTCAGTACGCAATGCTAACCACTCGGCTGCCGTGCCGCTAGTAAAACAGTAAATTTTTTGCCGAAAATGCTGTTTTCGACCTTCCATACTCGATATGGATAATTCAACAAAATTAAATATTAATCCATTTTAGCTACGGAAACTTCATTATGTTTACTCGTATTTCTATATAATATGCAGTTTTTTCTAGGGAGTTGTTTGTTCTTTTTTTTATTAAAAAAGAAGTGATCTCCATATGTTTTCTTCTTTCTTTCTATGTGTTTTTTGATATCAAATCAATTGAATGCTCCTAACATGTACCTACACATTCTCGCCAAACCAGTACGTATCTCTTACTATTACTTGCACAAATATGTAATTTATGATCTTCTCTTCGAGCGCTTTTGAAATCCCTGCGCAATATCTCTTCTAGTTGCCGTTATAATATCAAATTTCTTTGGAGCTGTTTCTTTTTGTTTCAATTTTATTTTATTAAAGAATAAAAATGCATTGAGAAAGTGAAAAATCAAAAAATTGCGAAAAATTTAATTGAATCTTTCAATAAAGCAAATCAACTTTTTAGGCAGCGAAGCAAAGAACACAGCTGATTTCAATGTTACCAAGCAACGAAAAAGCTATCAAACTCCGAATAACGATTATTGAAAAAAGTTTGAATACCCTTATTAAATCTAGTAAATAAATTGCATTTTCAAAATTTTTTTTTCAAGAAATTCATTTAAAATCCTGAAGTAAGGTTATAAACGTCATTGAAATGACCGCCTCTCGAATTTTTACAAACTCCGATCTGTTTGAGGTAATTTTCGACAACTTTTTGGAGCATATTGGGCAGTATATCAGCCACAACTTGACGAATGTTAGTTTTCAAGTGCTCTAGAGTTAAAGGTTTACGGTATTTCGCGTAGCCCCATAAAAAAGACCAGCGGTGTCAAATTGCACGACCTAGGTGACCAGTTGCCATCGCCCAGACGAGAGATTACGAACATTATTACAGTTCGGTTTTCAATAAAAGCAAGGTACTGTAGAATAAGTCAACCGAATTACTAATGAAATTAGGAAGGCATTCGAATTCAATAAGGATTGCTGTGCAGTATTTCTTCACGCAAGCGTTCGACTAGGTTTGGCATGTCAGTAAGATTATTGGTCTGTAAGAATCTGCGTAATACTTCGTCTTATACTCAAATTTATAAAACTTCGCCTAACCAATTCTACAGCATATTTGAGTCATACGTGTACTTGTATAACAAGCTCTTTACCGTAAAACAATTGGAACAATAGGAATTTAGCACTGAGAAGTATCAGTTAAAGCTGGAATTCTTCAACGTAGCGTTCTTGGGGCCATAGTAAGACGAGGAAGAGAAAATTGGATAGACGTACCTTTTAAAGATCGTTCGAAACGGAACGGAGCACGGAATACGAAATCTGCTAACAAAGTGAAAATTTCTATTCGGGTCAAAATGTAGAATAGGGATGAATATCTTACTTAACTAAAATTTTTAAGAAGTTAATAACTGCTAATATTGTCTATCTTTCTTTATAATGTACAATTATATTTTTGTGTGACACAGCTCTTTGAAAAGCCAAACATTGATTTGATATTAACTAAAAAATCGACAATGTAAGAAAAGTGGAGAGATGAAAAACATAGTTGTAAAGCAAAAAATACCATATAATGAAAGTACTTTCAAGATCTCTCTGGCCATTTGACGCATGAGTGCATGAATATCTTGAATACACGCATCTGTTACAAATTAAATACAAATTTCTGTTAGTTTAATTACAAGCGGTCATTTTGTTGTTTTCTTTAGCTCATTGGTTTTATACCAGTTTTTTGTTTACATTTTTTGCAAAACTCCCATTATGCTAATTAAAAGAAATATGTACGAGGTGTGCTACATTTTAAATTTCCCTGGCTTGGAGATTCTGTTTATGAACAATTTTTAGTTATGTTGGTGTACATGGCATTGTTAGATGTTTGTTTGTTGAAATAAAGGAATCAAAGTGTAAGAAACCGTGCGAAATGTTAACAAAGGTTTATGGTGGGTCTGCAAACAAGAGTTTACGATTGATATAAACGTGCTCATAAAGGCCGTGCAGCGCATAGGACGAACGTCCTAGATGTCCCAGCACATCAACAATCGTTGAAAACGTGGGAAAAGCCAACGTAATCATTATGAACAATCGACAAGCCATAATTAGGAAGTCGCTGATGATGTTGTCATATCGATAATTCACCTGCCTACTCGAGTGGGTGCAATCGCTGCGAAAAGCTGCAATCACACTAGATAGCCAAAATGTTGTCCACTCGATTTGTGCTCCTGCTCTCTGAGAACACTCATCAGCAACTCGGTATAAAGGAATTGTCGGACGGCATTTCAAGCTCTCTACGTATAGCTGCAAACGTTTCTCGAAAAGATCATAGAAACAGCTGATACGAGGACATAGGGAGGGACTGTCTAACTCGTAACGCAGACAAAAAAAGGAAGAGGTCGAAATACGTGAGTATGAAGAGCTTAAGTAGCTGGCCGGCAAAGGTAATGCTCGAAAATTTTAAGAAAGGCGACTGACAATAGGTTTCAAGACTGATTTATCGGGGCAACATCAGGAACTGATCTTTGAGTAGTAATCCTTTCCAGTGTTTTGTGTGACAGACTAAAGCCCACCGTCAACAAACTGATTGGACCTTATTAGTGTGGACTTAGACCTGGTAAATCAACCATTGACCAGATACTAATAAACTTGAACGGTTGTTTAAACTAGCTTGAGGAAACACCAAAAACCCCGCGAGATATGGAAGGCCTTCTTCGAGTCGTAAAGCTCTCTCTCGACGAACCAAAACCAAACTCCACAAGTCACTCATCGTACCCGTCCTGCTATATGGTGCCGAGGCATGGACGATGACAACATCTGATGAGTCGGCGTTAGGAGTTTTCGAAGGATAGGGTTTGCGTAAGATTTATGATCCTAACCGAGTTGGTAACGGCGAATACCGCAGCCAATGAAATGTTGAGCTCTATGAGATATACGGCGACATTGACATAGTTCAGCGAATCAAAAGACAGCGACTGCGCTGGCCGGATGGATAAAAATACTCCAGCTTTGAATGTTTTTGATGAAGTGCCCGCCGGTGGAAGCAGAAAAAGAGGAAGATTTCCACTTCGTTGGAAAGACTAGGTGAAGAAGGACCTGGCTGGAGAAAACTCCAGTGGTTACTATCAAATCTTTACGAATTAAAAGCTAATATATTTAAGGAGTGTTTAGAGGTATTATCAAATTTTCATGCCATAATTCTTTCATTCAATTAATCATTACTAATCCTTCCATGCAATCAATGGAAAAAGAAGAACCTAGTGAATGACCTGTTAGTAAAAATAATTAGCTCGTGGTTAGATTTTAAAGCTTCATAGTCTTAAAGTCCACTTGGAATTATTAATATCTTTTTATTTTAATAGTTTTCAATCACCAGTCATTAGAAGGACCTTTCTTCGATGATCTTAACGTTTGAAAATATTTAGAGCTAGATTTATTCTTACACAAAATAACCAATCTCAAAGAAAATGTATACAAACATAATATTTTTGCTTGCAGAGTATTCGCCATTCGCGAGTAAAGAAAGTAAAATCCAAAACCGATTGCCAAATATGAAATATAATCAAAAAATTAACTTAGCCATTTTGATAGTAAAAGCGAAAAAATTATTATGTAACATATGCATTTTGGTATTACCAAGTGAATCCCAGATTTTATTTAGGGCAAATGTGAGCTAAGACGCGCGCGCATTCAATGAACTCCACAATGCTTTACAAGAGTAGCTCGTGCAGAGACAACAGGGACTGGATATATGTATACCATATACTCGTACTCTTACAAACCGAGGCAAGCAGCCAAAAGTGGCTGACAGGCATCCAAATCCAGTTATTGTACTACAAACTACCGGCCAGATGAGTGAGTCAGCGAAAATTGCAAGATATATGCATTTTTTTCATTACTGTTGTTACTTTTGCTTTCATTCGAGTAGCAGTTGCTGTAATTTGTTTGCCGTTGTCTGCTGGTTGCTCGCTTAAGTCTTTTGTTGAGGGTGCGGAAGATGCTCGTTAACATAACCCAAGCAGTTGGTCGATTGGTCGATGGTAATACTCAGACGAAGATATATCCATGTATGTGTACATATATATTATTGTTTGCTAGTGTATATTCAAGTGCTTGCTGAAGAAGTATTGGCAAGATTTCTGTTTTTTATTGTAAAAAATTAAAAAAAAAAAATATTTTTTCCAGACAAAATGTTGAGTGAAGTTGCGGATATTTGTTTGGCTTGGCTGGTCGTCTGTTGAGGTATTCCGTTTATAGAGGGTTTTCAGCAAGTTTAGTAATTTTATGCTAAAATAAACTTGAGAGCTTTTTCAACTCATCGCAAATATTTGTGGCCTATACGTATTGGAAGAGGATTTGTTGCAAATATTTAGTTGCTAATAAAAGTGGCTAAAAGCAATCGTTGTTGTTATTTAGCACTTTTTACTATTTATTATCTTCATAAAGAATTATAATATTGTATCTTTTATGCCAAAAATAAACTCACTTTATCTTAAAAAATTAGCTTCGATTAAAAATATTTTTGTTATATTTAGACAACATAAGTGAATACCAGCGAGAGTTCCATATTGAAAATAATAAGACAGGAGACTCACTAAAAAGTAGAACGTAAGGTGTCTCAGTGCAGTAATCTACAGTAAGTTGGCACAATCAGTTGAAAAAATACGAGCTGCAGAGCTATGCAGTTATGGTACAATCATCCGCAGGAGTGTAAAAAATACTGGTGTTTGTTGATGCGATATAAGAAAGTGAAGCAAAGTGAACGAGGATAAACCGAAATATTTCCTCTTCTCAGACCCGTAATTGCAATACTTTTAGCAGTTATAACTTTGAAGTTGTAGAAACGTATGGCCTACTTAGACACCAGCCTCCACAACAATAAAAGTGTCGAGATGGTAATACAACGCTGAATCACTCTTTCAAACATGTGCTACTTTGGACTCAGTAGGCAACGGAAAAGTAAAGTCCTCTCTTGACGAATGGAAGCCAAACTCTACTAGCCCCTCATAATTCCTTTCTTTCTACATGGAGTAGAAGCGTGGACAAAGACAACACCGAATGAGTTGGCTTTGAAAATCTCCGAGATAAGGATTTTGCGTAAATCATTAATCGTTAAACTATGGTATATGAGATATACGACATTTTTGACTTTTTGACATAGTACAAGAAGTTAAGAGATCCATTGTAATACTCGCAGGTAGAAGCGGAAGAAGGAGAATATGAATTTACACTTACACTTGGGAAATATTAGGCGGAGAAGAACGTGGAATCTCTTAATGTTTTCAATTGCCGCCGAACAGTTTAGGGCATAAGCGATTGACACGGTTACAAGCGCTGCACATACCAATTAAGAAGAAGAACACAAGTTGTTTGTGGTGTACTCCTGAGGATTTCTAACAAATTAAAGAGACTAAAAGTTTATTCTAAGTCTCATCCAAACAGCTGATGGATCTTTATGAGTAACTTTTTATGTCATGCCAGAAATACACTCGGATGATGTGATATTTTTTGCCGATGGTACTTAGAACTATTAACTTCTAAATTAATTTTCGGTAATTTTGGAGCGGAATTCTAACCCTTGAACCTCTGCATAGTAGCGGAGTGCAAACCGCTTGGCTAAGTCTGCCACCCATTAACATTTAGGTGGACAAGAAGGCACCTTTGCCAAAAAAAAGACGGAAAATTTTGCCTAAAGGTAAGACCTAAAGACCTTTAATTTATTGCTGGTTGACTTCACCTGTGACAGAAATCTGTAGCCTAGTGGTCTTAGATGCGTTTGAATGAAAGTAAACAAGGAGCTTAAGTAGATTTATTAAACACTTAATGCTTGGACTGCTCATCATAGGTACAACATAGAGCGTGGACCGATGTTGTAGGTAATAGCTTACCTTATTGTATCTTACGTGTGTATTTTGAAAGATAAAAAAATGCTACTTTCACGAGTCACGATGTCTATAACCAATACATTTTTGTGTGTTTTTGGGCCACTCAAATTTCGAATTCAAAGCCAAATTTTATAATATGTAAACTCTTATAGTTATTGTAAGTGAAGAAAATGTGTAGAATTTAAAAAAAATTTATTTTGATATTCACTTTTTCCAAAGCATTTGTATATGTACTTACTTACTCGCACACGGTTTTACATACCTATATACCACAAACAACTCAAAAAATATCTTGTCAGACCTTACAACGAATTTGATGAACTCCCATTTTCCACTACAACCCATGCAAGTCAATGATCTGTGGTCGTTGCAGTTAACATACATAGGAAGTTGTCTACAAATCTAGGTTAACAAGCCTTCTGCCGTTGACACACACACACAAACACAGACATGCATACATAAACATTTATTTTATTTTTCCTAATACAAGCGATTTGCTAAGAAGTTTTTTTCCAGTTTGTATTCGTTATTGTTGTTGTTACATAAATACTCGTATTTCGTGGAAAAAAAAGAAACGAATTCCATATAGTGCCGCTGGGGCTCAGCGCATAGCGGACGTCGCGCCGATTGACATTTGCTGTGTTGCTGTTGTAGTTGTAATGCAACGATGACTCTGCTAGAAAATTTGAGGCGTTCCCATATTACGGAATGCCATTCAGTGCGTCTCGATCACAAATTTATTTATTTATTTGTATTTTTTTATAATTTTATTATTAATTTTTTTTTATTAGCAAATGCTCACATGTTGGTTGCAACGTTTTCACTTGCTCTTGTGTAACAATATTCAGGGAGGAGGGGGGCATGAACTGCATGCATGAGAACATCAATCGCTTTGTTCTCTTAACATTTAGTTTTATTTATTTCAAGTCTTCTTTTGCCAAATGCATTTTACTTTCAATGGAATTGCCGTAAAATAAATTACTTGCGTTGGCAATTTATTGTATGTATTTGATTTGCCATACATAGTAGTTGTTGTTAATCGGAGGTTTCTTTTATTTATGACGATTATGCAATGACCACCTACAATTAATTTCTTGAATTTATTTCCACTATAGTTATGTGGAATTTTTGAAGCTGAGATCAGCAACAGGGCTTGGCGGCTTTAAGTCAAAAAATACATTTTCCCCCAAATGTGCGTGTTAAATGAGTAATGCTTGAAGTTTTAGGTGAAAAAATGTAATAAAACAAATGTAATTTTAAGAACTGAATCTGGTATTGAATTCTAGATAAAACAAGACAAAACTAATATACAATATAAATATGAAATGGGTATAAAAGCAAATAACAAAAATCTTCTCCATTAAGATTTATATACTTCTGCATGCATTTGAACCAATTTTCGAAGCTACTCTGATTGAGATACTCGTATCTCCAAAAAACCACCTCTTCAGGTCTCGAAAAACATTGACCTCGAGTTTATTTTATACATAAGGGAATAAAAAGAAGTAATTTCATGCCAAGTCAGGCCTATACGGTGGGTGACTCACCATCATCGATGGTTTGAGTGCTCAAAAGGGCAGTTGTTTCAGTCGATGTGTGGGAGTTCGCATTGTCGTGGTGAGGAGTGATCCGTCTTCGTCGGCTTGTATAACTGATTTCATGAAAGACAGCTGGCAAACAAATGGTTTTGAACCACTCAGAAGTTACTGTTCTGTCTTGTTCTAGTGGTACGGTTGCGAAATGTTCAGTTTTCCCCAAAAAGAAGGCAACCATTTGCTAGGGAGTGGCTCATGCGTGAGCAACTTTTTGTGGTTTCGGCTCATCTTTAAACACCCAAACAGCTGACAACTATTTACTTTCGGTTTCATACGTATAAATTTACGATTTATAACCTTTCACGATATCCTAAACGCAGTATCGACCAATAATATATCAATTGTAGAATAATCCGATTCCTCGATTGTTTTGTGTGACTCCAATTTACCATAGAGCTTCTAAGTCTACCTACTCTAGCAAATCGTAGCGAAATGCTAGATGCGTTGTTCATTGTCAAACTTCTTAGCGGATCAATTTGTAGCTCGTTTGCGGTAAACTTTAATGATCCAACTAGTGTATCTAGGCAGTTTAGGCCTATACTATTAAAGTCATATGAAAATAATTATGAACTTAATTATGTCACGATTCTAATTTCCACTCCAGCACCTCCGACCTCTCAGGCTAACTTTTTAACTTTTTCTTGCTTCTCTCAACAATTAAATTTAAAAATTCTTGAATTAATAATAATCAGCTGTTGAATAATTATTTTTTTCTGTAGCTGAACAGAAACATTTAACAAGCTATTGCCCATCATGACTCGGCATATTCCGTACGTTATGGTCATGTCCATTCCATGTCGGTTGGGTAGATGGAGGGTATTACATCGACAAGCAATTGAGTAATTGACAAATTGTGTGGGACCCAACGTGAATGTGTACTGGTCCCAACAATGCCTACAGTTGTCTCAATCTCATGATAGGTCAATATCAGTTTACGCACAATGTCTTAAGTTTCCGGTACAACAACTAATTTTGGACGACCCTTACAAAATTGGTCTTGGAGTGATCTATGACCTCGACTGAATTCACGATACCATCGATAAACACTGGCCCTTGATTGAGCTTCATCGCCAAAATTTGATTTAAGTCCAACGATGCAATCGTACGAAAATATTCGCGATTTAATTTCATTTTTTTGCAAAAACTAATATTTTAAGTTGTTGTAAACAACACAAATTGCGTTTGTATGTTAAAACATTCTGAATATGTAAAAAGCAACCCTCGTATACTCCTCAAATACAAGAGTATGTACTTCAAAAATCATAAAATGTTCTTTAAAAATGTAAAGTGGTTTTCAGAATAGTTGTTGATACTTGAGAAAATAAGAATGAATTGCAATTGTAATTTACTCAAAAAATGTTATAAGGAAGTAAATATTTAATTTATTCAGATTTGATTTAGTTATCCATCGACATATTTGTTTTAGATAAAAAAATGAATGTATAGTGGATGGCTCAACATATACATTTGCTTTTATAATAAACACGAAATGATTTGATCAAGGTGAGAAGGTGAAGCTTCAGGAGCTGCCCAGCGGTATCACAATAGGCCTACTGACCGCACTGGTCTCTGATCAACAACCGCATCAACTCAACACAACTCAACTCACTCCTCATATATTATGCACTTAAGCTAGCATTTTACCGAACACTGTAGTTCTTGTAAAGTTCTTGGGATTACTCGTTTTTATCTCCTCAACCGTTGCGAAATGGTGACCTTCTATGGATTTCTTCAATATTGGGTACAGAAGATAATCGCTTTTGGATGAAAAATTACGAATAATCAATCAAGAGTGAGCAGTTGCATGGTGCATTATCGTAATCCAAAAGCTGACGGCGCATAATACTACTTATTAATTGCTACGTCATGAACTTGAAGGTATTTTTTAGTCTTGGCTCTCCTGAGCTCACCCATTTAAACATTGATTCCATAACTTTCTAAAAAAAAATTGTATTGCTTGAGCCAACTCATGTGCCGCCAATTTCAGAAAATTTTCTGATCGATGAGTCTTAATAAAAATTTTATTTTTATTCCCAACATTTTCATTGGTTTTTATATGCTAGAGCGTCCAGTGCAAGCATTTGCTACACGTTTGGTAGTTAGGACATACATAAGTATATTTTTTAACAAAAATAAAGAGAAGAAAACACTCCTTACTCGATTTTAAATCAGTCCCCGTTAGTAGGAAAAGAAGAGCTGCATTTAAGTTACTAAGGCTCTACGCCGCTATGCTTAAATTTGATGTCCCCGCAAAACTTTTACGACTGTGTAAATTGGCGTTGAGCAGAAGCAACAACCCCGTCAGGTTTGGAAAGTACCACTCCGAGCATGAATCGTGATCGTATAACTTCTATAATCTAATGCTGGAGAAAAAATACGATCTGGAGCACTAAATCTTCTATAAAAATTTACAAATGCTGGCGTATGCCGATGATATTTACATTAATGATTTAAACAATAGCCCGGTAGTTGTGTAGAAAATTTGGCAAAAAAATTTCAGTCTCGAATTCCAACATATAAGCTTTACAAGTCGCACATAATTCCCATCCTGCTGTATAGTGCAGAAGTGTGGACGATGACGAGATCCGATGAGTAGGAATTGGGAGTTTTACGATAAATTGATAAGAGTTTGCGTACCAGCGCAAACTGTTGGCGGATACTATAGACGATTTAACGATGAGCTGTACGAGATATTCGGGATTAAAAAACAAGTGTAATGCTGGATAAAAACAATTCAGCTTTTAAAAGATTCGATGCAGTGCTTTAAATTGGTACCAAACAGCTAAAAGAAGATACCCCTGTGGGGTAAGGGTTCAAGAATGAAGAGATAAAACATGCCTGTTGTAATAGGCAACTAAAATCCAATAGTCCCGTGACAATCGGGTCTGCTTACCTGTACGGCCTGCAGTTTTTTCTTGCCAAGGTTGTCATTCCCGCAACAAGCCCCAAAAAACTACTTAGGCGAGTATTGTTTGCGGCTACAGCAAGATCAGCAACAGCTAAAAGAAGAGACGACTGGTTGTGCATAAGTGGTGCCTACGTCAATTAAGAAGAGAAGACTCACTCCGAAGACATATTGGTCTCCCCAACTGATAACTCAAGATACTGTTTATTAAGTTCACAGTTCTACTCAGCCATGGAATGCACACTTCTGATGCTTGCTTTAAAACTAAACCGGAAGTGACAAGTTGCAGACATAAAGCGAGAAGATCACTGACAATTATTATCTTATGATTCCATCACGTCAAGTGCTGAATTCTGTTTTTTTGTTTAATTAGCTACAGCATTCTGAGAAATATCGTACGCATGGCAAGCAGATCCATATTTCATATCGTCGCAACTTCCCAGCAGATGGGCTATCGCAAAGTCATCACCGCTCAAATGAAATATGCATATGAATACGTTACGTTTGAATAATTCTTCAACTGCTTATGCTTTTAAGCGGGGATATATGTGTGTATGTATGTATGGCAACAACTTCTACGAATCATGATTTTTGTCATGCAGACAAACACGCTGCCACTCAGTTAGTCAGTAAGTCAGTGAGCCAGTACATCAACCAACCTCAACCATCCGCTTCAGAACTCTATGATCGAAATCACGCAATTCCATTTCATTTCCATTTAATTAAGTTAAAGTGGCATAGTATTTATGTATTGAATGTGAAATAACTTGTTACTTTAAGCGTCGTCATTGCACCGCTTTGGTGTGTTAGTTTTGATGGTGTCTAACCGCAGACGCCACAAGCGCAACCCAACGCAAACATCTTCAGCGCTGTCTTAGCTTGGCTCTGTTGTCGACAGAAACTTTTACTGCCTTTCATAGCATAAATCAACGTGACATCTCAAATAGTTGACACATCTACGTTCGTACGCACACACACACACGCAAACGTATGTGCTTAAGCATGCATATTTGTTGACTTTGCTATTGCTAGCCTAGTGACTTGTATAGTCTCAAGCAAATCTACCGTTTAATGGTAGGTGGATCGGTGCGGATTACTTTGGTTAATAGCAAACGCTGGTCACGTGCGAGAATCGAAGCAGAAATGCTCGTAAATGTCAAATGCCAACTGCATACGAAAGTGGCGCAAACACGTTGTCTATGAGAGCATATGCAGACAACGCACACCCGCGTGTATGGTATATGATTTTTTATTATATAAAACTATTAAGTGCAAATAAATGCTTGTTCTTCAGTTGTAGAAACGTCTTCTGATAACTTGAATTCTGATTGAAATTTTCATTCGGCTGCTAGGCGTTGCCTGTTGACAGTGGAAGCGTCTGCTTTACAGTGGCGGTCGTTGGACTTTTAATTATAGACCAAAGCGTTTTGCTCACATACACTTGCAGATTGAGGTAGCAGTTTGCTTTGCATTTTTAAATTTTAATTATTTTATACAGTTACTGTTAAATTTGGCTTGTGCGTTTTGGGAATTTGAATTTTTGTTGTTTCTTTGTGTTTATTTGATTCAGTCGCAACTTTTAAATATTGTTTACAACTGTGTTGCATACATTTAGGACGTCTTAAACTGCATACAGTAGAATTGTTGTGCACTCTACAGTCGGACTATCTGTGTGGACATATATAAACATATTAATATAATATTAATCCACATCTTTCAATACGTTATTGTTTGCATATTTTTAAACATATTTGTGCATATGAATAGTAATGATATAATCGTCGAAATATGCCAAAATTTGCTTTCAAATAGACAAATATGGCTAAATAAACTCAACTCGTCATTATGATCATATCCGTGCCTTGCTGGGTCTATTTCTTCTTCTTCTGATACATTCTTACTTCTGATCACATTTAATGATATGCATACCTATAGAGAGACCTAACTTGGTCAATTCGGTTTGAGCATTTGAACACTTTTCAAGGCGTCTGCTGATCAGAATTTGGCTACAAGCCTGAATTGAAACAATTTTTTTATTAATATAATAAATACTAATCTCCCTGCTTAAAATAATTATTTACGCTCTATCAATTTTTCAACATCCCATATTCATAGAGAGATCAACCATTACTTTTAGATTAGAATGAAGGCTTTATTTGCCATAGTTAGCATTATCCGATTTATGTCAAATATGATAAAGGTCTTGTATTTACCCTATTGTCCCAAATGGCGAAAAGTTGGAACAATCGATTTTCACAGGCTCCTATTGAGGCCAATTCTTTACCAGCCAAATCATTCGCCATAGACAGAAACAGATGATAATCGCTTGGCGTGAGGTTCCGACTAAAAGGTGGATACAATAAAATGTGTGTTGTCTGGCGGTGTCTTGATCAAACACAATTCCCTCCATGTTGGCCAAATCCGGGCGATTACTTCCTTCCGACGGTCCAATTGTTGACAGTACATGTCCAAATAAAGAGTTTGAAAGCTTAAGTTCCTGGCCAAGACAGGGTGGTGCTGAAACATGATTGTCATGAATATATTCTTGTTTAAGATTGCCCAAAGTAATTTGCTTGTAAAGCTGTATCAAATTTGACTTTTCTAATGTCAAAAAAAAAAACATACACATAATGGATTAGTTTAGTGGTGTATTTAGGGACCCGTGCTCTCGTCAATTTCCCATACTAATACATATATATTGCATTCATGAGCTCCCATTTTCACAAATTGTATCATTCAGACCTCTGTTTTTGTAACTAATTTATCGTTTTGGTAATTCCCAAACAGATTTCGTAGAAATTTTCCTTTCAGTACAGATCCTCAGAAAATTGTTAAAAATGTGAATGTTTCAATAAATGAGTAATTCAAAGACCTATTCTATAAATATCAGAAAATTGTTAGGAAACAAACAGTGAGCCAAAACTTTAGAGCACTTTCATTCCCTAATTTTTTGATTCAATCAAAATAGAGTTCTTGGATTCTATTCTCAAAAGTGTATGCGGATGTGAAAGTCGGAGCATAGATAAATAATCTAACACTGAATAAACGATCAACCGACATTAAAACTTCGCCGACTTTGAGCCTTCCGCCATATCTGAATCGGTATACTGCTCTGTTAGAGGAACAATGGGACCTTTTTATGTCATTTGGTACCAAACGAGGTTTCGAACAAGGCGACTCATTAACGTGTAACATCTTTATAAAATCGCTGGAGAAATTAATACGAAATTCAGAATGAAGCAGAGGAAGTAAAATCTCATGGAAGACTCGCGATAATATTAATAGGCAACCAGAAGAGGCCAAAAGATCTTGTAAATAATGATTAAAAGACGAATTATTTTCAGTTCTCAAAAAATTAGTTAGAGCATTGGTGTTTTAGCGGCTGTTACTTGGTCTTCTTGCCGCTTTGAAGACCGTTGGTGGAAGCGGAGGAGGAGAGAGTGAACTCTAGGTATATAGCAGAATATGTGAAGTCATTCCATGATCTGCTGAAAATCAACTCTAAAGCTATTACTTAAATATTTATTATCATCTATTGTATGGACATAAATAAAGTTCAACGTGAAATTCAAAGATACTCGCCTAGCAAGGGCCTTTTGGTTTTGCTAAAGGTCAGTTTACTGAGCCGTATAAGTTTTGCGGAGATACCAAATTCAGACATAGTAGCGTAGAGGCAGCTTCTATTCGTGCTAGGCTGCTTTAAAATCGACGAAGAGGTGGTGGGTGTCAATTCTTTTTTCACGAGTCTTTTCTAAGATTTGGGGCATGGTGAATATCTGGTCGATGGTTTTTTTTACCAGGTCTAAAGTCACATTGATAAGGTCCAATCAATTTGTTGACGATGTGCTTTAGTCTTTCACACAATATGGCCGAAAGGACCTTATATGCGATATTAAGGAGGTTTATCCTCCGGTCATCTCACGATCATTTTTTAATAGCTCTGCCGGTATGCCGTCAGTTCCGGCCACTTTGTTGTTCTTTAAGTGGTCAATCGTTAATGAATCTCGTCATAGTCGGGTGGTGGAAAGTCTTTTCCACCATCATCGATTGGTATTTCAAGTTCACCATTGGTGTTTCATTTGCATTCCCATTCAGCAGGCTGGATAAGTGTCCCCTCTATAAATTTAGTATACTTTAGGCATCCATTACTACATCATCTCTCTGCATCATACAAGAGTTTGCTCCGTTTGCGGTGGTCGTCGTCTGAAAGGGGGTATCTCATCCGAGGTCTAATAAATTTTTTCATTGGACCTGGTTTCTATGAGACGGGTCCCAACCCTAGCGTATAACCTCGCTAGGCGAGTGAGTTTAAAGTTTTTACACTTTTATGAAGCGAGCAGATTGCTTCAGGACCAACGCCCACTCGCAGCTGCACCTCTGGTGAACAGAGGCTGCAATTAGACTTCAACTTAATAAGTGGGAGTGGCTCCACCGAAGCTTCCCCTCTTTTAGTTGTGACCCAAGGCTTCATCTTGCGCAAGGGTTGCTCATATTTTCAGTTAGCCCGACGTGGATTAAAGAGTAGGAATTGACTATAGCCCGCTACTGTAACTGCATATCCAGTAGCTTGACTACAGCCCATTACACCGTACACACACACACACACACATTCAGATAACTCGAAACTATAAAACAAAACCTCGAAATCTTATATTGTCAATAATGGATATTAATATCTGTTTACGTCCGTAGGACTGTGCGTTTTCTCGAACACCTCGTGAAATGCATCCAATGGCAGATGACATATCAATGGCAAGAAATGGGCGAGTCAAATATAATAAAATAAATAAACCGCAAGTGCAGAAAATCCCCCGTTTCGATGAAACCACGAATATTATACTTACATACTTTGTATATTTGCATATAATTACATTGTTATATTAAAAACTATGCGCATGCGCACACCATATTTGCTCGGCTCATTACATTTTCTAAATGTTGCGATCATTGTCAACAAACAGATGCCCCATTGTACCTACAAACATATGTGTGGTTTTGGCCTTTTGGCGGCTTTGTTATGGAGGTAAAAATATAATACTCACACGCTGGCTTGACAAAGCCAATACGAAAAGTGCGTATCGACACTCGTCAATGAAATGCCGGCGAAGCGATAATGAATATGAGTGTGTTTAACTTCAATATCTGTGTATGTAAATATTTATTTTATTGTGGTTATTGTTTATTTACGGTTTTTTTTGGTCTGCACCTTAATTTGTTTTAATCTCAAAGTACCACAAGGACACTGGATGATTATCAATTTAATAGCCTAAAATTTATTCCAAGAAATGTATGTAAAACAGCAAATGACAGTAAAACTGTATTTATGTATGTAAGTACACGTATATACTAGCGTAAGTAAGAAAAAATATTTTTTTTTCTAGATTCAATTGACGGCACTTTTTAAGATTACCAATTGGTATATTGGGCGGCCGCCGGGTAGGTAGAAGTGTGTACTTCCATTCAGAAGGCCATGGTTTGATTACTAGTCCGAACAAAATCCAAAATTATAGGGAATTAATATTTCTAATTGAAAATTCATACTTCGTTACAACACATCCTTTAATGAGTTGAAACTTATCGATTTTGTCGGGGCCCGAAATATAGATATCTGTAAAACCAAATTCCCTGAAGCCGATTCGAATGTGATAGATCAGTTATATTTATATAAATAAATACAATTCTTCATTATGAATGTTTACGGATCAACGCAAAGCCTAAACCACTAATCGTAGATACCTGAAACTTGGAGGATATATAGAGTTATCCATTATGTGGTTTCAAAAGTACCGGCCAGTACTTTGACAACTGTCAATTTTAGTTGTCAAACCAAACGTTATTTGTTTTAGTTAAAAGCCAGGCATTCATTAAAAGGGATCGGAACCTACTACAAAAATGGTGATTCAAACATGGCCACGTTTCGTGATTTAAGAGCAGATTACGGTGCACATAATCTTTCAACTTCTCAAGCAATTGGGGGAACTGGACTGGTCTGCTCTTTGGTCGGGGGGTGTGATTGAAACTTTTGTATTTGAAACGATAACGCCGAGCCTATCGCTGTTAATTTGGTGCATTATGGTCGTATGATAACCGACTTGGATAATATGTGGTTTCAACAAGATGGTACCATATGCTACACAACACGAGTGAATATGGTTTTTTTTGCAAGATTTCTTGGCCGTGGAATTTCTCATCCTGGTGATGTAAATTGGCTATTGACATTTTTGTACGGCTCCGCAAAAGACCATGATTATGTGGATAAACCTTTAACTCTTGAACACTTGAAAACCAACATTCCTCAGGGTACGGCTGAGATGCAATAATAGATAATATCTTTTACTAAAAGAGGTAATGGGACAAGTGCTGATCACTTAACTCAGTAATGTATGAGCGCAGTTTAAAGATGAACATCAGCATAGAGAATGGCGTATTATTCTAAAATTTTTATTCGATAAAGGCTAAAAATGTGAATAGTGCTTATGATCATGATACTGTAACAGTCAATCATGTATAATTCCGGTTTCGTCAATTTCGTTCCGAGAATTTTCATGTAAAAGATCCTCCACGGTGTGGAAGCCCTATTTGTCAAAAATGTTGATAAAATAATGAAAATCATCTCGAGCGATTGCCCAGGAGCTAAACATTGCGTACAAACCAGTTTAGCACCAACTAACTGCACAGAAGGGTCTAGCTTTGACGAACAGGATGAGATTTGGGTTTCAGTATCAAAAATTCAGTTTCAGTGAAAAAATAATGGATGACTTATTAATTGATCAATATATTATGTACGACCTGGGCATCCGATGAGAAAGAATTTTGCGAAAGTGAATATAGGACAAGGTAATGTAACGCTGTTTTGGTGCAAGGAACTCCGAAAGTAGGGATACAATTTTGATCAAATTTTATATTTCGTCAGAGATTTGGCCCAACTTAAAGAGTATGATACATTTCTTTCTGGAAATTGGACGAGGGACTATTATATTCGGAAAAATTTAATTTATGATTAAATTCGCTTAATATTCACCTATGTTATTATATTGAAAGATTTTCCGAGAAGCCGGCTAGGAAAACTAACCATACCGGAAAGTGAACCTGGGATTTCTCTTTTCAAAAAAATTAAAATAAATTTGTAAAATAACGATTTTTATACGGCAAATAAGATAAGTTGGGCCAAATTTTGTATTATAACAAAACTGTAAGTCAACTGTATAATTATATACTTATTTATTAGCATATTAAATGCTTATTTACCACACACAATGTACCAAAGTGCAAACGTACATATGTATGTGTGGTATATACTTACTGGTGCAGGTATACCAAAATAATAATTAAATTCAAATTTAATTTAGTTTTCATGTTTTTTTTTATTTTCATTTTATTTATCTTTAAATGGCAGCATTGTCGTGTTTGTTTTTTAATTACATACTTAAATTTATGTAACTATTGACTTATGGTTTATTAACCTTTTCGCTTCTAATTAATTTAGTTAAATTTAATACTTATTGCTTAAAACTTATCATTTTACTTCCGCTTTTCTTTGAGCTTTACTTGCTTAGTGTTTTTTTTTAATATTTTTTTTTATGTGTATTTTTTGTTTATGTTTTAGTTTTAATAATAATTAATTCGTTTGACATATTTCCTGGCTTTTAAGCTGGCGGCACTGGCAAGTGATCACCCTGTGGTTGGAAACCATTTTCATCGGCTACGTAGCGTAAAGTGATGATATTTCCTTCGGGATCCGAGTAGGAGTATAGTCCAGTCTGCACCAACACTAATTCTTCGTGTTCCTCAATGACTTCACCATCAGTTGATTCTTGTTTTGGTACCACAATTTTCTTCAAATAACCAGCGTTTTCAACTTTAATGCCATTGGAGGTTTCGTAGCTAAAAGAGGAGGAGATAGAAAAATTATATAATATTATGTATAAATTGTGGACATTTCTACAGGTAAGGATATATGTATGTACATATGGATGGCAATAAAAGCTTTTAAGTCAATATAAGATGGAAAATAAACTTTGATTTGAAAAAGGATGTTTTATATCTATACTTTATATATAAAAGCGGTATAAACAATGAATTGAGAATGATTGGATTATTTTGGCTAAAATTGTGTTCAAGTATTCTTTACGAAAAGGCGTCTATTCAAAAAAATTAGCTCTTTTCCGGGAAGTGGTTTACACATAGAAGTCATATTTATATGAACACGAGAAATATTTTTCTTCCGGAAAGTGGTACTAAAACTGATCTATTGGAAAAAATCGTATGTAGGGTTCGGTTCGTTCTGGACATCACACTTAAGTGAATTAATGAGAAATCGAAGAAAATTTGTAAGATTTGGATAAAAGTATAGATCATTCATTCATATACATTCTATCGTATCTTTATTGCGCCATGCGTGAAATACGCTCGAAAAATTAAAGAGAAATTTCATTATATTATGCATATCATCTTCTATCAGTGAATTCCATCACTTTGTGGATATACTATCAAACTCAGGAGGAACATGAAAGAAATAAATGGAAACAGACGTGACCATGTATTTTAAAAAATATATTTCTAAGGCTAAATTAGTGTGTTCACTTTAAGTGATATTAACTATAAAAGGATCACCTCTTGCTCACTGACAGGATAAAACTAATCTTTGTCTCAGGATAGTTTCTAACCCGTTAAAATGTTATAATTTCTCTTGCTGTCTATTTTCCATGCCAATTTTAGCTTCTTCCGTCACAATTTGAATTAGTTTAGATCTGAATATCGACTGCCTGACATATTTTTGAATTATTATCATTTTATATTCATTTATTTTGAGAGTGGCAATAAACGGGTATACCTATAAGCTCGGTAGCTTTCTTAGTTCTGAGTTATAGAAATGTTTCAATGAAAAATTTGGTAAATAATTTTAAAGGTTGCTGTTCACTCTATTTAAGGCTGCAGTTATATGTACTTATAAGCCAAACACTTCATTTCTTAAATCGTACATAAGTCTTTCATAATAAACTTAAAAAATAGATATTACAGTGGTATTTAGTTTAAATATTTTCTAGAGAACCAGCAGTGTTGATTTATAAGACTAATGATAAGTAAATATATAGTCTAAAATTTCTATGCAGAAATTATTTATGAAGATGGAAATATGTGTTTTGAAATCTAGCTTAAGGATGAGCTTTAAGCGAAAAATAAAAATCTTCCAAATTTTAACAACTTTTTATATAAATTATATCAATTATTGTTATTAAATTTTTGAAATAAATAAATAAATAAAAAATAAAGTAAAATGAATTGAATATAGGTGACCAACACATTTCCATGCCTTAAAAAATGTTTAGGAAAAACATTAATTTAATAAAAAACATTTAGGAGATTGCTTAAAGCCCTTTTCATTATCAGGCAAAATATTATAAGGATATTCTACAATTATAAGCATTTATATAATATTTCCAGTTATTCGAGTGTGTCTGAGTAAAACCACAATTTAAGAGACTAGACTATGTTTTCTATGATGCGTCAATTTACTTTAAATAAAAAATAGTTTTCTGAATAGTTTTGAAATTAATAAAAAATAATTTTTTTTAGTTGAAATCTAAATTTTGATATTTTAAATACAATAAAATATAAATATTTATCTACTACGAGTAGGTGCAGGGTGGTGGGTTTGAACTCTGGCCAAACCAACAAAAAATATCATAATAAATCAATTTTAAAAAATTAAGTTTTTATTTACGTACTTCTGGTATAATATAAAAGCCAACAGTCGTTCGCCGGGGGCTAAGAAAAATCTATAGGTACCTCCCCATAAATTGGCGAAATCGATTCAGCAATTCAAGCTTCATTAATTAAAATTAGTATGTCGCATTGCTTAAAATTAACTCATTTCACCAATTGACATTTTAAAATAATTAAAATTTAATTTTGTTGTCATTTCTTTATTTGTAATAAATTAAATAATGATCAAAATAAAAAAATATGTCTTTGATTGCCAAGAATTGCAACACTTGCATATTTATCAAAGTTTAAAATGCAATAATTTTCAACAGAAATGACTAAAATATTTTTTAAAAAAGTAAAAGATTCAAAAAATCAATATCGATGTTTCAAAAATGAGCATATAACAAATGAAAAATAATTTAAATTAAAGTTTTTTTTATGAAAACAATTTCAAGTAACATTCTGCTAATTAATTATTTTTGAAATATTTATCAGTGATTAAAATTCAAACACTGTATTTAATTAATAACAAATTGCAACCTGTACAGCGTAAATATTTATCAAATTTTGATTTGCCACAGAAGACAAAAAATTTTTAATTTTTTTACGCCGTTAAAAATATAAATTAAATCTGAGATATTCCAAATTGAATGTTTACTAATTAAAAAGTTAATTAATTTCTTTTGTTTATGGTATGCAATTTTTAAATTTTTTATAGAATAGATGCAATAATATTTACGGGAGATATCAAAAAATATATTTAAAATTCCTTTGCAATGTCGATTATTTTAATGAAAGTTTAACCAAAAATAAATGAAATTTAAGTATAACTTTTTTGTTAAAAAATCAAATTTCAAAATATAATTGTTTGCCGCAGGTCTCAATAATCTTAATCAAACTAAGTAAAATAAAGAACGTTGGAATTTCAATTGAGGTGATAGTAAGAATAATGAATTGAAATATATTTAATTTAATCCCATATTTTTTACACTTTTCCAAATATCTTCAACACTCCAAATACACACCTGTTATTGTAGCTGCCATCTGGATTGCTTATATCAACTTGCTTGATTATTGTTGCCGGCGTTGTTGTTGTGGTAATAGCGGCTGCATCAGCTTTTTCCTCAGCAGGACGCGCTAAGACAAATGCGAATAAAATCGCCGACAATAGAACAATAGCGAATTTGTACATTTTTAAGTTGAATCGTATATTGTTACCAATACAACACCACAAAAAACACTTTGTAAATTTCTTAAATTAAATTTTTGTTTAAACAACTTTCACAAATCTTGAGATTATAATATCCTTTCGTTTTGCTATTATCTCTCGACGACCGTGTGCGTAATCCACTTGAATCTCGGAAATGCTATTTAACAACTGGCTGACAAGTACTTAATATCAGCGCCTTTTTATACACAAAAATGTTTCTTGAAGAATCGCAATATCGAGTGCGAAGTAATATGTATAAGTACAACAATGAAGAATTGCTGTGAATAATGAGAAAAATATATTATATGTATGACTGTATGCATATATGTATGTATGTATGTATGTAGTTGGCGAAAAAAGCAAAGCGGACTCCAATTACCGGCAATGCGTACCTACGAATATCTGTATGTACGTGAGTATAAAAGTATGGGTGACTGCGTGCGTGAGGGTCGGTATGTGAGTGTCTGTGAGACAAGGGAAAGATGGGCGCGCTAGATAGTAGATTGAAAGGCTGCTAAAATATAAGAAAATAATGAAATCTAAAAGGCTTTTTGACCGCGTGTGTGTGCGTAAATGGCACTAACCGCAAAAATAAATATTCGCTAATATTGTATGTACATAGGTATATTAGCTGGTATACGAGTAGCAATATTGTACGTACATATGTATATTCGTATTAGCTGGTATATGTACGTGAGTGGCAAATGTGAGCGATTTTTTTCTCATCTTAATTATTTTTATTTTCATTAACTTTACATTTGGTACACACATATTTTTTTCTGTGAACTACTACTCCTTTTGCGGCAAACGCGCTGAAAACTGTAAACTAATGAGTAACCCTTGGCTCAATTCAATGGAAGGGGAGTCTCAATTACAAAAACAAAGCGTATACTAACAAAATTTCAAGTAATCGCATTTTTGTTCGTCATTCACGTGTTGAAAAGATGAAATTATGTTTCCATTCATTACCATTTCATATAGTCCATTCATACAAATATTACTGTTATTTCAATGCAAATGTTGCACAGCTCTTTTTGGTCACAAGCGAATCGGTTACGTGAGCAATTTGTGATTATTCGGCGGAAAAAATTGATTCATTGTTTTATTCACTAAAAATTACTTGATAATAGGTTGACGTGCTGAAATTGGCAGTTGCAGCTTCCAGTTCAAAAGTATGCGTATGATTTGATTTTTTTTGTTTATGTTAAATAGGCCGAAAAGGTTTGTCCATGTTTGATGAAATGCTACAGTTGATTAAATTATGTAAATTAGATGACGTGCAGTTCTGTTTAATGTGTGTTGAATGTAGGTTGCTGGTGTAAAATTATTATTACGCCATGAAGTAAGAAAAATGCTTAATTTATTTCATGCAAAAATAAATAACTTTTTAAATGCTGCAGGCGAGGAGAGTGCGCCGGTCTACAACTTATTATTTTTTTTTTAATTCTTAAAAATAACCAATATTAAGATGATGAAATTTCATTTATTTTCAATTTATATATTACACAATCTTCAAGTTTTAGAACAAATACTAATATTTAAAATAAATTGAACTTGACTATTAATTGTTTCACTGTTATCGACAATTCTTCACCAATTCGAACCGTTTCTATTAAGTTTATGTCGATGAGCAGTTAAATGTCGTCACCAAATTTTGAATGTGCATTTTTTTTAAGTAAAATAATATAATGTATCAACAGCAACAATGCTTTGAGGGTACCTGCTGCTCCAAAATATATAAAATGCTTTTGATGAAACTCAATGTCTGCAATCTACGCAGGCCCACAGTCAGTGTTGGCAGGATTTTTTCTCTGGTGTATCCGCGAAATAGCCCCAACACGGGGTGACTGAAGTGGGAAATTTCATTTAAATTAATTAGTTTCAACATTCTTGCCAAATGTACAAAACTCCACGTAACACGACAACAACGTGCAAATAAATTGTTTTTACCCCTGAAATCGGTTACCGATGTGTGGCCGAAATATATGGGAGAACATAAAAAACATTGTGTTAAGTTAAATGAAAGGTCACTAAATCAATTAACATTATTGACAAACAAATGGGGGTGTTATGGAATTGCTTATTTATCGGAATTGAAAATCAATATCTGTTTGAAATGGTGTTAGGAAATCGACATTATTTTGCTTTTTTCGAAGATAAGCAAAACCCATTTTCGAAACAGCTGGACACAAACTTGTGCAAAAAACCCAGCAATTTTATTTAATTTTTGTACTGGCTTTAACATATTTGTGATTTTAAATTGAAAATAAAATGACTTCAGCCGTGATAGCATTTTGGATGATAGAAAGATTTGAAGAAACCAGCTAGAAAATAAAGCGCAAATTTTTAAGGGATAAGAGTAATCCGCTGGAGCTGCCAGTGTCGATCTAAACGCAATTTGCATTCTACTTTTACACTGGTTGATATAAAATTTGTTTGTACATATGTACGTGTAGATTAATAGACCAATATCGTCTTAACAAAGAAGTATCTGTAATAGTGCTGGATGTCATTGAAGACAAGTTAGATAGTCGATCTATCCCACCTGTGATCCAACTTCTAGCAACACTGCGGTTTTTGGCAGAAAGCACCTATCAACGGTATTTTGGGCAATGACTCAACTAACTGCTTAGCGCGACCTACAGTCTCGGTGGTTATAACAGAAATGCTAAAGGCTTTTGAACGTTTGATTTGCCCACTTTGGATAAAATTAGGAATGAACGACAATGATAAGTGGAGAGCTCCTGACCATGTTAAGAAAATTATAAATATTTTAACATATTTCTATCATAATAAGCATGTTTAGCATTTCACTTTTAAGTGAAAGTACTATGTAAATACTTACATTTGACATTTTATTTTGAACATGAAATTGCCATGTTCTGAAAACCGATCCCAAAAAAAAAAATGTATTTTAAAACCACTGCAAAATTTGTAGATTTATCGAAAGAGCGCACGTAAAAAGATAAGAACAATAACATTTTTTTTATAAAACTAAATAAAAAATTAAAAACTTAAAATATCTAATGCATACCGTAAAACATACGAATATGACAGAGTTCTGATAAAATTTTGATAAAGCCCAGAAGCAGTGATGAGGGTGAGAAAGCAATGCTGGAACAACTGTGAAGGGACAAAATGAACATATTGTCCTCCGTCTAACATGCTCAATCTATATCTTACATGCCTATTTGACACTAACAGCATTTAATCAACTCATCTAGCACCAATCTCCCTACGAATTATCTATTGAAATTAACCATTTCCATGTTTCAGCTCAGCTTATAAGCTTTACCTGAACAATAAATGAGGTGAAACGAACTGTTACAACGAAAAATAAAAAGGTTTTCTTTTCAGGTATTTCCTTTCCCATCATTTAAATACAATGGATTGGAGTGAAATCTTTCCTCGTATTTTTCCTCTTCAAATTAGAAAAATTTTGTATCATTCCTAGTTTTCCGGCACATGGCATTATAGTTTCATTCATCTTTAGATAAGTATTTTGGGTGATAGGTACAAGTACATTTACTTTTTTAAATAATTATTGAAATATATACTCGTATTTTACAAGCCTTTCCATCTATCTGACATTTTCGAATTTTCAGCCGCCGCATTTAAAAACCGCAAAAAGAATTTTGGTTTTATACATACCTTTAATGTGAGTAGTGAGTCCGGTTGTTTTTCTGACAAATGAGGGTATCTACCGTATATTTTTCGAACAGTTTAACTCCTTATTATTCCAGCATTTTTATCCGAAAGGGAAAAAATAGTTTTTTAGTCATTTAGTTTTTTTTGAAAGTGACCTTCGTATTGCTCCGAAATCGATTTATGTATTGTATACACGTATGTATCCCTGAGTCATTCAAATAATGAATAAATATTACGAAAGAATTCTAACGATATCTTTGATAAAATATGAAATCTAAATAATTAAGAAGAAAAAAGTGCAATATATCGAAATGATTTTTTTTTGCATTTTGGTAATTGCGGTCGTCTCTTGAGTTGAGCTTATAAAATTACTTCAAGAAAAAATACTCCATTCAATTCGGTAAGTTTGTATATACATATTATATGTTTAACTATAACCAGGAATGATAATTTATTTATTAAAAAAAATATACATTTATGAAATGGGCTTTTGATTTCAAGAGTTTTATTGTAGTTGAAATTAAATGCATATAGCTAAGAACGTTGTAGAGGAAGACAACAGAGAACGGTTTTCGAAACTGTGCTTAAAATAAAAGCAGCAAAATTTAAATACAAACACTAAGAATTATTACACTAATGTCTAGGGTTAGCCATTTCGTGGCTTCAAAAGTACAAGGCAGTGTCTTGACACCTTGCAAACTCAGCTGTCAAAACAAACAAGCATCGCTTAGTAACCACGCAAAGCGTTTAAATTGTGAAAACCAAACACAAAACTGGGGTTTCGTGTTTTAAGAGGAAGTTGTGGTTCACATAATTGTCCAACTACGCTAGCAATTGGTAAAATTTTAAAGAAATTTTAAGAGATTGAATAGACTACAGATATTGCAAGGCCTGTGCATCATTTGGAAATGAAAGTGTAACCGAAGGCCCGAATGTGTCAACTTCGTATGGTTTTCAAGAGTTTGTGCGCTTTTCTCTTATGATAACCGACTTTTTTGGCCTGCAATTGAAGAACACGACTTAGACAGTACGTGGTTTCAACAAGATGGTGCCCCATGCCATACAACACTAGCGAATATCGCTTTGCTGCGAGAGAAATTTTATGTCTAGGCGATGTCAATTGCCAACGATCCATGCGAAATAGATGTGCTTATGGCGTCGGAGATACCCGCCTAATATGTGACAAAAAGTGGTCGAAAATATCTCAAAGCCGACGGGTCATTTGAATTATATTGTGTTTCACATATATTGACAGTTTTCAATATTTATAAAAACAAAGAAATTTCGTGAAAAAATTATTTTAAATGCATTTATTTATACTTTTTTTTTGGAGCCGCAAAATGCATACTTCTGTACATTCGCTCGTCCATACATTTAGTGTAGGAGAAACTAGTAAACACTTTGAACTAAATATAGTAGTACGAAGCACTCACACACTTCACTTGACTACCATAAGTGTATACGCGTGTGCGCTCAAAGTTGTAAAATTCATTAGCATTTTTATCTAATAGAAATTAGCACTTAGAGCATCTACCAAAAGGTAGTTTCCAATATTTGCTTTTATGTGTTATCTCTCTGTAGTTGTTGCTCTATGCAAATTAAGTAAACAGAGAAATAATTCAAAAATTATGGTAATAAGTGAGTAAACTTAGTGAAGTTAGTGAATCGGATGTGTTCTACTTTGAAGCAGTTGAGATATGAGTTTATTTTTATTGCATTACTCCTCTTATTCTTTTTCTATGTAGTTTCGGCGTAGTCGTTTGTGAGCAATTAATTTAACATTATTATATTCATAATACTGCTAATATAAGTGACCTAGAGCACTAAAAATGTTTGTTCACATTTATCAAGAAAATAATCGTAAAGCAGTTTTTTCTTTAAATTCTGTTTTGAAATACACGTAGAAATTAAATATAGACCTTTGAGTAGGAAATAAATTAAATTCCAGATTATAGTGTATAGCTCATTGTTATATTGTGATAAATGAAAAAAAGGGAAAGATTAAGTTAATTTTTAGAAAGAAATAGCTTTATTTATGTAAATAACTTTTCTTTTCTTGTCAGTTTAAATACTAAAAACTTTGACTTCAAACGGATTTGTGTTGAATGAGTTAGATGGAAATAAAGAAATCTATATTAATTTAAGTACAATTTTCAATAAAAGTAATAGCAAAAGTTAAATTGTAATGGTTTTTCGATAGTTTTTAATATTTTTTCGCACCATGGGGATACCATTCGATTTTTCAACCTTTCGAACAATTTTGTGCCAAAAATTTTAAGTTGTTCTACAATTGTATTCAAATTATCCTTACTACAACTAGATTTTTCTACAACGCTCCTGCTGAATTCAGGACTACGTTCTTGCTAGAATCCAGCCTTTCTGATCGTCTAGAATGTTTTGGCATAGGCAGGTCGGCACTATGTATTATTTAGGATGAGTCTTTCGGCCGAAGGCAAGTTTGAATAGTGAATAATTTATTTGGATTTGCTTGTAATACTTTTTGTTTGAGTCAAACAATAATAACTATCATAATTGTTTTTACACCCATACTATTATTTACTATTAAATTAATGATGTAATTTCTTCGTCGATATTTAATAGTTAATTTTTCACACATAACATAAACTGTTGGAAGTTTTATCAAACAAAGGAACGTACTTAAGTCAAGAAAGTTTCAGGATATCCTTTTTTCAATATTCGCGGTTTGGTTCATTATTAATTCATTCCAATGGGATAGACGGTCAATATAGAGTAATATTTGAGCGTTTTGAGGCGTTTGCGTGAAAACATCTGTCGTACGCGGCCGGAATTGTGGGCCAACAATTCACGGGGTTTTCATAATGATAATGCGCCACCGCTCCTAGCTGTAGTTGTGAACGAATTTAAGATCAAAAACTTGTTCAATACCAACGATCAACCACCGTATTCACCGCATTTGGCCCCATGTGACTTTTTTTGTTTCCAAAATTCAAGTTACCACTCGGTCGAGCCCGTTTCGACTGGATTGAGGCCGTAAAAGAAAATTCGTAGAGGGAACTGATCGCGTTCATTTTGGCATAGTAATTAAGGACAGTGCTACCAACTTAACAAAAAAAAACTGATGGAAAATATTCAGCGCGGGCAGTTTAAATGACAATTACCGGAAACTTTCTGGTCTTAAAGTTAGAAATAAATATGTAGGTAGGCATCAAAAAGAAAAAAAAAAACTACATCTGATTGAAACAAAATATTACACATTTTTAATGTGGACACACTGACATAAACAAAAATCATCAAAAAGTTCATGATACAAAAACATTATTGATTTAGCTACGTACATATATGTATATCCTGCAGTGCAAGCATATCGGATAAAATTCTCGAGCATGAATAAGTGTGTGAGTACTGCTCGAGAAAGTTGGAATAACACCTTGAGCTCTCGTATACCATTATAATATTAAGCGGTTGCTTTATTTTTGACCTAGTGATGCAGGACTTATCATATTTAGTCAGAGATTTGTCGCTTTTTGGAAAATGTGAACATGAATACCTCGAAGTAAGACTACAACTACATCTGCTCACCAAGTTTGGTTGTAACATTGCCAAAACTAAGGAACCAATTTACGTCCAAACAGACAGACATTTTGATGAGCCTTCCTTTTACTTTCCTTATTATTAACTTTTTCAAGGAAAAATGCTCTTTTTATTGACTAAATTTGCTAAATTTAAGCTGCCATAAAAGTGTTTTCACACGGCAAGAACTTTGAAGTTTCTGATATTTGGAATGTTTATTATAAAAGTAACCTGAACAAGTTGGAAAAGGTTTAATAATTGCATTTCCTTCACAATTTTAAACAAAATGCCCAAGTTTGAAGATTATAGCGCAAATTACGCGTCGGTCCTGGTACTCTTCCCGGAAAATAAAATAATGTTCATGATAATCAAAGCAATAAGCTTTGAACGAGAAATACAATTTTTGAAATTGGAATAACACTCATTTTGTATGATACAATTTTTCTTACTCATTTAAGTGAAGTTTTTAAAAAGGTGACAAGTCTCGTATAAAGGAAATTTATAAATTCAAACTTTTTATATATGCTTTCGCGATATAGCCGAGATAACAATTGGACGCCGGAAGGTTTCTTTTTTTAGCCATTCGGCATCTTTTGGATACATTAAGTTAAGCCTTTCCAATTTCTTACAGCTCATAGTTTCATCATCTAAGTTATTCACTGTTATTCACAGCTTTATAAGGGAATTTCCAATTTTGATGATCAATAGAATACTAGAAAAAAAGGTTTATGCTAACAAACATTTTTCTCGTAAACCGTAAAATTAAATATCAAGCTTGATTTCTATTTTTTTATTGCTTTTCGGATTCACTTCACATTATTTTTGCATTTTTGTTACGATTGTGCTCTGGAAAAATATTCAGAAGGTTTTCCGTTGCCTTTAATGGAAAGTAATTTTAAAGCTTTAATAAAAGAAATATTTTTTTAAGTATTATTGTGTGAGCCATATTTTTTTCTTTCGCATAATTCTTGAAAAATGCAAAAAAGGGCAGGGCAAGTATGATTCTATCAAATTACCTATAATGGAATTTCATGATCATTAAAAAACAATAATAGTAACATACTTTTGGTGAAATTCATATAAAATGTTTGTGTACCATATGTACACATTTATGTATGAATGACCGTTTGAGGTGTTTAGCACTTGCCACATTACGTAAGCTTTTATCGAACGTGTCTAAGTACATATTGTATGTATTGTACATCGTACATTATATGCGGCTTTGCCTAACATAACTAGTGCTTTGCTTAATAATTATCTACATACATGTATTAAATTCAAGTCACGTTATGATTATGGAATAAATTTGCTGATTTTTTGACAATAGATTCGCAAGTTTATTGTGATTTTATTGTTCCGCCGCTAACGGTTAAAGAAAGCAAATAAATACAGTAGATTAAAAAAGAAGGAGAAGTAAATAGAAATTAAATTGTTTTTACAATCCACAAAAACAAATAAGAAATAAACAAATAAAAGTGTATAAAGTACAAAAATATGCTATCTTTAAATACATATTATGCTTTTGCATGTGCGTCGACGTACTTATTTAAATAAAAATATTTATGTATGTATGTATATATATTTGTGAATTAACAAACACTATAGTATGTATGTATATTTTGATTTTGTTTTGGGTGAATAAACTTTGAACACACCGGTATATTCACACATAAATTATTTGATTAAATAAGTAAAATGCACATATTTAGTTTAACAAACAATTTTTTTTTATTAATATTTTACACAAATTTCGTAATGAGGCATTTATTTACAATTTTTACTTTTAACAGAGAAAAAAATAAAAATATGTTTATTTAACATTGCTTTTAGGAATCAGTTCATAATTTATATCTTTCTTTTATTTATTTAACGCATTGCGCATCGCAAAGATCACAGTTCTCCTCTATAAACTCGCTTCAACTTATGCTGAGCATTTTTTATGTATATAATTTAATCTCTAAGCTAATGCTTCTTCGCTGCCGCTTCAGGATTATACGGATGTTCTTCCAAATACTTCAATGTCTTCAACACCGACTCGGGCACTGGTGGTGGTGTGGGCAAATGATCGCCAACTGGTTGGTAGCCATTCTCGTCGGCAGTATATGATACCAAATACTCTTTGCCATCGTCGCCTACAAATGCAAATTTACCCTCAATCGATTCGCCTTGGTGCTCGGGATCAACATTTTTTAAGACACCGTCTTGTGAAGCTTTCGAACCATCACCGAGTTCGTAACTGTGCGAAAGGAAGGGGAGAAGAATAAAGGAAAATATTAGCAAAGTCTTATTTATATTTATTTATAGAAAAGAGGTGGGGCAAAAAAAACAAACAAGAAACCAAATAAAAAAACAAAAATAAAATAAAATAAAAAAGGAAAATGAAATGAAAAACTAAAATTAAATTAAATAAAACGAAATAAAATAAAATACACTAAAATGGAATTAGATTGATTAAGATTAATAAAATAAAATAATTGTTTTGCCTCGGGGTTATTTGGGGGCCGGAATTCCTCTTGAATTGCTAATAAAACAAAATTAATTAAAATAGCATAAAATAAAAGGAAACAAAGTAAATAAAATAAAATAAAATAAAATAAAATATAATAATATAATATAAAATAAATTATAAATATATAGAATAAAATAAAAAAATTAAAAAGAAATATGAAATAAAAAAGGTAATAAAATCAAATAAAAAACGTAAAATCAAATAAAATAAAATCAACCAAACAAATCAAAGAAAATAAAATAATATAATATAAAATAAAATGAAATAAATGAAAATAGAATAAAATAAATATAAACAAAAAAAGAAAATAAAATAAAATAAAAAATAGGAAAATGAAATGAAAAACTAATAAAATAAACTAATTGTTTTGCTTCGAGGTTATTTGGGGGCCGGAATTCCTCTTGAATTGCTAATAAAACAAAATAAATTAAAATAGCATAAAATAAAAGGAAAAGAGTAAATAAAATAAAATAAAATTAAATAAAATAAAATAAAATAAAATATAATAAAATATAATAATATAATATAAAATAAATTATAAATATATAAAATAAAAAAAAAAATGAAAAACAAATATGAAATAAAAAAAGGTAATAAAATCAAATAAAAAAAGTAAAATCAAATAAAATAAAATTAAAAAATCAAATCAAAGAAAATAATATAAAATAAAATGAAATAAATGAAAATAGAATAAAATAAATAAAAATAAAAAAATATAAACACAAAATAAAATAAAAAAAAAATAAAATAAAAAAATTAATACAATAAAGAAATAATATAAAGCAAAATAAAATAAATAAAATAAAATGAAATAACATAAAATAAAATTAAATAAAATAAAAGAAAATCAGCTAAAATAAAATGAAATATTTGACAAATATAACAAATCAAATGAAATAAATTAAAATAAAAAATATAACAAAATAAAATGAAAATTTTATATGAAACCAAACCAAACGAAAACAAATTAAACTTAACAAAGTTGTATAAAAATAAAAAATTATTTGAAATAGAATGAATTAAAGTGATATAAAAGAAACAATAAAAAATAATAAAAAATAGTAACAAAAAAGCTCATTCATTCGCATGAAATTTATGAGATATCCGGCATGTGAAATGTTCTTGTTAACATATCTTAAAACAAGTGCTTATCTCATACGTCTGTGTGCATTTCAATTCGCTAAAATCTTGGTGTGATATACAAATAAATTATGCGCGTTGATGAACGCTTGTACGTGGAATGTGATCTAATTTCGATTTAGTTTGTTCTTGATTTGATGAGAAGATATGCGAGTAGTTTATGGAAGAAATTTTATTTTATGCCAAGTTGATGTTCATAATTTAAATGGCTACTTTAGAGAATTTTTGCAATTTCTCAGGTGACTTACTGGTTCATTGTACAGTTAATAAATTCAAAAATTGTTAAATTTTGCAGCTATTGTTTTAAAAGAATTTTCGTTTATGCGCTAGAGTAGCAATAAATAAGAGCACTTACGTGACTTTCATTTTGCGAATAGAAAATGGGAACTTTGCAAAAAATACTGTGAGATTTGTTTTCTTTGGTAAGGGAGATAATGAAATAAAATATAAATAAAAAATTATAATGAATTAGAGTAAAAAATAAAATAAATTGATATAAAATAAAATAATTGAAGACATAATAATTTTTATTTTATTTTTCTTACTAAAAAACCAAAGACCTTTTCGTTTAAAATTGAGTTCAATACGTTAAATTCTTTTAGTTGAATATTATTATATTTTATTTAACTACGTTACTGTTCAGAAATAATGAGTTTTTCTTTGAGTTTATTTCTAGTCGGAGCTTAAAATATTCTCCTTTATAATACCCTTTTCCAAATGTGGTAGCAGATTCTTTGTTACAGATTACTACACTTCTTGCCAAACTTGCAATAGAACAATAAAAACCTAAGAAGTCTCATTGATCTAATCATTCGCTCATCACAATCGAAAATAGCAGCAATTTTCATAAGATTTCTTTAGTATATATTATATTTTAGTGATATAGTAATGATTCGAGCTGAGCGGCACATATTTCATTATTAACCTTCAAGCGGTCGTGCGGCGTCGCATCGACCACGCAAATTATGTTTTCAATCATAATTATATTATTGAGTTATATTATTTGTTTTTATAGTTGCCTTTTTTCTGAATTTAAGTCACAAATGACCACGCGACCGCTTGAGGGTTAAAAATATTCATCAAACATTTCTAGAACGCATTTCATGACTTTAACATCAAAACAACTAGTCCATTAATCACTCCTTTTTTGTACACCATAAATGCTTACTGGTAATGAAATTTTCCATCATATTCCACCATCGCTTCATTTGAGATCAATTGCACTTCATCCTTTGCCAGCGCCGCGGCAACACACAAGTAGAGAACCAAAAGAAATTTCATATTTATTTTTAATTTAATTGACTAATGAAAATTTGGCACACGAAATTTTCTAGCGTTAAATAAAACAACAACAACAACAATATAACTAGCACAGTTTGAAATGATGAGCTGTGAAGTTCACCTAAAACGCGACAAGCTAAATGACAAGCTCCATGCTTCGATGACAGACTTTTATACGTGCGTCAATGCCATAATGGTCCAGCAGCACGAAAACAGCAGCAAGCAGATCAGATCGAGATTCCTGACGACAAAAAAAAAAAGAAAGAATTTACACATATATATATATATATATATATATATAAGCTTAAAAAGTCAAAACAAAGCTACGCTTAAAATTCAGCGACTACTCAATGCCGTTCAAAATAAACAATTTTTCGGTATATAGTATTAAATAAATTCATATATTTATAATAAATAATATTGAACTTGTTTTTTCACTACCAGAATTTTTAAATTACCCATCAGAGAAGGCTCATGCAGGTGTGTGAGAATATTGGTAGCTAAAATCCCTATAGGAAATACTAGAAGTTGGAGCATAAATATTGTGAAGTACGAAAAACTTAGAGAAGTGAGCATGGAAAATATTCATTATAATATTGTTCGAAAAGCCAGTTGTTTCATACGTACCAAGCAAATTTGATCTGAATTTTATTTCGAATATATTTTTTTGCGAATTACAAAAACACTCTTATCGTCATTATTACAATATTCATTCCATTACAGCCTGTGATCGGAAAGTTATGCAACATAATAATATTTAAAATATTGTATCGTATTTGTTGTTAATTTCAGATATCAATACAATTTTATATAAAAAAATACCCTCTTTTTACTACTAAGGGAACTTATGCAAACAATATAGGTAGAAAATTTAAATTTCTTTGTATGAGAAGAATACAATCGAAGTTCAATTTCCTATAGGGCATCTTCACTAACGTCCTCGTCTGTGTATTTTACATCTGTGATTTATTTTGCCTAAATGTTTTTTAAATTTAAATATAAAACTAAACACAGCGCTACTAAAAACAGCTATTTCAGTAGTAATCGATACTCTCGCAGTATTTCTTTACCGGCTTTTTCTGTCTGAAGAGTAAACTAATTCTGACTGGTTTAAAGTTATCTGAAAATTATTGGATTGACTTAAGTTAATATGAAATGCTGTTAAGAGCAATAGTATGAAACTAGAATACTTCTGACTCAACTTTGAATTTGGCAAAATAAAAAATAAAAAATGTTATAGAAAATAAAATATAAGGAAATAACAAAATTCTTGTTTCCTCTGAAGCTTTTTTTTTTGTATTTTCAATTGAATATAAAAATTTAAAAAGTAAAACATTTCGAGAGTAAAAAAACGAATACATAAATTCTCTACAGGGCAGTTTTAGAACAATAAAATAGATGCGAGTTTTATTTTGAGCGAATCAGATTAATCTTTTGTTTCAAAATATCAATTACCCGCACAGGCGCCAAATATTAACAAAAAAAAAAAAAAATATATATATATACATATATATATATATCTTTTTTGTTGAAAAATTTTTGCAGATATTTATTGTATATATTTTTAAATGCTTAAATGACCGTATGCCCATATATGGTTATGCAAGTTAAGCTTATACTGAAGCTTACACTTACTTTGAATTTTATTTTTACTTCCAGTTATGTTTTTATTCTCTGAAAATCGCTTCAGCGGTTACGATGCGACAAATTATATATATGTATATATTTTCTTTCTTCTATTTTTGTTTTTGTTTTTATTTCCATTTTTATTATTATTTTTTCAAGTTTTTTTATATTTTTATCTCTATTTTCGTTTCCGTTTTTATTAAGTTTTTATTTTTATTATAACGTTTATTTTTTTATGTTTTTTATTTTTATATTTTTTAATTTTAATTTTAATTTTAATTGGATTAATTGGATCGTCTGAAGAAAGCAATCGGCCAGAAGCGGTCAGCTTTGGCCAATAGGAGAGAGACAACGCCAGGCTACGCCAAAATTCGTTTCAAGAGAGGCTTGTGAAAACTGACTGTCTCAGTTTTTTGCCAATAGTAACGAGGGTTTCTATGAGAGAGGCAAAAAAAAAATTACTTTTAAAATGGCAACAAGCTGTCGGATAAAACGGCGAATATTTGACCAAAATCGGATCGTTCTAAATATGGTAATTAAAGCCTTCAATTTCATGCAAAAGGGCAAGAGGAAGAGGGTAAAAGGAAGCAAGCAGTGGATAGAATTTAATTGAACTCCGTAAGTCACTGTATTTTTTCGTAGAATTCAAGTATTTCCCTTGTCGGCCAGCTCCTCAAGCTATTCGTACTCACTCATATCGGCCCCGACGAAGTCAATCAACCTCAAGTCGTTGGAAGATGTTTCGTAGTTCGTTGAATTTCTCGACTTTGTGCCAAAAATACTTTCCTTGCCCACCCTATCGTTAAAGTCACCAAGCACTACTTTCACATCAAGATGGGGCAGTGCTTATAGGCGCGTACTAAGCGTCCTTGATCACATCTTCCTTCTCTTCCGTCGCAGCATGAGCGCGAATCAGCGATATTTTGAAAAAATTAGATTTGATTAGATTTTTTGCGGATTCTGGCGAAACGTTCATCCGCCGAAGTGAATGCCAGTTCTCGGCGACGAAGTCTCTCTCATCACAAATCCAATCTTAAATTTGCGCTCCTTTATATGGCCGCTGTAGTAAATTTCACAAGGTCTTTGTCCCATTTATCATCAACCAGATGTGCAGCGGCACTCCCTAATTAAGAGACTGGATATTAAAAGTGCCTGTTCTCAAATCAAAGAGGAGTCTCCGCGGCTTTTTGCTATTTTTCATTGGAGTATATATTTCATGTGGTGCGTCCCAAGCTCAGCGCACAATCGCAGGGCAATTAACCTTCTCACTTTAGCTCGCATCAAAACGGATATTTTGGCTACCTAGGGGACACTTGGTCGAAGGCAGAAAGGCATATCTAAAATAATCATTTCTGGCCACAGAATGACAGCAAAAACTTTCATCACTTACGTGAACTTCTAAATCAATTCTATAATTTATATTTTATATGTTATATTTTATATTTTATATTTTATATTTTATATTTTATATTTTATATTTTATATTTTATATTTTATATTTTATATTTTATATTTTATATTTTATATTTTATATTTTATATTTTATATTTTATATTTTATATTTTATATTTTATATTTTATATTTTATATTTTATATTTTATATTTTATATTTTATATTTTATATTTTATATTTTATATTTTATATTTTATATTTTATATTTTATATTTTATATTTTATATTTTATATTTTATATTTTATATTTTATATTTTATATTTTATATTTTATATTTTATATTTTATATTTTATATTTTATATTTTATATTTTATATTTTATATTTTATATTTTATATTTTATATTTTATATTTTATATTTTATATTTTATATTTTATATTTTATATTTTATATTTTATATTTTATATTTTATATTTTATATTTTATATTTTATATTTTATATTTTATATTTTATATTTTATATTTTATATTTTATATTTTATATTTTATATTTTATATTTTATATTTTATATTTCATATTTTATATTTTATATTTTATATTTTATATTTTATATTTTATATTTTATATTTTATATTTTATATTTTATATTTTATATTTTATATTTTATATTTTATATTTTATATTTTATATTTTATATTTTATATTTTATATTTTATATTTTATATTTTATATTTTATATTTTATATTTTATATTTTATATTTTATATGTTATATTTTATATTTATATTTTATATTTTATATTTTATATTTTATATTTTATATTTTATATTTTATATTTTATATTTTATATTTTATATTTTATATTTTATATTTTATATTTTATATTTTATATTTTATATTTTATATTTTATATTTTATATTTTATATTTTATATTTTATATTTTATATTTTATATTTTATATTTTATATTTTATATTTTATATTTTATATTTTATATTTTATATTTTATATTTTATATTTTATATTTTATATTTTATATTTTATATTTTATATTTTATATTTTATATTTTATATTTTATATTTTATATTTTATATTTTATATTTTATATTTTATATTTTATATTTTATATTTTATATTTTATATTTTATATTTTATATTTTATATTTTATATTTTATATTTTATATTTTATATTTTATATTTTATATTTTATATTTTATATTTTATATTTTATATTTTATATTTTATATTTTATATTTTATATTTTATATTTTATATTTTATATTTTATATTTTATATTTTATATTTTATATTTTATATTTTATATTTTGTATTCTATATTTTATATTTATAAATTATATATAACTTATTTTTTTATTCAACTTTCCCTTTTTGTATAAGAAAACACATCTTTTAATTTTTATAAGAATCTTTAATTCTTAGTTTGCATTTCTTAGTTCTTTACACGGAGACTTTTATAACATTTGTGTATAAAATATTATATACATTTATGAGAAACGTATGTAAATAATCGTTCATATTATGTAGTGCTTAACATATGATACAACAACATCATTTCGAGTTTTTTACTAAAACTTCTGTACCTTTTTTGAACAAAATATTTATAGTGTTTTTTGTTAGCAAAAAAATGCATTTCATTGAATATTTTCTTTATTAAAAAGCAACGATATCACAAGGGTCCGAAGCGATAAGGTTCCGGCGACTACAAACAAAATGTAAGAAAAGTATAAAAGAGAGAGAGAGAGAGAGAGGGAGTGAGAATCGAGAATGGTAAACAAGTTGAAAAGTCCAAAAGTTTGAAAAAAATGAGTCAAGGTAGAGCTTGTGCATTGAAAGTGAAAAGATTTTCGAAGAATGCAAGTAGTGATATGTTATGCTTCGCTTTAGAAGTATTTTATATTATTAAAATTTACGCTTGTGGTGCAGTAAAATGCTGAGTATCATCGTAGGCAAGCAGAATCAGAGAGTTGAAGTTGTCGTGCACACAAATAGTTGAGGCGGTTGAAGCAGAAGGTGTAGAGTGAGGACGAGAGAACTATATAAATTTGCTAAGAGTAGTGTAGGTGTAGTGAGCTAATGCCAGTTGACAACTAGTATGTTATTAATATTATATATATTTCTTTTTTTGTTTGTATTTTTAATATATTATACATTTTTCGTTCATTATAATTAACGGTTCATTCAGTCAGTGTACTTAGTAGTTTTTTTTTATATTATTTTCGCTCATTACCTTCCATACGTACATACATCTACAATTCATCTCACTACACAATGCTTCAACTCAGTAATTGTTTTTTTCTATGCGTATTCATTTAGTGCCCTAGTATGTGTATGTGTGTGTTTGATAAATTTAGTTTTTAATGCGTATGAGCAACGTGTCCACATTCGTCCATATGTAATAGGTACGCTAAGTAGTTATATATGTATGCAAGTAAATGGGATTTTGTTTAGTATAGTACAGCAATCATTTTAAAGGTTTCACTTGGCAGGGAAGAATTTAGAAAAAAAGAAAACATTTTCATACAAGGTTTGCCTTTTCAAATTACTTTAGTGTATGAGCTAACTGTTGTTTAACGACGTTTCGCTGGGGGCAGGCTGAGCAAGTAGTCGAGTGCCTTTTGGATTGCTGGTGGGATTGGTGGTGGTGTAGGTAGATGTTCGCCTTGTGGCTGGAAGCCATTCTCATCATCGGCAGCATAGTTCAAGGTAATCAAATTGCCTTCTGGTGAAGTATAACTGACTGAGCCGCGCGCAATGATCACATCGCTGGTGTCCGGTGAGGTGGCCTTCTTAAGGGTGCCAGTCTCTTCCCCTTTAATGCCGTTGGCGGTCTCATAGCTGTGTGAGAAGAAAACGAAATGAAGAAATAAGAAAGCATTTATTTGCTTGTATCAACAAGAAAATTCTAAAATTTTATCATTATTTGTTGTAAACGATTCTAAAGAGAATAATATATTAATTTTATTTAATTTTACAAATATTTGATTGCTTTGACGTATACAAATTGCTAAGCAATTTCGTAATCATTTGTCTGTATATATGTATACGAAGAACCGGTAGTCGAAATATTAGTTTGCTCATTTGTTTATTCCAAAAGAACAATATACAATATATACATATATTTGACACTGTACGGTGTGAGAAAAACAGGTATTTATTTGGAATTTCACATTGATTTAATTAAAAGATATTAAATTTTGTCAATTTAAGTGCATTGCAATAATAAACGAAATTTATAAATTGAAATGAAAAAATTTGCGGTATCGCCTATTTGGCAACTTGGCGACGTCCACTGCAGACAACAATGCTCACGTAAAAGAGTTGCTATTAAATTTTACTGCCTAAATTTCATCGAAATCAAATTTATGATTAAGCTATAAAGTTAAATAAAAAATGTTTTGAAAAACAAAAGAAAAACGAAATATACATAATAATAAATAAAAATAAAGAACAACAAATACGTTTTAATGTAATTTATATTGATTTTAAGGAATGTGATTTTTCGCAAGGCCGTTTGGATTTTATATTTTATATTTTATATTTTATATTTTATATTTTATATTTTATATTTTATATTTTATATTTTATATTTTATATTTTATATTTTATATTTTATATTTTATATTTTATATTTTATATTTTATATTTTATATTTTATATTTTATATTTTATATTTTATATTTTATATTTTATATTTTATATTTTATATTTTATATTTTATATTTTATATTTTATATTTTATATTTTATATTTTATATTTTATATTTTATATTTTATATTTTATATTTTATATTTTATATTTTATATTTTATATTTTATATTTTATATTTTATATTTTATATTTTATATTTTATATTTTATATTTTATATTTTATATTTTATATTTTATATTTTATATTTTATATTTTATATTTTATATTTTATATTTTATATTTTATATTTTATATTTTATATTTTATATTTTATATTTTATATTTTATATTTTATATTTTATATTTTATATTTTATATTTTATATTTTATATTTTATATTTTATATTTTATATTTTATATTTTATATTTTATATTTTATATTTTATATTTTATATTTTATATTTTATATTTTATATTTTATATTTTATATTTTATATTTTATATTTTATATTTTATATTTTATATTTTATATTTTATATTTTATATTTTATATTTTATATTTTATATTTTATATTTTATATTTTATATTTTATATTTTATATTTTATATTTTATATTTTATATTTTATATTTTATATTTTATATTTTATATTTTATATTTTATATTTTATATTTTATATTTTATATTTTATATTTTATATTTTATATTTTATATTTTATATTTTATATTTTATATTTTATATTTTATATTTTATATTTTATATTTTATATTTTATATTTTATATTTTATATTTTATATTTTATATTTTATATTTTATATTTTATGTTTTATATTTTATAAATAATTTATTTTAATTTTAATAGAATTCTTCATGTTTTTTAAGGCTTTACATAGATTTTACGGAGTTGTTAATAAAGCTTTTAGTTTCCCATTTTATATATACAACTATTTTTCTTTGTTCCAGAACTAGCAAAAAGAAATTTTAAAAAATCTTAAAAATCACTTAAAACTCTTTACTAGTTTCGATATAGCTGTTGGCTTGGAGCAGATCTTTGGAAAAATTTATTGCTTTTAAAAAGCCAGTTCCTTTCGTGTACATAAATACATAGGTAAAATATTCAATATTCCTATAATATATACATAGATATTGAAAAGAATTGTTTAGCGTCTACGGATAGTGGAAAAACTTGTAAAATCAGTATAAATTTTCAACTTTATAGGTCAGCTAGACAGCTTGTGTTTATCTATTTAATTTTTTATAGATAATTTCGAGTATGAGAACGCTCGATTTGTTGAGAAATTGAATATGTAAACTATGTAAATTTCTGTTTTTATAATAATGCAGTAAAAAGTATTTTGGCTTGTTACTAAAAATATTTATTTAATATAGTATTTTCTAGCTGGGCTGAACTAAGATATGCAGTGTTTGTTTAATAAAGCTGAAGGCGCCTATCTCCTTATACACGTATGTGTAAAACATTATAAACAATATGACATACTTGCCTATTTTTATTTTTTATGGCGCTGAATTATCATTAAGTTTATAAAACGACGTTAAGTCGCAGCTAAAAAAATTATCAATATTCGACATGTTTGCAAATATTAAATTAAAGTATTAGTATAAAAAATATTGCAGATAAATCAATAATGCCAACTTTTATTGCTGCATTATTACGCTATAAGAATGGAATTATTTAAAACGTTAGAAAATGTATACAAACGATTGGGGAATTTTAATTTTTGTAAATCTAGTTTATCACAAATATTTAGCCTTCTATTTTAGTTATGACAATTTGGTGATTTATGAGTGATTTTATTTATTTTTGGCTCTTTGAATTTGTTATTAGTAGATAAGCTAATTTAATAATTCATTTTTATGCGGATGTTAATTTATATTTGGTTTCGATTTTAATTTTTCTTGTTAGTTTCAGCTTTTGTATCAATTTTAAATAATTTAATTTTAATAATTTTTACGTAATTTTGATTCATTTCTTTTGTGTATTAAAGCTTAATAATTTTCTATTGTATGGATTAAATTTATAAATAAATAAATAAATGAATGAATAAGGAAAAATATTTATATATGAATAAGTATATGAATAAATGAATACATAAATGAATAAGTAAATAAATAAACAAATAAATGAGTAATTAAATAAAATAAAGAAATTAAGACAATTAATATAATAAATAAACAGATATATGTATTAATAAATAACTTAATATATTAAGTATTAAATTATTAATTAAGGAAGTTAATGAATTATTGATTTTATAATAAAAATATTAAGAAATAAATAAATAAATATATAAATAAGTAAATGAATGTATAAATATATAATTGTATAACTAAATATATAAATAAAAAATAATTAAAAAATTAATGAATTTGTACATAAATAAGTAAATATTAATATAACCAATAATATTTGCTTCGTTCTTCCGTCGTCAAGCAACTGACTCTACAGCAGGTTTGTCGCTTAAGTCTTTCGTTTATACCTTAGTTCTGTACAAGCTGTTAGCGCCAAAAACTATGCAACGAATTTTAATTTCCTTACTCACTTGTAATTGTATGAACCGTCTGGTTCAATATTCGATTCTTGACTAATAATTGCAATCGGTTCACCCTGTGCTTGTGGTGCGGCAAACACTGCGGACGCAGTGCAGGCGATCAAAACTAGTGCAATTTGCTGAAAATAGAAAAGGACAAACGCGTTTTAGAGAATTATATAAAAAGATACATACATACATATAAGGAAATATAGAGTATTTAGATGAGATTTAAACATCAATCAATAAAAATCAAATATTTGCTTTAAAAATTAGTTTTAATAATAATAATTATACATATATAATATACATAATAATTTAGTTTTAATTGCGATTTGAAGTAAAAGGTTTGTAAAAAAACATTTTATTTTGTAAAAATTTTGATTGAAAAAGATCAATATAGTGATTTTTGTAGTATATTTTCCTTCTCTTTTATTCGAGTTAAATTTCCCTTGCTAGCGTGTAGCAGAAGGTATACAAAAGTAAATGCAGTTCTTCTTTAATTAGGCGTCTTAATGAAATTAATTAAAGTGAACGTATAATTCTTGTTGCGATTGCGGCAACAATTCACTACAACTCTACTTGAACAGTACAAAGCAATTAAGTCTTTTCCATAGTTATTGGCTAAACAAATACAAATGAAAATACAGCACAAATTAGCATAATGGAAAAATTTAATCGAAGTAACTTTTGATAATTAAAATGATATGAAAAAATTTGGATTGTTTCCTTTTAATTAAAATGCCTTTAAATACATTTTTCTGTCTTGAGTTGTTGAAATTCCTTCTGATTTATCCCCCTCTAATTCCTTCAAATATTACTTAAAAATGAAATTTGTTCTGACGTAGTTCATAGAAGAACCCTATCTGCCCGGCGTTATCCCCCTTTGGTATAGATATGAATATCTCTGTGGTAAATGCCACCGATGATCTTGACCTTTGTCTATATTTCTTTGTTAAAAAGTCAGTAGGTAGAATTAAGCTTCTCCCGATTTAGTATTAATTATCTTGGCATCCTGATTTCCTTCCTAAAGAATTCTTTAAGATTTTCCTATTTTCATCACACCGCCTCAGTGCTTAGATATTGAAATAATTTATTTTTCCCTAAGAACAGAATATCTAAAGCTTGTAAATAATTTTATTGTTATTAATTTAATTTTTTTTTTAATTGAAGCTATTTTTTTAATTTGATTTAAATTGGGGAAAGCACTTCTTTTCTTTCACCAGTTTGTCGAAAATGGACTTCAGAGCTCATGTTTCATACTGGTTCTTCATAGACTACGCAAAGAAGTGATACCTATTTGAGATTATACATATGAGAACATACTTTTGTCTATACGCCACATAAGTAAGTAGGGTCAGTGAATATCTGGTGAAGCACTAAAGTCTTTAGGAGGACAATTGTCATATAACAAGTACTGAAGAGAGAAATTTTTATACCATTTCGCGCTAAAATTCCGAGACAGCGGCAAAAAAGTCATGATTGATAGTTGTGTTCCTAAGCAAAAAAAAACCTTCTACAGTATCATTTTCTGCAACTTCCTGACAGCTTCTACAGTAATGAAAATAATATTTTGAATAAAAGGCATATGCGTTCCCTATTTATCTGCATCTAATTATATGTAATTGGGATGCTAGTTCTGCGTACAAATCAAAATATTTTTTCACCATTTTTGATGAGATCTTAACAGATTCAAAGCCAATTGTCTCTTTGTATGTTTATAAATATTTCTTGCTGCAAGAATCAGACGTCTCTCTTCATTTGAAACAATATATGCTTGAAATATATTGCTGATAACTGCTAGACGAAATAGATGCCATAGTTTTGCTGAAAGGACATCACCGTACACGAAGGCTACATCTATGGACAGCGTAAAAAGGACTAGGTTTTAACCTTAGTAAAACAGAAGTGACACTTTACCCCCCTAAAACCAAAATACCTTTACTTTATTCTTCCTCTCTCATGGGTACAACAATTTCTCCGCCTTCGCATGGTAAATATCTGGGCGTGGTGGTCGATACCAAAATGAACTGAAACAAATATCGAAAACCGAATAAGGAGAGCTTATATTGCCTACCTCACAAATATTACATATTGAGAACTGATTTGGTGACAAGAATTACAGCAACAATATAATGTAAAAAATACTAATTGAAATATTGAGAGCAGCCCGGCAAGGGTTGACCGGCGATATTAATGCATGCCCAAAGGATGCGTTTAAACTTCAACCAGTTATATTCTGAACCAGCTTATAATAACATTAAATAAATCTGACTATATTTTTTCAAGATTGGATTTCAATTGTTACTTGAGGATACCCTCTAGATGTGAATGGAGAGGAGGTTCCATCTATGCCGATCATCTATACCAAACTCAGCTAGAATAATTCAAGCAGAAGTGCTAAGTAGAGCTCTATTGACTACACTGCTAGATCAACTCCACTTATCGATAATCTGGTCTCAGAAACAATGGCGGTAATGAGAAAGCAGACAAGTTGACTAAATCAGAAGTTTCTCCTGACGAATCCGAGGTGGTACTAATATGAACAATGTCCCCTAGGAAGGATCAGGACAGAGATCTATACACGTTTCGAACAAACTGCTAAGAACAGATGGAGTGGAACAAAAATTAGCTCATTTGGCGCTAATTGAGCCCAAGAGGCTGCACTCTTACCTACCTACCACCTTCCACTGGATAATCCAGATTGGATTTGTACGTTTCGATACGTTTCTCTGTGTCTTTGTCCACATGACTTCCATCCCATTTTTATTTGGAGGAATAGCTATATGAAGGGACGAATTTAAAAATTTGTAGAACGGAAATTTGGTAGGAATCTTAAAATGTCCCCTATTATAGGTATGTTATAGCCGATTGCTTGTTGTACAAGTCACTGTGCTAGATAAGCCGCAAAATGACCAAAGACCATCGGTCAAAGTAATGTGGAGAGTGGACGGTGTGATAGACCGTCGCGACCTAAGGAAGTTATAGATGATACATCATCTCCTTGCTGATAATACTGATTACAGGACTCATTAATAGTATAAAACTGGAAAAAGCAACAACACTACGTCAACGGAAACTGGAAATTCACGCAGTTTGAAGCACCGCGCTGCAATTAAATTCCTTGTAATGAATGAAGTACGCCGAAAGAACCTTTTGAAGCAATGTCAACGGTTCTTAAGGACTTTGTCCCTTCATACGAGTATACGATGGTGAAAAAATGGGCTCGGCTGTTTTAACAAGGAAGAGAGACCTATGAAGATAAACTCCACCCGGAGCTTCCAGCGATGGTTGCGAATGAGCAAAATGTTCAAAAAGTCGAAAAATTAGTAGATCGAAGAATTAAATTATGGCAGATAGCAGAAGGATTACAGATAAGCCAAGAACGAGCTGGAGGGATGTTGCATGAAAATTTTAATATGGGTATAAAATATGAGTCGATTCAGTGGATCAAAAAAGGGATCTGGCTTCAAGTGACTTTTTTCTTAATTCAAATTTAAAAAAGAAGGACCAAGGTTTTCAGAAGACAGCGGGACGAAAGCGGCCGTAGAAAGATGTTTTGAAGTGAGATCGAAAGAATATTTCTACAGTGGTATAAAGGCATTGCATTCACAATGTGAAAAGTGTATTTCACTTGAGGGAGACTATATTGTTTCATTAAGTATTTTAGGCCGTCCCTCGTATATGGGCTTAAGATCCAGATCGGACAAATCGCTGTAGTTGCAGTAATTATAATACCTAACTATTTAGCTAAATTAATATGAAATGAAAATTTCATTTCCTCCCTGAGCAAATAAGTACATTTAACAGTAATTGAACACATTCGCCACCCTTCCATATGTGATGACGTAACAAATCGCCGCCAAACCAAGTAATCATTACACAATCATCACTTCAACAACTCAATAGTTAATCAAAAATCTTATTTATCTGCCACAAATTTTCCTATTGGAATTGTCTAGTTGCTGTGCTGTGTTGTTTGCTGTTATTGGTTGTTGTTTTCGTAATACAGTTGCAAACATTGATTTATTTAAGTGCCAACGCCAACCAACAATTACAACTACTCAAATCACCATCGACTTGACAGCTCATTGCGATGCCGCCATGTTCGAAATGAACACCTTTATTTATGAACAATATTTGTGGCGCACTAATATACATACATACAATATATACATATTCATAAACAAAGGTATTATATATATAACAGGCATTTGAGTATTTGAAATGAGTACGAGTGCTGAAGTGGATTTTTATTTATTTTAATTTTTTTTATTTTTGTTTTTCCTCGCAAACAAATTCAATTGTTTATTTGCCGGCATTCATGGTGAAGCACACAAACAATGCGCTTAATGCACTTAATTATAGCAATTTGTTTGCAGTTTCATTTGTTGTTGATTTTTGTTGCTGCTGCTATTTTTTCTCAATTTTGGTTCTTTTTTAAAGGGAGTACACAATTTTTTTTTCTAATTTTAGACTCTTATATTTCTTCACTAAAAGAAAAAAAAATTGCTTGCAAATGTATTATTATGCACTTATGAATATATGTACATATGTACGTATACATATTTATATATTGCAGTTGAAGTAGGAGTTTCTGTAAATGACGGAGTTTTGCATATTTGAATTTTTAATTATGAGTAAATTATGTGCATGCAATATTTAACGGTTTTTATAATACTTTGTGTCATTTTTTATGACGTTTTTTCTCCTACCATGCTTCATTGTTTGTTTCATGCTCATGCGAACTTCATTTTCAAAATAAATGCATCTCGAAAAGGTCTATTGCAAAAGAAGTGCCAAAATTTGTTTTTTTTTTTCTTTGAATTTCTTTGTATTTTTTTTCTTTGTTTTGTACAAAAGCTTGCGTGCATATTCTTTGTACTATTTTTCGAAATTTTTTCTGATATTTTCAGAATTTTTTGAAATTAAATTATTTCGAAACTTTATTTTGCAAAAAAGCGCATAATTTAAATATATGGCAAGCAAGCTGACGGTCGCGTGTCTGCTAAGTTTTCTGTTGAGTTGCCCAGCCTAAGGCAAATAAAAAGTTTTTTAACATTATTTTTGTGCTAATCACAAAGATACTTGAAGAGTATTGTTGTTATTGACAGACGCTGCACCCACAAAAAAGGTCCAGCATATGTGATGGCGTTGCCAAAGCAATGATGAACGACGCCTTGCTATGCTCAAATGCTCAAATGCTACATACAGATATATATTTTATTTTATATTTTATACCCATTTGAATTTGTGCATACCATAAGCACTCTATTGGCAGTGAAAATCCTCGCGTTCGCTCCATAAGACCTTTAACTGCCATACAAGTCAATTTCAAAAAAATACAAAAATACGTTTTTTGTGTTAAAACCTCCAAATTGAAGCAGCTAAGGAGATGAAATATAGCACTCTGTACGAATCTCACATTCACAATATTGATGATAAGGATCACCCACTGTAATCTACTACAAAATATAGTTTCCCATCAAGCTGAACTTTCAAAAATGCATTTTTGAGTTGAAATTTCGAAACTTAAGTTGCCAAAAAATTTCATGTTGCAGTAATACCATGTTGGAAATAAAAATCATCAATTTTGATTTATGTTCTCCAACCAACTGACAACTGACTCTTCAAACAGAGGTTTTTGTCTCAAAACTCACAAAAGTATTGGCATTTGAGCAAATAAAATTTCATAAACGCATTACTACTATAGGGAGCTTATACACATTGAATAGTATCGAAATCGATCTACTATGAACTATAATCCCCATATAAGTGATTGTCCAAAAATGTGTTTTTGACTCAAAACTCTAACATATATCGAGCTAAAAATGTAAAATTCAACATTTTTCGTAAATATCACAGGCAGGCTATTGACACTGAATATCTTCGCTAACAATATACAACAAATAAAGCTTCCTGCTATATAATTTTTATTCTCGAAAAGACGTTTTCGCGTCAAAACTAACAAATTTATTGAAATTGAGAAGATAAAATATCATAATTAGAATGTTACACAATGAAGATCAATGATATCAATGAAGATCATCTATCGATCGATGTAATACAAAATAGATCTTCAATGAAACTTAGTTTTCAAAAACTCCTTGTTGGTTAAAAGCACTGACAATAAAGTAGTTGAGAATATAAAATTTAGGTACTATTACGCAGGCTTAATATTTTAAATGAAAATTTTTGTGATCAGTTGATGATCAGACATAGCTAATGTAGCTGTCATAAAACTGATTTTTCGAAAACACAATTTAGAGCTTTTGAACAAAAAAATAATACAATAATTTCATTGAGGGTATACAAACTATGGCTTGGGCTATATAATGTTATATATTATTTATAATGTTATATAATATTTAAATTTTTTTTTGAATACCTTCACAACATGTCTGATTTGATATTTCACGAATGCACACTGCTGGTTAGGGGCATGTGTGTATACACGTATATACATACTCGTATGTGTATATTTTTTGCGACACCAGCTTGCTTTGATCTATTCTGCGCCATCTTCTGCCATGCAGCTACTCAGGCAGCAAACACACAGCCGCCAAGCAACTGAAACTCAAGTGTTGACTCTTCCAATCAGCAGGCTGCTTGCTGTTGCATTGTTATTGTTTATTTATTGTTTTTGTTTTTTTTTTTTTTTGGTTTCGCGTTGAATGCTATTTTTAGCTAGAAAATTGTGACAAAATTTCTGTGGCAATCATACAGGGCAACATACATTGTGTCTGTCTACCTGGCTGCCATTGCAATGCTATCAAACACTTTGGTAGCCTCTGCTATTTCAGCGGCATTTGACCTTTTCACATACCACAAACATACATATTGTACAAACATATTAAGTATATGCCAAATAGCTTACAGCTTGCTTGCTTTGCTGACACAACAATGTGGTCTAGGCGCCCACACCGCTCCTTAAACGTTGCAAATCAGATAATTGAACAACATTTAATTGTTGTCGTAATGTGCTGAGTGACTCTGTGTTACTCTGCACTCTGTTCGCTTTGTCCTCTGGCGAGGTCGTGGCAGCTTCTTCTATTTTTCTGTGCTTCTTCTTTTTTGGTATTCTATTGCTTTGCCGATTGTTTTAATATGACTTAAGTACATTTTAAATGGTTGAAACCAAACAATTTTTTTAATTTCATTTTAATTGCTTAACCGGCAATTGGTTTTGATAATTTATATGTTTTTAAAAAGTCACTCCCTCAACATTATTTGTTAATTGCAAAAAAAAAAAAAATAATAATAATAATATACTAATAAATATATATGCATATATAAGTATAAATATACATATATGTACGTAGATATATATTGACGTTGTTTTTGGTGCAGAGCATTTTGTGGCCATAAATTCAGTTTTTCTCCTCAACTGTGGGCGTTCGTGTCCATAGTTCATAAATTTCTACATTTTCTTAAGACACTTTTTTTTTCTTTATCTTTGTTTTCTTTTATCTCGAAATTTCTATTGTGTTAAGATTTGTTTTACTTGCGTCACTGAACATTTGACTTATGTTTCTGTACGAGCTCGTATACATATGTTTATACAGAAAGTTAATAAATGTCAAAAAAGATTTCGAAACACCTTTTCGCTTTTAGTATCTGTTATGCAACAAAATATTTACATCAGTGGAAGGGTTTATAACCGTAATAATTTTAATACCAGCTAATGTTTTTAAATTTTTTGTAAACTGAGACCATTTTTGCTTCCAGCACACAATTTTTGGTGCTCACCTGATGATTTGATGTCCAAATAAAGTTTAAAAGCAGAAAATTATTAGTATATTAAAGACTTGTATTACCATATAAACTTGGTGGTGATATAATGGGGTATATGATGAAAACTGTAGGTATCTTCATTTGTAAGAAAAACGTCAAGACTAAACACTACAAATTGAAGAGGAACTTTGTGGCAAATCGCTTCAGTGGTTATAAGGCACCAATGGAATCCTCAGAAGTGACATAGTTCAGGTAAGAAACCTTGACATAAAGATCTCAAAAAGGTTTAAAAATAATAAAACAAAAGATATGAATTTTATAAAATGCTATATTAGGTCTGGATCCTTTGAAATGTTATATGTAATAAATATAATGAATTCCTGTTTAAAGTAGTAGACTGGTAACTTGGTTTGGAAAATTGACTTTTTTTTAGTTGAAAGCACTATATATTATGATAGAAAAACACTTAAAAATCAATATAAAATTTTAGAATGAAATTCGAAAAATTCACAAAGAGTTATAGCAACTATACGTGAGCGTCTCGTAGTAGTACGCACTGAGCCGCAAGCTAGCTGCAATCTGTTGTTGAAACTTTAAATGCGTTTTTCTCCAAACAACGGTCGACCCGGATGATAAAAACTATTATATCCAAATATGAATATGTTATTTTACTTATCTATAGCTCTCGCTGGATCATATTTTCTTATCGCTAACTTTGCATTTCACAGCCCGATTCCTACTTCAGAAACTGTAAATTTTTTTCAAAGTCAACAATTTTTTTTTGTTTTTCAACGAAATTATTTAATCCTAGTCCTAGCTCACAAAACAATAATCTTTTTTATTTTTCTATATTAGAAGTCCACAAGTCACCAAATTACTTATGTCAGCTACCTCCTTTTTTTTAAGACGCAAACTTCAGTCTACGAAGCAACAAATTTCGAAAAAAGACAAAAATAATTTTTTTGTACACTCTGAGATACTATTAATAATGTATTACCAAAGGAACTTGATTGAATTTTATTTTCTCAAATAAAGTATTCCCAAAGAGGCTTTAAAAGGAATGCAGGTCATTTTGGCAGCAAAAATTATCCTTTCTAAATTAAAAACGATTTTCAAGAGTAGCTGCTGTGATTATTTTTTTTTTTTTGAGTTATGTTTAGGAAATAAAAAATGACATTTACTTAAGAAGTACTCCATTGTATTGTTCTAATGATTTTTTCCTCATTAAAACTAAGTTTCCGTATAAAATACTATTTTTAAAAAATTGTCTTGGTTAGGTTTTCAAAGTAAAGATTATTATTTTTTCACGAATAAATTTTTGTTTGCTTTACAGTTTTTATTTATTTTAATTTTAATGCAATTTTTTAATTTTAATACAATTTTTTAATTTGAATACCATTTTTTTTTTTTTCAAATTAATGAGGTTTCCAGTCACATAGTACAAATTTTTCGTTATTGAAATTTACTCGAGAGTTAAAATATTATTTATAGTGTGAAATTGCCTCATAGAACTCATAAAAAGTTTTTAAATTATAATTACTGCATTGAGTAAAAGATTTTTAACTTTTAAAGACAAGAGGATGGTTGGCTTGTTGTTCTCGGGCAATGCTCTCATATCAAAATGTAATATTAAAGATATGTTAACTTTTATTTACTTTTTTATTTACATTTTTCCATGATTTTTATAAATTTGTCGTTTTAAAAATCTCAAACAAAATTACACGGTTTAAAATAATTAATTTTTGCAGTCTCATATTTGCGCAGAAGACAAAAATATTTCAAGAGCTACTTTCCAGAAAAAGCTTATACAATCTGTTGCATTGAGTTTTCCAGAAGCTTTGAAGAATGGAGACTCGAAAATAAGTTTGAAAGTTGTTTTAGTGAATAATGGTAACAAATAACAATCAGTATCCGTTGCATATGGAAGAGAAAATAAAAGAAACGTACATATATAAATGGGGAGGTATTATTTGAAAAAAAAAACAATATTTTCAACGGCTATGAAATATTGGTTTCCGATTGGAAACACAATTTTTTCTCTTCTCTATTTCAGCAATACCTACTGCCTTTCTGAAAGTGATTGTTCCGAGTCCTGAGTGCATTTCCATTTGTTGGAAAAAAATCAAGACGCAAAGCCACAAATTAGATTAGGAGCTCGGGCGAAATCGCTGTTAAAAATCGCTCGCTACATGTTTATAGGTATATGAACGGAACGGAACAGCTTGGTGTCATACTTTCCGCAAGTTAGAACTAATGCAAAGCTTTGAATAAGGATAGTGCTGATAGAAAAAAGTGCAATTGGGTAAGCTCACAAGAGATAAATTTTTTCCCCATACTTTTTATTTTTTTAATACGATTTTTTTAGAAATAAAATTGGTTACCTTTTGATATTTTTACATTAGAAGAAATATCACTGTCGTATGTGGTAACATCTTCCAATAAAAAAAAATACTTTTTCGCAAAGGTAGTAGCTGAAAATGCTTGACTTGTAAGGAAACTAAGATCTTGTTAAAGGATTTATTAATATAAGAAAATGTATTAGGTTTTAATATTTTCTAACGGTTACAAAAGAGCGTTAAAATATTTTTAACACCACAAGCAAATCTTGTGGAAAAGTTAATCTATTTTTTGTCTCCATTATATTTATATTGACGATTTAATTTTCCAAAATTTGTCGCACGAGTTTTTATCAAAACAAATATATATATAAGATCGGTGGTAGATTTCACAGGAGTTTCAGAAAAGGATTTCAGTTTTCAAAAAAACTCTTTATGTTATTTGCTATTATATCTTTTTCCAGATTTTCCACACCAATTATATCATATGGTGTTTTAATAAAATATTTATTATATTCACTTCAATAAGATTTTTCAAAATTACACATATTTTTTTGTTAAAATACACTTACAATTTTCATTTTTTTCACAAGTTTTTACTCAACACTTGAACACTGTGTGTAATATGTATGTATATCCTTCGGCCTTGGCTATTTGCTTGTAACTGGCAACTTGTTGTCTAACGGTGCAAGAACCCTGCTTTTTGGGTTGTGGTTAATTGCACAAATGCTTTGTTAATGATCTCATAGCTAGCTGGTGGCGATATTTATATGCACGCGCGCACACGAGATACACGAGATGAGATGCAACCGGGATGAGCTGAGTTTGAGTTTGTGTTTGAGCAGAGATAAGTTAAACTAACCGTGTTGGATTTACATACTTATAAATGATGTTAGTACATATATACATACATACATACATACATACATACATACATACAATGATGAGTTGGGGTTGTGTTTACTTGTAAGGAGAGGTAAGAAGTTGGTTATTGAAGTTTTGCTTTTGCAATGACAATAGCCAATGCAGGTAACATCAATAACAATAACAATAGCAACAACAATAGCACAGTTAGCAACTATTGTGCTCACAGAAAATTGAGATAATAATGATGTTGAAGGTGATGATGATGATGGTAGTAGCGTTGGTGTTGGTGTTTGGTGGTGTTGTAGCTAGTGCAGCTGCTCTCTACTGCCGGCGCTGTAGCTGCAGGCGTACTGCCAAAGGTGAGCAATGTAAGCTATGCTGACGAGATGGGCTAGAAGCAGCCCATCGCAACAACAACAATAACTACAAAACTACAATAAAGAATTGATAATAGAAAAGATGTTGGAGCAAATAATGTTATGCAGTTTTGCCGGCAAGAGAACCACTGCTGGCGGCAGCAGCAACAATGTGCACTGCTGTGGCGACAACGCCAACTGCGCTGCTGCGGTAAACAAAAGTGCAAGTATAAAGTAATTTCAGCTTTTTTATTTTTATTTATATTTTTTTTCAGTCTTTTGTTTTGTTTTAATTTCTTTTTTAATGTTTTTCTTGCAATTTAGCTTTTAGCTGTGCCTTTGAAATTTGTCTTCAGACTGCGCCTGCGACTGAGCGTTGTAACTCAACACTTTGCCGTTGCGCTTGACGCTTTTTCAGCAAGTTTTCAAGATTTATTGAGTTGAATTTTTGGTCTGCGGATGTGCACACCTAAGGCCGACGTGAGGTTTTGCGGTGATTTGCTGCCTCCGTGACTCGCCGACAAGCTAGCTAGCTTGGTGGATAGGTGTTTGTGGTGCCATTGGGCGAGCTTTAGCGACCGGTGTGCAAAACCAAATACCCACATATGTACCTATGTACATATGTACATATGTATGTACGCACACATGCGCTCGTACATATTTTTCACCCATTGCCCTGTATATCTAACAGTATTTTACAGTTTTATTGTTTGTGTAGTTTAATTTTGTTTGTGCGCGGCTGCGCATGTGCAACCTTAACTTGATGCGCTGTCAGCTGCGATGTGATGTGGCGTTTTTGTGATGGATCGGTAAAAGCGGGATCACATTTTTTTCTTATTTGCACATATTAACACCTGGGTACATACATACATAAGAGTTGATATTTATTTTTTGAGCATTTTAAAGAAATTACTTATGTATTTATTGTAATTGCACTTGCACATTATTCGCCCATAATAATAATATTTATGAAATTATGAAAACGTGATTAATTTTCCACATTACTGGTATTGTAAATACTAGAAAAATAAGCTTTGTCAATAGCAATTAATCGTGCATATTTATTAGGCGACCCTGCAAGTTGGCGGAAATTTCCGTTTGCTTTTATACATTTTTACTTCAATATACATACATATGTATGAATATACGAGTATGTATATATATTTATGTGCGCATATTTTTCTACCTATAATTAGTTTTCCGTTTTTTCTCTAAATTAAACACAATTACTTTGCCGCTGCCTATTTCAGAAAATAAATCGCATAATTGCATTTAAATATATTTAAATCAGTCCTAATCGGTGTGGCGCATCAAAATGATGGCGCTGCTCTGCCGCAGTCAGTTAGATGTTGCGTTATTCATTACTGATTTTTTATACTCATTTTCGATGCATTACCTGCTTGGTACGCCCGCTGCTGCCAATGTTGGGTCAAAATGTCAAAGTTGTTTTTTATTTGGTATTTTTTCTTCTTGGTTTTTTTTTGTGATTTCATTTGCTTAACAGTGTGTTGGTTGTGCGTAATTAATGTAAATTTTGTAGTTTTTAAAAATTAGAAAAACTTAATTCAACTCGAAATCTGCATCAATCAACCCATGAAGAGCTAAAATCAAGGTGGCTTCAGTGGAGAGAATCCAACATATTCGGTTTAGGGGTGAGCTGAAACCTAATTGTAGGGTCTGTCCACCAGTGGTGCGGCTGCGAGCGTGCAAGTTACTTCTTTAATTCATTGCTGGAGAAAATAATACGAGTTGCAGAGCTGAATACAGAAGGTAAAATATTCTATAAGAGTGTACAGCTGCTGGCGTATGATATGCCTATGATATTGACATTATTGGCCTCAACAACCGCGTCGTGAGTTCTGCTTTCTCCAGACTGGATAAGGAAGCGAAGGATATGGGTCTGGTAGTGAACGATGGCAAGACGAAATATCTCCTGTCATCAAACAAACAGTCATTGCATACGCGACTCGGCTCCCAAGTCACTGTTGAAAGTCATAACTTTATTTATCTTGGTGTCAGTATTAACACCAACAATAATGTCAGGCTGGAAATCTAGTGCATAATCCCTTTCGTCAATAGGTGCTTCTTTGGACTGAGTAGGCAATTAAAAACGTCTTTTCTCGATGAACGACAACCAAAGTCTACAAGTTATTCATCAAGCCCGTCCTGCTCTATAATGAGGAAGCTTGGACGATGAAAACATCTGAAAAGTTTAAGTTAGGAGTTTTCGAGAGAAAAGTTTTGCTTAAGGTATATGGTACTCTACGTGTTAGTAGCGGCGAATACCGCAACCGATGGAATGATGAACTGTATGAGATATACGGGGACATTCAAACAGTTCAACAACTAATTTTTACAGTTTGTTCGGGCTCGAAAGTTTATCATTCAGTGTGCTCACAAGTCATTACGACGGTTATAATAATTCGATATCCGATGAACGGATAATTAGAAGGTTAAGTTGGATTTAGGTTTTCTCGAGATATTCAAGCTTATTAGTTGTATAAGCTGTGAAAAGTCAAGCGAATCAGAAATAAGATCATAAACAAACATTAAAGGCTGTAAAGAGTTTCTATAGGAAAGGGACTTCAGGGTTATAAGCGTACATAAACCACTATACGGTGGTAATGGGTCAGCAAAGTTTTTGATTTTCTGACAAGCTCCTCCTCCAATTTTGTGATTTAAGACTCATAATGTTTTTTCAACAAATTGAGGTACCTAAAGCTTATCCTCAGCCGCCTCCGAATGGCCAATGGATTTTTATTAGCATCTTTTTACTTCATGTCAGAAATGCACTCGGAGGGTAATGCCAAGGAGAGACCGCAATTATAAAAATTAATTTTCTATAATTTTGAATGTTGGTTGAAGCACGATCCTAATTTTTCAGAAAGGCAGTACGCATTGCTAACCACTCGACTATTGCGGACGGTTACTAAATTATAGAGTCATATTACAGCTTTGAACGAATTAGAGAGTAGTCCAGTTGGGTATAGGTATCTCTAAAGTCTTTTCCATAATGCCACATAAATGAAAATATTTCTTAATATTAAGCTAGACTTTTTTTTTAACGTCGAAGCTAGCGGTACCCACCTCCCGCTCAGCCGACCGAGGGGCGCGTCTCAGGGGTAATCGAAAAATCCAACAGACCGGAGACCGAAAACCAGTAACAGTTCGGACTGCCCTGAACCCGAAACCGATCGCGGAAGGTCGCGGTTACACTTGCAGCTACAGATTTGTTCATCAGCTGCTATAAAATTGCATGGGGAAAAGGATAGAGAATTTATTTAATTATTTAAAGCACTTAGTAAGTAGGTTTTGATACAGAAAAGCGAGTCAGAGGAATCAATGTTGGTGAAATGTGTATTAAAATCGTAACACGAAGATCTAAAAGGGTCGTGCAATTCAAAGTTTGTTCTGGGAGAGCCCAATGAAATGAGCCTAAAGTGTCTAGATGATCCTAAAGAGATGGTAAAATTAAGCTCGCTAAGTAGGAATGGGCTATTGATAACACCTCTTACCAATTTAGTTTAAAATAAAACTCCAAGCATTTTTCTACGACTATGGAGTGTAGGCAGGTTCTTATTCGCATCCCAGTTAAAATTTCTTAACGCAAATAGTAGAAAGTGCTTTTGTACAGATTTCAATTTATCACTATACAATTGATAGTGCGGACTCCATACTACTGAGCCATATTCCATGAAATTAGATTAATAATATTTCTTCTTGTTGCATTACATTATCATTTCATACACAATGTATTTTTAATAAAAAGCTTACAGCCATCGGTATAAAGTAAACATTTTGAGCTTTAAAGTAAACTCTAATTTCATTAAAAAAGAAAATTTTCCAAGAAAAAAATAAAAATAAAATAAATAGTAATAACCCTTTGATTGTAAGTGCAAGTGAACAGTAGAATTCGTTATGTCGAGCCTCTTCTTTATCTCTGGTGTTATCATACACCGCTTAGTTTTGATTTACGCCTTTATTTTGTTGTCATCGGTAGTGATTAGGCGCGAAGGCTGCCGCCGATACTGGCACTCAGTAGGGCATTCTTCTTCCTAAACTTCACATAATTTCCTCCGGAAAAACTAAAAAATACGCATATACTGTTCTCCTTGATTAGCAATATTCAGCTGGAGTTTTAACCAACATGTCTCTGTGCCAACAACGAAAAAGTTCTTCCATTTAATGCAACTATAAACCTGATATGGATGAATATATAAAATCTCGTTATGGACAAATAAATACAAACTGCAAAGATTTCAAAAACAAAGATTAGCATGCCTAACAAAAACATTCATAAAAATCTAACGCAGCATCAAAGAAGAATTAAAAATCGTTACACAAAATTATATAACAAAACTGCCTAATAATTCGAACCCTTTGGCTAACACTTGGGTCTCCACAACAAAAAGACAAACTGGCCAGAAAGGTAGAGACAAACCAGCCTTCTAAAGAGAAACTCTCAGCCGGCAGACATTCTTGATTAAGAGCTAACTTTTTTACTAGTTTAATGTTAATAATGAAAGCTTTTAGGCAGATAATAAACTAACTAATCTTATACGATAAATATTGATTAAGTTTTATCTATACGTTAAAACATATATAAGGGGTGGTTAAATTTTCAAGGGCCGATGTTGATTTTGAATAAAACACAAACTATTTAGGAAATTATTGAAATTTTATTTTATTATGATATATTGGTATTACTAAATTATGTATGTAACAAAATATCGGCCAAATGAGCGCCGCGACCTCGGCGGCACACCTCCATACGATGGTCCAAATTTTCGATGACGCTGAGGCATAATGGAGTTTCTATGCCGTTAATGTGCCGAATTATCTCATCCTTTAGCTTTTGAATTGTTGCTGGCTTATCGACGTACACCTTTTCTTTCAAATAACCTCAGAGAAAAAAGTCCAACGGTGTCAAATCACATGATCTTGGGGGCCAATTGACATCGCCATTACGTGAGATAACACGGCCATTGAATTTTTTGCGCAAAAGAGCCATTGTTTCGTTAGCTGTGTGGCAAGTGGCACCGTCCTGCTGAAACCACATATCGTCCACATCCATATCTTCCAATTGTGGCCATAAAAAATTCGTTATCATCTCACGATAGCGAACACCATTCACAGTAACTGCCTGACCGGCCTCATTTTGGAAAAAATACGGCCCGATGATGCCGCCAGCCCATAAACCGCACCAAACAGTCACTCTTTGTGGGTGCATTGGTTTTTCGACAATCACTCTTGGATTCTCATTCGCCCAAATGCGGCAATTCTGTTTATTGACGAATCCACTGAGGTGAAAATGTGCCTCATCACTGAAGATGATTTTCTTCGAAAATTTTCATAATAAGTCTGGATAACTTTAACACGTTGTTGGATTGTGTATCTTTCCATGGTTCAAATTGAGTAAGTCTGAAATAGAGAAATGTCAAATTAAATTCGGAAAAAAACTTGGCGTTTAGGTGTGGTTCACATTCAACATCGGCCCTTACAATTTAACCACCCTTTATATACACGTATATAGTAAATAGTAGTTTATTGTATTAAGTTGAATGATTTATTTATCACAATTAACATTATCCGATTCATTGCTCGGCATTTGGTTGCATTTTGAAGGTAATGTCATTATTTCTCCCTTGTATAATCACTTGCCCCTATTGGCGAAAAATTTGGACAATCGATTTTCACAGGCTTCCCTTGAGGTCAAATTTTCAACAGACAAATAATTCGTCATAGACAGGAACAGACGGTAATCACTTGGTTAAATTTTTGGACAATGATGTACATGCATAAAAATCTCCCAAATAAGCTCTCGAAGTTTCTGGCGAGTCAATATCGATCTGATGTTGTCCTGATAAAACATAATTCCCTTGTTGCTTCGTTTAGATGGTCCAATTGCCCGAATTAAGAAATTGATCGTAGGGGAGCAGCTCATATATATGATGATTGCTTGCCTACTCCACCAAACACACAACAAAACTTACCTGGCCGTAAATCCTGGCGTGGAGACCATTTGTGCCAGCTCACTGTTCTTCGAACAGGATCGTTTTTGTTTGACGTTGCGGCAAGTGATCCAATTCCCATCCCCAGTCACAATCCGCTTCAGAAATGGGTCGAGTTTGTTACGATTCAGCAGCGATTCGCAGATGGAAATTCGGTACACGTTAACTCTTGTGGCACCTATACATCGCGCTTCTTTGTGTATCCAGCCAATTGTTTGTTCAATGTTTAGCTCCTTGGAAATTGAAACCTCCTTGGAAATAGAAACACTGCTTGTGTATTGGTCAGATTCACCGATTTCCATTATTTTTATCGACATTTTTTTGCATAAATTAACACTTATTTTCCCGGGAAGTGGGCATAGAATCGATTCAATGGCCTGGTTTAGCTTAATTGGTAGAATAAAGTTGGCTCTGTGTCAGCGTATGTCAATGCATTGTGAATTTTTTCTTTTGGCACCGATCTATCTGAAAGAATAATAATTGTTGTTGGATTTGCTTGAAATTTGAAACATAAAATGCCTAGGCTAATATGTGGACAACTTTTCAATCTTTTTCATGCATTTTAATACAATATAATAGTTATATAAAATAATCTTATTGGAATCATCTTAAAATTCCAAGCATTCATTAAAGCGAGGTCCTACTAGTGGTATGAGTAATTATTTTAGAAAAAATAATATTTATTATAAAACATGTTTAACTCTATATTAGTTGAAGAAATTTTGTAATAATTTTCGACATTTTCCCCGATAATGAACCTACTGTGCGATGAATTTAACTATGCCTCATGTTTGAAACTAAATATTTATAGGTGTATGTACAATATGTACGTATGTATTACCATCAAGTGAAACTGAAAATTCCCGCCAGCAATAGCACCGAGAATTTCGTGACAAGATTGCCCCAAAAGATTTCATTCAATGCACTGTAAGTATCTTCTTTTTTTTCTATAGTTTGATGTTTGATTGTCTTGTTCTTGCGGGTGTTGCAAATAATCACTGTATATATGGTATACATATGTACAATACTAGTTATATGCGAGTATATTGTTTTTATTGGTATTTAATTTTTTATTTCCATTTAAAAATGGGCTGCAACTCTAAAAAGGCAGAAGCGTCGCATTTGATTTAACTTCGATTAGGTCGCGACGCAGGGCAATGTTCACAGCCATTGTTTTGAATTCAAAAAAAAAAAAAAACAAAAAAAACAACAGTTGAATAAAAATATTTATATACTCGTACATCGGTGTGGTGTTGAGAAATTAGGAATTCATTAGATTATATAAATTTATTATATGCATTTAAAAATACATTTTTGTATTGTTTTTCACAAATAATTTTTTTCTTCATTATTATAATTATTACAAGCTTAAAAATAATAAAATAATATAAAATAAATACATTGTATACTACAAATAAATTTCACAAATATATTGTATTATATATATGTATGTTCGCATGTTAATGTTCGAGTTGCGTGAACCTTCATTAGGTTTCAATCTAAAAATTTTTTAGGCTCAATATTCAAAATTCATAAACGTAACAGATATCTCATTTCTAATACTAATGAACTGAGTGTTGAGAACATAATCAACCGGACCACAAATTTAAAATTGACTAAAAATCCAAAGAAAGATGCGGCGGCTTAGAGAAGGTTCCAAGACCGGAGCATACTTTTGTGTGAACCAATGGTTGGATCAATACTCTTTCATGGACTGGTTACCAGTGATAAACGAAGCAGCAAACGTAAACTGTAATCAAATCCTTCAAAAGGTACACTTTAATGCCAGGTCACCTCGGGTTGGCAGAAATGAATATATCACGCATTTTTCCCTGAAGATAGAAGAATGCAGCGGTTTCTTCGATACTCCTATGAATAGCACTAAGATAGATACAGATGGTTTTAAGCTCAATGAGAGAGTTGATGATGATGTCATCTAAAAAACCCACCCAGAGAAAAGGCTGTCTCTCACTTAGGTTTCATACCACAAGGACATAAATGGAAACTTTAAAACATAATAATTTGACAGGCAATACTCTAATAACAATACTCTTTGCGATAAAGGGGATATTGGCTTGCCTTTTACTACATAAAAACTGCTACTAAAAAAATATATTTATAAACAGGCCGCTCACACTGCCATCTGCAGCAAACGAAGAAGAATTAAATTTTTCATCATTTATCCGATTACCTTATCTTGTGCAGAGCTAGGCTCCAATATCTGAGAGATTCATTTGTTGATGTTTTGCCTAGACATGTGAATTTACCAGCTAGGCAGGCTGAGAGACAGGACTAATTGGAAATTAACAAAAAATCAGGTTTGTATACGTTTCTTCACGAGGAAGGTAAAAATTTACCAATTTAGTCTACCATTGTTAAGGGGTAATATCATAGTACCCTCCAATTCGGTCAAATATCTCGTAGTAATTCTTGACAAAAAGTTTAGCTGGGGGAACATATTGACAGCAGATTCAACGGATACAGAAAGTTATGAGGGAGCTCCGGCTTAACATACAGAACAACTGAGAAAAGACAACCTTCTTCCAGGTGCAGGCCATCTACTCCTTCCAGGGAAGAATGGGCGGAAAGTAAGGGCATCGACAATACTGATCTTCATCTAATTCCTCATCTAAGCTTCGTATTTAAAGAGGCAGGCACAGAAACAGATTATTCTATGACCGCTCCAATAGCCAGGGGTATCTATTAGATTTCTTGTAGACAACTAAATGACGATTAAGGCAATTAAATGTGTCATTATAAGGTCTAGTCGTGTGAGAACATGCAAAGAGATAATAAACAGAATATCACGAGATAATACAGTGATAATCACTTGGTTCGAAGGTCAAACGAATATAGAAAGCAATAAATAGGAGGATAAGCTACCGATGCTGTCACCATCGACTACCTCAGCAAAAGAGAACTTAGCATTCTTGTTGGTGTACTGAAGCTAGATAAGTTTGACAGAGTCTAGATGCTGCACAGAGGAGGATGGAATACTGAAGTGATATCTTCCACGGTGCTATAAGATCCAGTCCTGTGGAGATGCGCATGGGTGGAAGAAACTGAAACAATTCGTTAAATTGAGCGAACTATTCACAAAAGCATGATAGGGTGCAACCGTCAGCGATCACGCCTTGAACCTCCCCTTTCAAGCAAGCACCCAATGAAAATGTGTATCAAAATCGTACTATCAAATTGATTCTCCCATATCTATGACCTCTATACCCAAACCTATTAAACCTAATCCATATACGTACGAGGGAACGCTTTAATGATCGTTGAATGAGAGAGTTGTATGGGGTAATTAAGCTCATTAGGATCGTAATGGGTTCAGTGATTGATAATTATTACAAACACTAAGCTTAAATATTATTATTATTAGACAGTTCGTCTTTGAGCTATCTTCAACCAGACAAAATAATCAGGAGTGAGTAGTGAAATATGGAAAAATCGAATATGGTGCCTTTATAAAGATCCTTGCCAAGGAAAATTTGCATCTAACAAAATTTATGCGGTATTTATTTATTGAGTCCTTGCATAAATCTTTGGGATTTCGGTCTTCGGTTTGGGTAAAATTTGGCAAATTTTATAATTTCATGCCAAAACTGACAGAAATCGACTTGCAACATATTTGAACATTTTTTCCCAAGAAGTTGTGGGTGCGGAAAAAAAACGTTAAGGTAGCTCTATAGAATAAGTTGATTAATAGTTAACGGACTTAAAAAAATTTCGTACCTCGAGAAAGATAATGCATATGACTACCTGTTGCATCTGTTTAAAAATTTTCATACTAAATATTTTTTTAAAAGACCTCGCGTCCTATTTTCAAAAATTACGTTTCATATTCCAAAAAATTTTTTTAACAATCCATATTCAACAAAAAAAACAATTATCTTGGAATTTAATATTTTTTTCGATATGGAGTTTTAAAAATACAAGATCTTACAATGGTATGAAAAAATTTAAAAAAATTGTAATTGAGTATGCTTAAAACTTTTTACACTTAATATGGCCTCATACATATTTTCTGATTTTGTAATATTAATTATTTTAAGTTTTTTTTTTTTGGAATATTATTAAAAAGTATTTTTTATATTAATTTTTATTGCAGGTGTTGGGCAATTTTCGGCGCATAATTTATTACTTTAATTAATAAAAAATTACGTTAATATTTTTATAATCAAATATATATGTATACATATGTATATATGTATGTACAAACACACTTTTCGATATAAAATATTTGGACAATTAAACACATCACATTATTATGTAATTAGGTGCGACGACTTTATTGCGCCGCCTTTTTAGACACCACCAAAATTTTGTCTAAGTTTTGAAAGTACATATTTTTATTTTTGTGTACATACATACGTGTATATATGCGAAGGTATATACTATATATACATATACATGTAGGTATGCTGACATAGTTAAATAAGTACAAATGTCACTTGTTTCACTTGTCGCTGTTGGCATTGCCGTCACAATCCTGAGCCATGTTTTCGAAGCATGTATACATATAGTTACGTACATGTGAGCAGGTATGTACACGTATGTACGATGACATGTGAATTATGTACGTACATATATCTTCGTTTGAGAATACCATAAATGCCTTAAGAAAGATGTAACCAGTTTTTCTGCTCAATACTTCATTGATGTTATATTCTTATTGCTGGTCTTGCTGTTGCTGTTGCTGTTGTTGTTACTTATTACAAGTATATGCTTTATTATATTTAAACCATTGACTTGTGCTTACAGAAAATTAGCCAATCGATGAAGAAGTTCAACTTGTTGCCCGTATGGAAAAGCAATAACAATAATATTGCTAAAATTAAAGATTCTTCAGTTGTTGTTGCTCACAGTTTGCTGCTTGCTTAGTGCTTACTGCATGTCAATTGCCAATTGTCGCTTGCATTGACCAATGATTGCAGTAGCTGACATGCTGTTGGTCTAGCCCGTTAACTGCATGTGCGCATAGAAATATATGCATATACATACATATATACATATCTACATCTGCATGTAGTTGGGGTCGGTCGAGATGCCTGCATTTTTAATATCTCAATAAAGTTGATAATAATTTCATTTGAAGGTCAACATGTTCTTTAATTTCGCTTTTTTATTCGCATTTGCATGTGATACTTCGCTTGATTAAAATATTTATAATAGTACATACATATACTTGTATGCATATATATATATGCTTTCATATGGTTTGGTGTTGGCCACATGAGTGTAATGTTCAGCTGTACTCTTCAAGTGGATATTTGATTAGCATCGTGCTTGCGTTCGGTTGCTTAAATTACCATAATGTCCCGTTTAACTAAAAAAGCTTAAAATTTTAATTTAATGTAAGCCTTTGGCTTAAACTTGTACTTACACTATTTGCAGCAATTTGAGAATTTAATTCGCCATTTAGGATGTGTTCTTCGATTGCGTGTATGATTAGTCATTTTGTATAGTATTCGTTCCTACCTCTTTCGAACATTGAAGCATTTTAGTCGATTTTACAAATTAACCGCAATTAGAAATATCACGTTAATTTTTTTCTTTAAACCATTTTTTTATAGTATTGGATGTTCTTCGGTCCAGGAATCAAACGCTAGCCTTCTGAATAGCAGCACGCAATGGTAATCACCGCCAACGTATTATGTATTACTAGAGCTTATCCGCGACTTCTTCTTTCGAAAAATTTAAAGCAGAATACTTGTTTTAGAGGCATCATAAATTGCATTTTTTTCTTAAATCTATTCTAAAATAACCCAAGAATATGTTTTCAAAATTTTAATGGCCAGTTTGACACACTTGAGAAGCTAGAGCAGTTTTAGTGGCCGAACGTCAAGCAGGTTCGAATGCTCAGTCAAAAGTTTGAAGCGCGTTTTCTCGAGTCGTCATTTTTACAAGTCTTGGAAACGGGAAAAAATTGGATCGACTGTTTCAGATGCATCGCACGACCTCCATCATCGGCACCGTTTCAGGAGTTCAGACTGTAGCTGCTTCAGAAACATCACAAGTGTGAAAATTCCAATATTTTTTTAAACTAAATGATGTTTTTTGAAGCTTAAATTTAGTATATTATTGTCTAAAAATTTCGTTTTTCGCAATAATTTTCTTCCCTTTCAAAAATATTGCTGAAAAACGTTTTTTTTTTTGGGTTCTGAAGGAGTTTATATCCACTTGCAAAACAAAAAAAATGCTTATCTTTGTTAATTTTTTTATAGGCATTTTATAAATAAATTAAATAAATTAATAGAAAATATGTTAATGTAGTTTAACAATAAACGACTCAATTAAAAAATTTAGTGTTATAAGTTTTTTAGTTGGTAATGAGCGTAGAAAATATGATTTTTGACAAAATGGCCTCTTCAAAAAAAAAAAAAAAAATAATAATTTTTTGTGAGACATTCTACATTTTAAAGTGGCTTAAAAAATCGAAATTATTGACAAAAATTTTAATCCTTCGATCATTCCTAACAAATATGCCTTAGAAGCACGTGTGAAAATTTTAAGCCGATCGGTTCAGCCGTTTTAGAAGAAATTTTCCTCACCGACTCTAAAGATAGCTTTTCGGGAGAAAGGCATTTAAAGTTTTGGGAACCATGTACACTAAGTTAAACTACGCCGCCTTGCGCTTTGCCTATTTTCGAACGCCACGAGGTGTACCTAATGATACGATCATATCCCCGAGACTGTTTGTTGGATCAACTTCAGTTTTTCGGAACATATTTTCAATATGTACAATATGTCCATTCGAAATTAAAAAAAAATGATTTTTTTTGATATTACAAGTGGATATAACCCCCTTAGTTGGTTTTTTAAGTTATTTAATTTATAGCAAAATATAAATTATTATAAGAACTTTTTTTGAATGGTTATTAAATTTAACAATTTTTATTTGAAGCTTGAGTAATTACGAAAATAAAATAGAATTCTGATATATTTTTATGAAAACAAATTCCTACACCTATCGCAGAAATTCTTTGTAGATAACATCTTTTAATATTGCCTTGGGTGCTAGACTCACAATGCTACTCTGCGAGCTCACTTTGGAGCATGCCACATACAACTGAGCATGCGAAAAGTAGCTTTCTGTCAAATTTTTTCCTGCAACTTTAGGGGTATGACCTTGAATGCTGTAGAGACAAACATATTTTTATTCATTTCCGAAATTGGTAAAAAGTGTTCCCAAGGGTAGTTTGTGTCCGATGCTACTACTGTACAAAATTTTATGTAAGTGAAACGATAAATACAAAGTTTTCGTATAGATCGATGCCGTGTCCATTTTCCAGAAGAAAAACTGTACCACATTTGAAAGCTATCAATTTAGGCAAAGAGTTACCTCTGCTCCAAATTTCGTGTAAATCAAGCAATTTAAAAAAAATCGATTTTTTAGAATAATTCGGTCCGAGGTCCACTTCTCAAAAAACACTTTTTTATCGGGTGCATATATCATAAGCAGAACACACCCTCTAAGTTTCAGATCTCTATAATCAATGAATGAGGCTGTAGGTTAATACGCCAGTCATTCAGAACAAAGCCTTTTATACATACAGATAATATCGACTAGACCAATTCAACTCAGTTTTACAATAATTTTATATGGCTTTACCACCGTAGCGATTCTACTAGAAAATTCTGTTATGTTACGTTAACCTGGCTGACCCAGTCTCACATATACGAAATACATCCATAGTGTTGCCAGACACACTAAATGCGACCAAGCTGTGCTGCTACACTCCTATTGTGCCTCTAGTTTGAAGAAAATTGCAGTTTCTTTCGCGAGCTTAAGTGATCGTTCTGGCCCCTTGGCCATTTCATTCTCCATGCATTCCTTGCATTTCCTCCATTTGTTGTCCCCAGTCAGACCTATCTTAAGCGTATGAGACGCCAGAAGGTAATGCCCCGTTAATAGTCCTATCAAAAGTCTGGAGTCCGGTCTCTTAACAGATAGTACACACTTTGTGAGTTTAGTTTTGTATGTTTTACCCAAAGTCTTCGCGATCCCACAGCACTTAGCTCGTTCCCAGTGTCTTTTTGGCTATTTCGTATTACTTCTTGCTTCTTCTCCACTTCCTTGAATGGAACTGGAAGGTTCGATCCTGCATCGTGTTCTAAATCCTCATTACCTGTGGCCTTGCAGCCTGTAAGTGTACACTCTTCTGTTTTCAGCCAGTGCTTGAATCGCTTCTTTACATAATGCGACCACAGCTGACTTCGTGCTATATGGAATTAGACTATCAACATAGTAGATGCGTATTCTTTTCGTTTGAAAGCGGGGACTTTGCAATAGCTCTGTTTGTGGAAAAAATTTCGGCTTGGAAGGTACTAGAATGGTATGGCAGTTGTACGACTTCTTTATCTCCAGTTGGGCGGAGTAAACTGAAGCCCCAACTCCTTCGCTCATTTTAAAACCATCTGTAAAAACGTGAAGAGCTTTATCTGCATAGTTTAGACCTTTATTCCAGCCATTTGTCTCTATTGCAGCTCTACGTAGTCTATTCATACACTTAAGAGTAACGCTATACTATTGTACTATGCCCGAAGGTCATGACTTTCAGCTGCCAGGAAGCATATAGCCTCGCACCAGGTAAGAATGCTCTGTTTTTTGCTACCAGGTTTGCTGGAGAAATGCTCAAATTCGCTTGTAGTGCTGCGGATGTTGTTGTTCTGAGAGCCCCAGTGGTGCTGAACATCCCTAAGGACAGGGTTGACTCTTATCGCATCTAACCATCCATTAAAGAACGTTTAAAAACGTTATTGAACTCTCCAGATATGTTGAGCTACAAAGCAGTGCCTACAGATTTACCATTTGTGTAAGCATGTTGAGCTTTTGTAGATCCTCATCCACAGCTTGATGTGAGCATCTATCAAACGTTCCAGTGTTTTTAAAAGAAATGAGGTTAAGCTGATTGGGTGGTAGTCCTTAGAGTACAAGTACCCTGCTTTGCTTACTGTGGGTAGAAATACTATGCTTACCGTTCGTCAAGGGGCCGGGACGTAGCTTTTTCTAGTGCAAACTTCGACGAGTTTGCTTAAGAATTTTACAATCCTGTCATCGGCTCTTCGAAGCATAACCATAAAGATTCTATCTAGGAACGGTGATTTGTAATCCGAGAACTTCAGCAGTGCCCATCTGATATTGTCTAGGTTGACTATATCGCCTACGCTTTCTGTGTGCTCTGTCCAAGTGGTTTTCGACAATACTGAACCCAGCTCCAACCTAGCCGTTGGAAAGTGGGCGTCAAGTAGCATTTCCAGTGATTGCTAACTATTATTGGCTCATTTTTTTCTTGGTTTGCCGTATAGCTTTTTTATAAAGCTTTAATAGGTCCTTGTATTTATCTTGGGAAGTGATAGGTTTTACCTTTTTTGGCTGAAACTCAGAGCTCTTCTAGATAGAATCGTAAACTTAAATCACACCAGTACTAGAGGCAAATGTGTTCTGTCCGAATTACGAATTTCGTATTTTTTCTTATTTATTCAGGAATATCTGTTTTAAGCGGGTTGAAAGTTGCTTCCCTAACCTTTTCTTCATTGACCGATATACCCTTAGAGGCACCATACCATTGTAATTGAAGAGAGTCTTACTTACAGCTTTACTTTCGATTAAACGTGTTCGATCTTGACGCGTTTGTCTTCTATTTAATGACCGAGGCTATGAAACTCTGGAGAATATTTAACAAAGGATGCACTCAACGCTAGAGCGCTCATTCGTTAAACTATATTAATGTCACCTTATAACTCATAGCGATAAGCGATTCGTAGAGTTTGATTTTAGTTCAGGGAGAGAGGAAAGAATTTTGATTCGTTTTAGCTTAAAGGCGGTACTTCTTTTTGTTTAGTTACAAAAAATCAAAGGTCTCTCGAAAGTAACATTCATAAACAAGACTTGTTTAATGTCCCAAACAGTTTTTCGATAATTTTCAATTCAATATGTGTAAGAGCTTTAGAGCTCACTCAAACTACCTTTTTGACATAAAAAGTTCTTAAATAATAACGCTAAAAAAAATGTATCTTTCAATTCCAATTAATGTCATATTATAACACTTATGTAAGCAGTTGAATGCAACGCCGCACACGCATACCACCATAGGCCCCAACTAGTTTTTAATGTGTGCATAATTGAAAGAACGAAGCATATTCTCAGCCATATATGCTTACCATGCAACCTAGTGCACTTAATTCGAATAGAAATCAATATCTATAACAAGGTTATTGCCAACAGAAACGAACGCTTAAAATTAACAATCTATATATGTATTTATGTATGTATGTATGTATGTATGTAGTAAGTGTATAGCTAATAATCATAATTCTTAGTCGGATCAGCAGGTGATGATTGGCTCTTAACGCATAATTAGTCATACATGTGTTTGGTTGCAACAAAAAATAAAAAAATAAAAAAAAAACTGTCTGCATGCAGCAAATCATAACAAGCAGTAACAACACGCAACACGATCGAAACAATTTTGCTCTAATAAATCAATTAACGAATATAGCATTATTAAATTAATATATGAATATTTTAGCATGTATGTATGTATATGGTATATGTGTCGCCTTTTGTAAGTATTTGCAACAAAAAAAAAACGCAATTTAACTGCAAAATGGTAAACAATGTTAGCTGCTACAAAAGTGCAACAACAAAAACAAATAGTAACATCACGGATGCAACGTAAGATCTTTACGCAAAGTCAATGTTTATTAGTCGCATTTGTGTGTAACAGAAGTGGATGTATGTATCTATGTATATACAAGTATGTATTGTATATGTCGGCATACAAATACTATATTTCCGAATATTATGTCTGTGGGACAAAGAAAAATTACAACAATTAAAAGCAAAAGAAAAGCGAAAACACAATTTTAAATCCAAAAAACATAACAAAATAAATCGCAAGCGATAAAAAGTGTTATAAAAATCAAACTATAAACAATAATTTTAATACTACTCACTACTTTTGAGCAGTCATTGTTATTATTTTTGTCATTAAAGAAGAGGCACAACTGATGGTAGCTATTAAATGGCAAATGATTACATCAGCAAATGGCAAACACAAGCTGTTGACTCACTCAGCGTAGTGCAGCGGGACAATCATAAGCTCTAGCTTTAATAATAACAACAATTAATAATTACAATTTCATAAGAAATGAAATTGGCGCTGTGTAACCGCTGAAGCGAGCTCCTCCTTCTATTTGTGGCGTGCGTCTTGTTGTTATACCAATAAATGGAGCGATCAACAGTTCATAAAGGGGTTTCCAATTGAAGGTGTTATTTTGAGGCGCCTGCTCTTCCGGTAGATGTCACTTTTGAAGCCGTAATTCTTTGAAATTGGACAAGTAAAAACTACGCCAGTATAAAAATGGAACGACGCATGCTTCAACAACGCTTTGTTATTACTTAAATTCACTATAAAAATGGTGAAAATCTGCAGAGATGGTGGAAAAAAATGAAGCTGTTAGGCTAAGCTAATGATGTGAAGAATAAAACACGTGCACGTCGCTCAAGAACAACTGAGAATATTGCTGCTGTAACCCAAAGTGATGAAGAAAAGCAAGGTTTGTCCAATACTCATCGTTCTTTGAAATTTAGTATTTAACAAATGTCATTACACTGTAAAGAATTGGGTCTTAAGGCTTAAAAAGTTCTGTTAACACAAGAACTCAAGCCGGTTTGCTGTTTGCATCTTTAAAATGCTTGAAACTGATCCGGAATTTCAACGAAAAATCATCTTTTCACCTCGATGACTACGTCAATAAGCAAAACTGTCGCATATACGAATCTAACATCCTAAGATTTATTATTGAAAAGCCTTTCCATCTTCAATATGTAACTGTTTGGGTCAGTTTATGGTACGGCGGAATCGTCGGACTTTACTTTTTTCTTTACTTTTACAAAAATGGATCAACAGTTAAGGTGAATGGATTGCTGTATCGGGAGATGATAAATGATTTTTTATACCCGGAATTGGATGGTGTTGATTTGGACAATGTTTACTTTTAACTAGATGGCGCTACTTGGGATAAAAGCAACGAAATCATCGATCGTTTAATGAAAAAGTTTTCAGGCCGTGTTATCTCTCGAAGAGGTGATCACAATTGACCATTAAGATGTTGTGTTTTAATATCTGGCGACTTCTTCAAGGCCTTAAAGATGGAATTCGTGAAGTTACTGAGGACATCAAAAGCTAACTTGCTATTTGGTGATGGAAAATTTCATAAACGGTTCTGTAAGCTTAGCCGAGCCTAATATTGTTTTCCATTATTAATGGCATATCTTCTTTACTACATCCAATCATTTATCTCAAAAAATATCATTTATCTGTGAATATCAAAATAACTTCTCTTATTGGAAAATGAAGCACTTTTAAGCTGTTTTTTTTTAAACTGCAAATGTCACAACCCTACTAAAAAAAATAACAAATATAAGAGTAAATCCTGAGAGGTATACAACCGTTTATTTGTCAGTTGTCCACTCTCTCATCACCCCTAAAATGTGAATCTTAAAAAGCGACTGAAAAAACTGCATATTTGAGCACTCAAAGCATCGATTTTGATGAGCCACCCACCATATAGTCCTGAATTGGTACCGAACAACTTCTTTTTATTCCAATACGTAAAAAAATGTACTGAGAGGTCAACGTTTTTCGACAACTGAAAAGGCGGTTGAAGCGTTCAGACTGCATGTTTTCGAAATATCTCAATCAAAGTGGTAAAAATGCTGCAACAATTGGTTCAAACGCATGCAAAAGTTTAAGATCTTAATGGATAATATTTTGAAAATCAATAAAAATCAATAATAATAATAATAAAGTTTCGATGTTTAATAATTGTTTTTTCTCTAATCCGGAAATATATGTATGTATTTATATGCAGTAAATTGTATGTGAAAATAGCAGATTTGGAAAGTAAAATATTTAATTCTTCAGGAATCAACTACGAAAAAATGAGTAATTGAAATAAAAATATGTCAACTGATACTTAAAAAACTCCTATTTCTGCTTCTTCTTCTGTTTCTCCTGCATCTATTTAATTAAAAGTAACGTAAAAGGCATACTTCCAATCGCTTATTTTTTCATTTCTCAATAGATTCCAGCTTGAAAGTGATAAGTGCAATTTCCTAACTATTCAAAGCTAGTGTAGCACGTGATATGTTTTCAATTAAAGTGTGTGTGAATGCAATTTGTGTTTTTGCAATTTTTTTGAGAGTTAGTAGATATGCAATTAGTTGCGGAAATGTCTTAACCATTGCTGAAAACATCACACAAACTAACACGTAAATATATATAAGACTATGCGGTTATATACACTTTTGAATATGCTAATTTAAATTGAAATATACTGTTACTAATACCTACGTAGTGTACGTGTATGCGTGTTATGTTTGGATGTATGTATGCAATTATCAAATGTTGCTGATTTCGAAGGTAAGCATTCTAAATTGATTTGAGGAAATGAAATTTTTGCTGTTGTAAATTAGAGAGGAAATTGTTGCTTAAATTATTTGAAAATCTTGCAATCATTTTAAATTAGAAATAAACGTTGATGAGCTATTAACAGAAAACATATTCTTATCAACTTGTAGTGAAACTGTGTGCAATATTTTGTATAGAGCCAGCACTTTGAGGTTGGAAATCAAAATAATAAAAAAATCGAAGTTTCAGCTAAATTGGTTAGCCATTACACCATTAAATTATAATAAATAATCTAAAAATTAAATTTAACACTAAGCTAGAACTAGGAGATAAAAAAAATTAGAATCTATCTGAAAGTCCCAACTTTTCTGTTGGACTGCAAATTTTTTCCAGGATTCTTATATCAGGTCTAGTTATCCATTATTTTTGCATTAGTTATCTGAATTTTGCTTTCTATAAGTACTATATGGCTGTAGAAGGATCATATGCTGTACTAAAAAAGATAACGAGAGAAGTGTTGATCACTTTGGATATTTCTTCTGAAAAATTCGCAGCTTTTATTTTGACATCGGTCCATGTGAGAATGGAAGGGACAAAGTTTCCGAGGTAGCAAAGCCAGCTAATGCATCAAAAGCCCTGGAAACTCTTCTTAATTTTCTTCTCATGGATTTATAAGGGAAACTTCAAACGCGTTGCAATCCTATTAGATTGGCCGTGGCTCAGTCTTGCATGTTTCGCGCCTTTAGACACAGCCGGATACTGTCATCCGCGCAGTTTCCAACAGACTACGCAATATCCACTTACTGTTTTGGCAAACACTTCTCCACAAGAATCCCGAATAAGAATGAATGGGAAAAAACAAATGCTCCAGATAAGATATAAGGACATCCCAGACAGCTGGATGGCAGATGAACTAACGAGAGAGGACTAACGAGGACCCTAACTACAATAAATTCTACGCACGTCGTGGGTGTACCCTTGTCTACGGCCAAACTCAGACTAAAGTTGGCTTTCACCGAAACAGCCAACACCAGATGGCTTAGCGAAGGAACCTGCAACTAGACCTGTGCTGGGCGTTAAAAGATCAAGGTATCTAATCCACCTAGACCGGTTCAGCATTAATTCAACAACATGCATACTACAATATTTGGACCCGGTTCACGGTAGGAGTATGGAAAATTTATCCAATTATTTTTGTTGTAGCAGCAGAGTCTGTCGATTAGCCCTAAGCATCACACGACATAAATACCTTCGACATCTCTTCCTGCCTGGCTGACGAAGCATCGTTAATAAGGCGGCATCAGGGGCCTTGCAAGGGCAAGGGCATAGACTAATTTGCTCCAAAAATGTTGGAAATATATTTCCTAATTCTTAGTACCGAATTATTTTAAGTTTCTTTAACAACTAACCCCGAATTAATGAGTTCAGTTACTTGGTTTTAAAATGTGCTTAACCGAACTTATAACAAACACCTTAACCTAGACTAACGTTACCTAACTGTACCTAAAGTGGTCTAATATTAACATACTCGTATGTGAGTCGCAAAGTATTGCATTCGACCCATATGGATTTTAATTCAGGTATTTTAATGTGAGTATTGTCATGCCCTTCCGTGCTGTAAATTAAAGTAAGAACTCATTTTGCTATAAGATCTAATGAGAAATCATAAAATGAGTAGTCGTCAAAAGTAAATACTCCATTTTTTATTTCTTGCACTGAGTTAGAACTTTACATTTAGAGTAATATAATCAACAAAAAACTGTATCCTAACAAATGATTGTCATTTACCGAGGTAATCCCACGCTTATAAGTCATTCTGAAGGTTGAGAATTTAAAGAATCTCGTTGGCATTTTGGATATTCACCCTTGACCGTGAAAGAAATGGTGCCAAGTGCAAACAAGTTTATTTAAAAAATAAATGGCTTAAATGTGAAAAAAAAAACACAATAATTCTAGCAGTAGAAAAAATGTCTTCACTAAGTGTAAAATAAGTTGAATTGATTCGCATTACATTGAATTACAAAGTATTAAAGTAAAAATAAATTTTAATTGCAAGATCAGACCAAATTGTTTATTTAAATATAAATTGGTTGTCAGTTTTAGTTGTACATACGAGCACATACTCGTATTACGTATATTTTCTTTAGTTGGTGGATTCTTGACACAGATGTCAGTCATCAGATTGAGTTTTGTCACTTCTCGTGTTTGGTGCTTCTACCACGATTTGAAGTTATTCTTAGATGATGGTAAAGCAGTTGAAAAGAGATTTATTGTGTTTTTTTAGTATAGTTTACTATTACACTTTATTTTATATTTTATTTTTATTAATTTTATTTAATTTAATTTTATTTTTTTATCTCATTTTATTCCAGTTGATGATTTTAATTTATTTTTTTTTGAAACTAATTTTTTATTTTATTTTGCTTTATTTAATATTTTATTATTTTATTTTATTTTACATTACTTATATTATTTTACTTTCGTTTATTTTATTTTTCTCTATTTACTTTAATTTATTATTATAATTTAATTTAATATAAATTTATTTCACTCAATTTTTCATTTTTTCAATTATGTTAAGTAATTTTATTTAAGCTCGTTTTATTTTTTTTTTTAGTTTATTTTACTTCAGTTATCTTAATTTATTTTATTTTATTCTACTTTGTTCTATTTTATTTTATTTTATGTAACCTTATTTTGTTTTAATTTAATTTATTTTTTTTTAAATTCATTCATTTTGTTTTTATTTTATTTAATATACAGATTTATTTTATTTTAATTTTATTTCATTTAATTTTATCTAATATCATTTATTTTATTTTTATTTTATTTAATTTACACATTTACTTTATTTCAATTATATTTAATTCAATTTTATTTAATTTTACTTCATTTAGTTTTAATTTATTTTAGTTGATTTTATTTTATTTTGTTTCATTTTATTTTAGTTTTTTTTTTATTTTATTTTTCTAATATTTAAATTTATTTCATTGGTTTTATTTAATTTCCCTTAATTAAGTATTATTTTATTTTAGTTGATTTTATTTTAGTTTGTTCCATTTTATGTTATTTTGTTTTATTTTATTTTGTTTTTTCTTTGATTTAAATTAATTTAATTTTATTTATTTTAATTTATTTAACTTACACACTTATTTTATTTTACTTTTATTTAAGTTAGTTTTATTTAATTTCACTTAATTTGTTTTATTTTTCTTTAGTTTATTTTATTTTATCTTGTTTCTGTTTATGTTATTTTATTTTCTCTTACTTTTATTTTATTTATTTTGATTTAGTTTTAGTTTATTTTATTTTAGTTGATTTTATGTTATTTTATTATATTTTATGTTAGTGTATTTTTTTATTTTATTTCATATAATTTTATTTTATTTGACTTTGTTTTATTTTTTTGTTTAATTTACTTTTATTTTATTTTATTTTGTTTAATATCTTTAAATTATTTTTATTTTATTTTATTTTATTTCATTTAAATTAGATTTTTTAGATTAGTTGATCTCATTTTATTTTATTTTTATTTATTATCTCTTATTTTATATTTGTTTATTTAATTTCTTATTGTCATATATTTGATTTATATTATTTAATATTATTAATTTTTTTTAATTTAATATTATTTAATTACACATTTACTTTATTTTTAATTTTATTTTATTATGTTTTATTTTATTTTATTTAATTTTATTAACTTTTATTTCATTTATTTTATTATACTAAATATTTTGTCAATATTTTATTTAATTTTATTTACGCCTTTATTTTATTTTTCATTTAATTTTATTTTTATTTCACCTGTGTTAGTATTTACATCAAACAGCAGCTGTGTACTTAAATTTTATTGACACCCTTAAGGAGAGGGAGAAAATCGTAAATTCAGAGTTCGTTTTACTAACCACAAATTTAAGTATTGTATGTATTTTAAAATACCTTTGAGGTAATAAATAATGATGTAATACATATTGCATTGCGACTTAAGCACGTACAAACACTACTATGAACAGTTATTACATGTACGCTGGTGGCAGGCGTGGCTAATTTTTATTAGTTATTTTAAATCGTTCGTCTTGTCTAGGTATTTGAAAATTAAATTTATGAAGCAAAAAAAAAAAAAACAGCAACAACGACAAATATTTGCATATTTGTAAATTGGCGTAAAGCTATTTATGCTAAACGTTTGGCTAACGAAAGACTTAAGACACGAACTTAACTATGAGCATTTGAAGCATAAATACACATATGGTCATACATACATGTGCTTGTACTTATTTGCATTTTTGTTTTTTGCTTACTTGCATATTTTGGTTATTGCAACTGTCATCGTCGTTTTCGTTTTCGGCGCGAACTTGACAATTCATTCAAATTAAAATAGCCGCTGATATCTGTGAATATTTATTATGCATTTACCTATGTATTTATGTATGGATGTATGTATGTATCCATGTATGTTATTGCAAATGCCAAAATTATAATATACGAGTATGGCATTTTCGGATTAGTAACGGTAGCTTTCGATTTAAACTTTGTGTTTAGCTAATAGTGCTTAAACTGCTAAAATTTTGGTTAACTTTGTGTGAATTTGCATTCTGAGGAAACATGTGAAAGAAAAGCTCTAGAAATTGTAGACTCAGCTCATTGTATTGTATATTAAAGTAGGATCAACTATTTTTGAGTGTTTGAAAACTTATGAGCTTAAAAGATATTTACGAAAATAAATTTTTTTCTTTTTTATTTTTTCGCTTCTGCTTTTATACCTTTATTTTGTTATTATTCAACGTTTATGTATCTTGGTTGGTTGGTTGAAGTGGCTGATGGACATCGGCTCTTTTAGGCTACCAAACGTGATCATTGTGACACCACTGATAATCCCGCTAGCCCACTAGCTACCAGTACTTTAAGGTATCAGGCTCCTCAGTTCATCCACAGAAGTCGTTAGATGGTACGCTCAACATCTCCTCGTGCATGCCCAATAGAATATGCCCTGTAAGAATACCTATAACTGTAGATATCTCCTTTATTGTTAGCTCGATAAGGTCACGTGACCTTCTTCTATTCCCTTCTGGCCACATTGTCCTGGTCACATTATATGTATGGATACTTCTATACATATTGAGTTAGCATCTTTAATGAATAACACTGCTAAAGAAAGCTTACAAGGGAAGAGTGGCAAGCCAAAACATTCTCGTTCACCATCTTATTACCTGGATGTTACTGTGTCCAGCTCAAGAAGAACTGCTTAGCTATAAATTAAGTGACCTGCAGCGTTTCTCTACAGTTTTCAATTTTACTGCAACAGATTCCTGGGCTTCAAATGCGTCCTGGGTATCCGAAAACATATAATTTTTCTAATTTATTTGGTTTCGTTTTGGTTTTCTATAGTTTTTGTTCTTGTATATAGCTAGCCTGCTGATTTTGTTTGGTTTTCGTAACTTGCCTTTTGTGCCGAAGTTCCTTTTGTTGACGGATTCGTAGACTCCTAACCAACAACCACTTTGAATAAAATTACGGGCGGGTATATACCTACATACGCAAGTGAGAACAGTCTTTGATTGTTATAAACCTGGGAGCGGCAGAAACGATTTGTGAAGGGTCAAGCGGCTCACGACCTATTATCCTCTGGGTAGCCAATAAACATCCGCGATCTGTAGTACGAAGGCGGAGGGTTTACTTCAATAAAAAGTAAAAGCAAGTCAAGGATGAGAAATCTCACTTTTGATGAAGAACCCAACAAACGTTTTAAGGATCACAAATTGAGGGCACGCCCCTAGAATGTCCGTTCCCTTAGCTGGGTGCCGCTGCCCGGCTGGTTGATGTCCTCGTAAGAGTAAAGGTTGACATCATCGTCGGACAAGGACGAAAGAAGAAAATTCATCAAACCACATGGTTTTCGCCAGATCGAAAATTACGCACGTCTATGTTGGGTTGACGGAAGATTATGTATCCAGTGTTCTTGATGTGAGGTAACTCCGGGAATCCAACATCGACTCGGATCAGTACCTTGTGGCAGCGAAGAAGCGCTGAATAGGTAAGCAAGACATATTTGTATTCAAAAAAAAAAAAGAAAGTTTGAAGTCTTACTTATGTAAGCACTAAGGCAGTAATCTGGTGGTACTTAGTGGATGAAGAGAACATTATTAACGAGCAATCGTTTCAATTTGATGCAGGAGAAAATAAAAATAGCCGTAGGCTTAAATAGCCAAAGACTACAATTTCTGTTGTATGTTCGGTCTTTCGTACATACTTTGGCGACGGTGAATATTGCAGTTGATGGAACGAGCTATACGGTGCAATTAACATAGTTCAGCAAATAAAGAGACAGCGGCTACGTTGGCTAGGCCATGCCGGCCGAATGAATGAAAGCACTCTAGTTTAGGAAATATTGGTTGCAGCACCCGGTGGTGAAAGCAGTGAAAGGGGAACATCCTTACACCGATGAAAGGTTCAGATGGAGAACGACCAGCTTTCCCAATTGGTGCCAAAGAACAAATAAAAGGAATGAATGGAATTGTTTTTAGCTATTATCACGTAAGCGGTGTCTACCACAATGATGAGGAAGAAGGGGCTAGTGACCTAGAACCTGAAAAACCTATCCCTTCCATTTCGAAAATCATACAACTCTAATTATTCGGATTACACATTTTTAAACAAAATTTATTGGGCTTTAGGTATGATCTTCTGATTAATAATTTTTAGTTAAGCTTCTTTAATAAATCTGCAAAATCATTCCGAGAATGTCGATAGTAACTCATACTTATACGTAAGATAAATAGCTGAAAAATAATTAAATAAACTTTTTAATAAACTATTAATCACCATTTGCCATAAATAGACAGATGACTGCGCCTTACATACTCGCACTCATTAGCGAATATAGTGTCAAATTAATTTAAATAAACAAACATTTAGCATACTAATAGAATACGTAATTTTCAAATTCATCAATTTGCATACACACATACACATACACATACATATGTATGTACATAGATACGTAAAATTTTTCAAATTTCGTAGGCTTATTTGAGTTTCGGCGAGACGGTGTGTACGCCCACATCAATTGGGCAATTAACAAATTCGTACATATATGAATTCGTACATACAAGTATGTGTCGTTTGTCTTTATGGTATGTATAACACACACACGTTTGCATTTAGGCCTTACACACGCTTTAATGCCTCAATTTATAAGCGCCTTAGGTGTGCACGCTGAAATTGCAATTTCTTTAATTCTGTAATTCTTTAATTCTTCTTAATATTTTATGCAATTTATTTATTTTAAAATTTTATTTTTTTCTTTGAATAATAAGTACATACATATCAAATAACAAACAATTATATTGTGTACAGTTATGCATTACAAGTAATTTGTGTAAATTAAATTATGTATAAATACAATTAAAAGAATACTAAACATTTCGCAAGCGCTTTTATGTTTACCCAAGTGCAGGGGGGAGTGTATATATGTATGTATGTATGTATGTGAGTATATCCACCGAGACTTGTCTTGCAGGCGATCGTTTTAAATGTGAAGGTCAACAATGGCCAAATGACGAGTATGGTTATTAAATTGAAATACATATCTACTTACTTTTGTTAATATAATTGTTTTGTTGTTGTTGTTGTTGTTTGTAAATTCATTCATTTGTTCATTTTCTTTTTTTTTTTACATTTGCTACTGACAAGTTGCTACAGCGGACGGCGCTTCTTCTTATATGACCATCCATGGCGTTGCCTTTAATAGTGTTATTGATATTTGCTATTTATTCTTCTGTTTGCGCGTGTCTCATAGCCGGTTATTGGCATGCTGCACTCTTGCCTGCTATTTGTTGTTGTTGCTGCTGTTGCTGCCCGCTGCAATTGCTTTAGTCATAAATATGTTTGTTGCTCATAGATATTGCTATTGCAATGCTCATGTTGTTGTTATTATTATTGTTTTTGTTGTTGTTATATGCGGTTACCTGTTGTGATTGCTGTCACCGTTTACTGGCGTTGTTTGTCACTCTCGTTGATTTTGTTCGCATAAGTTTTTCCATTAACAAATGCTTATGATATTGTTTTTGCTGGCGTGTTGTTTGTTTTTTTCGTTGTTCTTGCACATATTTGAATTTTGATTAGCTTCATATTGCAATGTATGCACTGTAGATTGGTGCATATTAAATGGAGGAAAATTCTATAAAAAATCGCAAATTTCCATCAGATTGAAGTAATTTTCGGTCACTTTTGTGATTTTTGTGGGTTTCAAGTGTTCAGAAGTAAAAGGTTTATACGTATAAGCACGATCTTTTGCATAGCCCAAAAAAGCCCAACAATGTTAAATCGCATGATCTTTGACCGAAAAAATTTCTCTCGCAATATTGTCCAAGTCAACTATAACGCTCTGAGTTGACAGTGGCAATTGTCATTTTCACAGAATGACCTTTCTTTAATTATTTGAGGATTCTTGGAGCACCAAATACTGGAATTTTGCTAATATACGTGTATATATCCCTCGATTGTGCCACGCCGCTGAAGAAAATCACTTGTTGTTCAAGCACCCAAATGAGGTATGTACATGAAGACCAGAAAGTTTTCGGAAATTGTCATTTAAACTGCCCGCGCTGAATATTTTTCTGCTCTTTTTTTGTTACGTTTTTAGCACTATCCTTAATTACTATGCCAAAAATGAGCGCGATCTGTCAACTAGTTTGTTTGCAGTAGCTGTTGAAATCAGTCCCTTTGCGAATTTTCTTTTACGGCCTCAATCGAAACTTTATTTTTGGAAACAAAGAAAAGAAATAAGTGTCCAAATGGGTCGAATACGGTGCTTGATCGATGGTATGGAAGAAGTTTTTGGTCTTAAAATCGTTCACAACTACAGCTCAAATAATACTCTTTATTGACCGTGTGTACCGTTGGAATGAATTCAAGATGAACCAAACCGTAAATATCGGAAAAAAACAATTTCCGGAACTTTCTGAAACTAAACTTTAATGTTCCAACTCGTGTATCTAGGCAGTTTAGGCCTTTACTATTAAAGTCATGTAAAACAAATAATGAATTAAATGAACCCTTTCGCCGATTGGGTCACAACTTTAATTTTCATTCCAGTACCTTCGATCTCTTAGACTCACTTTTTAGCATAAAAAAACTATTCTTACCTCTCTCTACAAATAAATTTTAAAATTCCATGTTTACTAAATTTTAGCTGTTGAATAATTATTTTTTCTGTAGCTAAACAGTATTAACTCTAGACGCTTAAACAATTCCGTACGTTATGCGGATGTCGCCGTTCGTGTTGGTTGGGCGGGTGGAGGGTATTCGTTGGGCTGATTATTATTATTTCTAATGTACAGCATTGTTGTTGAGTGAGCTGGAGTTAGTATATGTATAAAGTGCCGCCAGAAAGTCATAGCACTTGAAAACGTCAAGAAATAGACAATTTCGGGTTCTCGCATACACTTTCGTTTACAGTAGCGATATTTGAGCTGTAACCGAGTCTCTTCAAATATTTTTTATTTTTTTAAATATTTCTAACCGTATAATTAATTTGTGAAATATTATTAGTCTTATGATTGTATTGAAGTCATTACAGAATTAAAACAAAATTTTAGGGAAACCCCAAATTTATTTAAAATTAATATTATTTTTAGGCAGAAAAAATGTTTTAAAACTTTACTCTTCAGCTAAGATATATCTAAGATATTTATTGATTTATTTATTTAAAAGAGAAACAATTATTAATAATTATTCCACTTACAAATTAAAGCACTGGCTGCCAGGGTCTTCGGCTATATCCAAGATATATTTTCATATAAGTATACAGTGGAGGTCGTCCTCTTTCTCTGTTTCCACCAGCGGCTCCTGCATCTAATATTGTACTTTCGAAGCTGTAGCGCTTTCATTCGTTCGGATGGCATGACCTAGTCAGCGTAGCCTCTTCATGCGCTGAACTATATCAATGGCATCGTATAGCTCGTAAAGCGTTCGGAAATTGTTGAAGGCTGACGTCGTCCACGCTTTTGCAACATACAACGGGACGGGAATGATGAGGGACTTGTAGAGTTTGGTTGTAGTTCGTCGAGAGAGGAGTTTACTTTTAAATTGTCCAAAGTAGCATTGCATGGCTGCCATATTATTGACGTTAATGTTGGTTCCTAGAAAGGCGAAATAATAATAGCACCGTGGGAGAAGAGTCACGAATGCGATGCACTTTTACAATCGATGGAAAGGTGATGTGTATCGATTCTGTACACACGGGTCTTTTTCAAAATTTGGTGCATGAAATTATATGGCAATAGTCGATTTACCAGGACGAAAGCCATACTAATAAGGTCCAATCAGTTTATTGACGGTGGTCTTTAGCCTTTCACACATTGTGCGCGATAGAACCATAAATGCAATATCCCACGATAACTGGCGCAGACCAGGCCGGAGCACACTTAAATTCCAATCGAAGCTGATGCATGCACCTTGTAAGCCCTTCACTGACATGTTTGAATAACTCTGCTGATAAAGCGGCAGCTCCCCTTGCATTTTTGTTCCTTAAACGGGCAAACGATATTCGCACCTCGTTATATTCAGGTAATGGAACCTCTAAGCTTATGTTGCAAGTTACTACCACCTTGGTTTTTACATGAGTTTGCCCCGGTATTGAAACCTTCGAGCATTACTATTGTCGCCCCAGCTGATATATTTTCCAGTAGTTATGTGGAAAGGCGTTAGAGAAGTAGCATATGGTCCTACTGTGCCCATATCAGAGAGTATGCGGTCATTACGTTGGTTGTGATGATGATAGAGGTCTAGTAGTAAATACATACATATTTTTATATATTTTTTGGATCCATAGCCAGAAGTGGTACCTTCTGGTGACGAGTATCAATTCTATAGGGCTCACTCCAAAAATTATATCCTTTGCACCTGTTGCCTTACAATCTAAAGGGCTTTTTGGAGTAGATCACTTATAAGTTAATGGTGTTTTCCATTTCTCACGAGGAGGACATCATTAGCATATCACACTTTTATTGAATTAACAGTTTACAAAAGAGCGAGGACAATATAATAATTAGTGTGATAAAAATGAGAAAATCTATTTTTATTTTCTTATTTTTAAGTGTGAAACAAAAGCACGAAAAATATATTATTTTACACTTTTTATCAAAAGGAGGTCAATCCTGATATTCCAGCAATTATCAAAATAAAGTATTTTCAGGTTAATTAAATAATTTTTTTTTCTGTTTTTGAAAATATGAGTCTGTAAAGTGCTTAAAATACTGTTGGACAACATTTAAATTTAGACAGCAGACTTTGATTGAGAATTCGGTGATTTGGTGTAAGGCCTATTTTTAATAGGACAAATAATTAAATTAACCTTTCTAATAAAACTTACTATATGCATAGTCTAACTCAATAAAAAAGTTTTTGTCCACAAATATATACAAAATTGGTATAAATAAAAAAATGGACTTCTGGTACGTGTTGAAATATTTTAAAAATCATTTCCCCATTTTCCTTATTTTCTTAGAAATGAATATCTTTAGTTGCACTGTACGAAGAAACGGTGTTGTCAAATTGTTGCAACAACCGGTGCAGCAACATCTGTGATTTATGTGCTACTTGACCATTGGTCACTCAGTCAATGGGTGAGTTAAACGCTTGTTGGTTTTTCATTTTTCTCCAATAAAATCTAAACACTTCTGCTGCATTTGTTTCTTCTAAGCTGTTCTTATTGCTTTTATTTACATATAGTATATCTTTGTTTATTTATGCAAATACATAAATACACTGCAAAATCATATTAACACATTTGCCGTTTATAATTGCAAAAAGCAAGCAAAAGTCAGTGAAAAAATGAGGGTGTCTGCTAACTGTCCATTGCTTGACTATACTGCGAAGCGAAGCCATTAAGTCATCAATTTTGGGGAATTCAAGCCCACAAATGATAAACTCAGTATGATATGCGTATGTATGAGCATCATAAAAATGTATGCCAATCTAAGTGTATGAGTGTGTGATTTTAATTTTAGTTTTTTTTATTTTTCATTTTAATTGCTTAAAAGGTAAGATAATAAATGAACGAAATACGTGGCGTGGCAGCTCATCAACATTGCCACCGCCAATTTAATTGGTTGGAGTTAAAAATGGCACAAATAAAATTCACAATAAAAACAAATACAATAATATTTTTGTGGAATATCGCAACGTGGTGCTTTGAAATATTTACACAATCATCGCATCCGCTGTGCTGAGTATTTGCATATGAGAAGCTGTTCTAAAATGTTGTCACTCTTCATGATATTTTCTAACAAATTTATTTGCAAAACCGTATATATTTTGGATACATGAGTCTGCATGTACAGGTATGGTATGGAAAAAATTAGAAAAATTCATTAAAAATTCTTAACGGAAATTACTTTTAAAAATTAGTGAAGCTTGCCAAACTCAATCCAATAATATCACCTGAGATGTGCGTATATTTTCACTCAGCGGTGGCCACTTGACACCGACATTTGTATTAAATGACTCCATGTAGGTATGTTAGGCTAATTTACGGTTCATGCTGAAAATGGGTGCCGTAAATTAGAAAATATTTTTTTCTAAGGGAATATTTATGGCTTACAAAAATGTTTGAGTATAAAATGGGAATGTCAATATTGGAATTTCACAGTTGCGTCAAAGTTTTATTAGAGCTTGCATCCTTTCACAGAGAAGAGGAACTTTAGATAAAAATAATACGAGTTTCAAAAATGAACAATACGGTAAAAATACTTTGAAATTGGTTTTTTAAAAAATATGTAATTTTTAATATTCTAAATAAAATATAATAAAAATTTAATAAACTGAAAAAAAAAATAAAAAAAAAATAAATAAAAGAAAAGAAATGAAACGTAAATAAAATAAAATGAAATAAAAAAAATAAATAATAAATAAATAAAATTAAAATTAAATGAAATAAAATGTAATAAAAAATAATACATTATAGAATAAAGTAAATTAATATATAAAAAAATAAATAAAATCATACAAATTAAAATAAATTAAATTAATTGAAATATAATAAATTTAAATTAAATAACTAAAATAAAATAAAATAAAATGGATAAAAAATAAAATAAAAAAACAGTATAAAATAAAATGAAACAAAGCCAAATAAAACAAGATAAAATAAATTTAATTGAAATATAATAAATTTTAACTAAATAACTGAAAATAAAATAATACAAAACAAATAAATAAAATAAAATAAAATTAGATAATTTAAAACAAAATAAAGTAAAGTATAATAAATGGAAATTATTTAAAATAAAATATTATAAAAAAATAAAAAAAAAATAAAATTTAAAATAAAGGTAAAATATTGTAATATTTAAAAATAAAAGAAAATGGAACAAAATCAAATAAAATAAAACAAAAAAAAGTAAATGAGAGGAAAATAAAAAGGTAACAAAAATTACAGTAAAATATAAATATATAAAATGAAATATAAATTACATGAAGGATAACATAATAAATAAAATAAGAAACTATAAAAAAAATCATTCGAATTAAAAATAATTTCTAATTAAAACTTTTTTCTCATTTTCGTTTACAGATTTACCTTTTCAGCGCCCTTGCTTTGGCCTACTTCACTCTGACTGCCGCACAGCAGGGTGCTTCCACTGCACCAACTAACAGCCCTCCTCGTTTCGATAGTCGCGGCCGCTATAATCCCTATGTCAATGATTTATACTATAATAACCGTTACTATAAAAATCGCGACTATTACAATCGCCAATACTATGATAATCTCTTCAAGAAATATAATCCTGATATAGCAGCACCACAAGCACGTATCCTGCAACAGGATGTAGAACAAAATCATGATGGCACCTATACATACTCGTTCGAAACAGAGAATGGCATACAAGCTGAGGAGCGTGGTGTACCGGTAAAGGTAGGCACTGAAGAGCAAAAGGAAGTGGTTGAAGGCTCTTATTCATATGTGACTCCCGATGGCATGAGGGTTATTGTCAAGTACACGGCCGATGAAAACGGTTACCATCCAACAATTACATGTATGTGATGTGTATTGAAAATACTAAAGCGAGTTATTAACAATTTTTTAAATTCATTTTTGGTTCTTGCAGATGACGGTATTAATGCTGAGCGTTTTGCGATTCTCCAACAACCGGCTGATATTGTGATTACGCGTCAGAATTGATTATATTTACTGTGCTTTGTAAAGATTTTGAATGAAGAAGCATAATGATTAGAAAAAATTGGTAACAATGGTCATCTTCTGTTAATGAGTTTCGCAGTACAATAAGAAATTACAATAAAAAATTCTCGTTGACGACAAGTATTTGTTTTAATAATTGGGCGGAAATTACATTTTACCAGTTATGGAGATTTATTGACTGTGGCCTGTATGCGTTGTCATAATATTTCGGTTGTTAAAACGTTAAAACTTCACTAAAGAGGAAAAATCCAATTAAATCGAGGGCCAATTGTTTGTCTTTTTTAGTATCATACATTTTAAGAGTCGTCTTCAAATAGACAAAAGCTATTCGAGCTTCATCGATTGACATTTCGCGTTCCTCATTTACAATATTTTCTTTATTGCTCCAGATAATCAGGATTGAGAAGTGTGCCCTCCGAGTTGATGGTATAATCGCCTGTGGCCAACTCCTCAGTTTCTCGTTATATTCTCCCAAGCATTAAATTAAGTAAAAGGTTACTTTGCCAAGACTTTGTTGATTAGTATGAAACGGTTAGAAGACATTTTTCTCGACTCTGTTGGTCTTTTGCAGTTGTTTAGCGCAAGTGTACGCCACTATTTTGGTTTTTGGGGTTAACATGGGCATACAAAGTAGCTCCTTTTCCTGCTATCGAACGAAATATTAAAATCGGACTAGATCTGATATTCATAGTGATAAGAACCGGTCAAATATTTGCAGTAGGATGTGGGTATACCTTTTTGTCCCAATTGTTGTACAGAGCACACTTAGAATGAAATCCTGAGATAGTCCGTCGTCCGACCATGTTTTGCGAATGAAACTGATGTATGCACCTAACTTCTTTGAATAGTTCAGATGGTACTATATTAGCCACTGATTGGGGCTTCTGATGGCGGTGACTACTGGATATACAGAAAGGTTGTACGGCCGTCCAAACTGCTTATTTGATTAGTTTTCTCAGATAGTAGAAGTGCAAGTCGAGCGGAAAGCAGTTGGACTGTCCGTATTCAACCTTCCTTGTGATCATTGACGGGCGTTCTTAGCTACATGATGGCTGGTGCGTATTTTTGCTGTGATAAGTCGATGTTAGGTCCACTTAGAACACTGACCTCTCATCTGTCTATCATACCTTGTAATCCCTTGCGCAATTTCAACTACTGATGCGATCACCACTTAAACCAGGGGCACAATATACACGCCTTTAAATCGTGGTCCCCAAAACATTTTTACTGCTCACCATCAAATTTAGAAGCTATCATCTCAGGCTTTTCTCTATTTGTCCTTGGAGGCTATTTCTAAGTGGCGAGTCTATCTAGCTAAGTGAATGATTTAAATTCAAAACACAATCACCAATAACATATAGTGAACCAGTTGTCTCTTAATTGTGACTCAAGTATCCACATGGGCTGGTTACCACATCTCGCCCAATGTTTGCGCACGTTACTAGGGAGTGCGACTAGGCCCTAAGGAATTTAATCGTCTTATAGTTGTTATTGGCCGGTTCTGTCAATATATGAGTTAAAGCCGGGTTGCTCGATCACTCTAACTTGCAGGAGTGCAAATAAAGGTTTAAAGCCTCCATTCTTGGGTGTAGTGAAGGCGGTGTTTCTTGAAGGAGTGTGGATTAAACCTACCAAGTAAAGAAATAATGCGCCACATGTCTCCGCTGGAGCCTATTTGCATATAAACTAATGAAGAATCTCTGCTAATTACCAAAGATTTTATTAAAAAAACCAGCTCCATAAACCATATAATAGATTGTGGTAGGTAAAAGTCAGCCGAGAAGTGCAACGCAGGATAATTTTTTACTAACAGGTGCATATTTGAACTGTGTAGGTATTTTAAATGTAAAGTCCTTTTTCGACGAACTTAAACCAAACTCTACAGGTCACTCATTATTCCTGTGCTACTATATGGAGCAGAAGTGTGGGTGTTGTCGACATCCGATGAGCCGGCCATTTTACAGATTATATTTATGGTCCTTTGCACTCTTTAGTTTTGAAAGTATTTGAAGCAGTACCCACTTTTGAAAGCAAAGGAAGAGGAAGACCTCAACGTCACTCCGCTGGAAGGTTCAGGTGAGGAGTGGCCTGGTTTCACTTGGTATTTGCAACTGGTGCTAAAGAGCGAAGAGAAGGAAAGAATGGTGAGCTATTGTTTGTTTTAACAATGTGTTCACAAGTGAATTTTCCGTAAATCGGTCCATTTATAAGATTTTTTCGAATAGATCAGCCTGGTCCACTTCCTGAAATTTTTTTTTTTCGTACGAACATAAGGTTTTTATATGTATAGATAAATATATGGATTAAATAAAATTATTGATAATTTTTAAAGTTTTCATCCATTAATCATAACAAATCTTAGTATATTTTCTTTAACAATTTTAATGTTGCTATAAAAACAATTAGTTTGCCGTGCCAGTAAAAGTGTATGAATATGAAAAACTGTTTAATTTTTTATTTTCCTCACTTCAGGCGCAGCATCAATCAATATTAAACAGAAAAGCTTATTGCTGATCACTGAAAATGTTAATTTTCGTTAAAAAGCTCAGTAGTCGCAGATATGCAAGAATGTGTAAAATTTAGTATGCCTAAAAGTATGCTTTATATAAAATTTAGTTTATATAAACAAAGATATTTTATTATATTAATTGTGTGTAATCAGTATATACATATGTATTTATATATTTATATATATATATATATGGTATATATATGCTATCTATGCCTGTGTGTTTGTTGTAGTTGCCAGCATCTACTATTTCACACTCATTTAATGTTGTTCCCAAGCATAGCATCTTTAGTTTATTAGTAATACAAATCTTCTTCTTCTTCTTGTTACTGTTGTTGTTTTTTCACAAACAATTTTAACGGCTGCTATTTTTAATAGCGCTTATCGCAATTAGAACCGCTTAAGTCGGTCATTTAATTGAATATGAATATTAAGCCATATTGCTTGTGATTTTCAATGGCACTCGCATATTCATAAAAATTTACTGCCGGCAAGTTTTGACATTTAGTCTGCTATTACTTTGTACATTTGATGAATGAAACGTTATAAATTAGTACGTTTAGAGAGGGGTTTAATTAAGAATATATATATATATATATATGTGCATATAATTTTGAATTTTGTATTCACATTTCATTTAATGTTGCAGTAATAGAGTAAAATAGTCAATGCTTTAATGTTGGAAAGGTTTTAAAATTATTATTTATGGTATGTGAGTATATAATACATACATTTTTCAAATACCTTATATGTGCAAGTAACTTTGTTATGTTCGTTTAATAAAAAAATAAAATTGGAAAAAAATGCTTATCAGCATCAATTTTTCTTTTTTTTCAAAATTATTTTTGTGCCCTAATTTTTCGTTTATTGTATTGATTTTATAACCTTGTGACTTTCACTGATAAAAAACGAAATAAAAACCTGTTCGTATTTTTTTGCTTGTATAAAATTTGTACGAAATTATAAAATAAATATTAAATTGGCGAGCGATGAACTTCATTTGCCTGTTATGTGTAGATGTTTTAGTACAATACAAAAGGAGCAAAGAAAAATTGGCGATAAGAATTTTTGTTTTGTACAAGGAGGGTAAGGCCGAAAAGATTTATGACGCAGACCTGAATTTAAATAACAGCTTTTATTTTTTTTTTTTATAAAAGTCGGTACTATATTTTTTAAGCTAATCTTGTGTCTCTCATTTAATTAATTTTTAAATATTTTCGCTATGTTTTTATATTTGCAATTTTATGTTTTTGCAAAAAAAAAACAGTATTCTTGAAATTAGCTACTGATTTTTTTCCATTAAAGCGTTTTTATTTTTATTTTTATTTTTATAAAAACTGCTTTCTCGGAATCAGATAAGTTGTAATGAACATTTGTTGCCAAAAATATGCCTAAGATATGTAGTAGTAAGGAAGTCATTGACTTGACTTGGTTTTAAAATATGTACGTCACTTAATTGTATATGTAGCATAAAAAAATAGATATAAAAATCTGGTTTTGCAATTACTTAAAAATTTTATAATAATAAATTAAATATATTTTTTGTATGCTTCTTGGTTACTATTTAAAGTATAAATATCTGTTTTCCTATGTTAATGGTTTGTGCCGTAAAGTCCAACTAGCCATTTTACAAACTGCGCAGCAGTAGAGCAATATGTCGTCAAAGGTTATGGCCGTTACTTGCAGTGGTGAAATGCTGCCAACTGCCGGTCAAAAAAATTTCGCAGTTTATTCAAGGTGCCCCAAAATTAATGCACGACTTAAATTTGCCGACATTTATGTAGTAAAGTGTTGACAGAATCCATAAGAGACACCCAACACACTGTTCGTCCAAAAACTAGTCGCTGAAATGATAATATCGATGCAGTGCTTGACAGTGTCGATGACAAATCAGGAACCTCAATTCGGTGTCGGGGATAAAAATTGCAGCGTATACTCACTAAAGATCTGTGCCTCCATACTGACAAAATTCAATTTACACAACAGCTGAAACCTATTGACCATGTACAGCGAAAAGAGTTGATTTGAGCAAAAACATACTAAGCGATGAAGCAAATTTTGACCTTGATGGATTTGTCAATCGTCAAAATTACCAAATCTAGAAGGACAAAAGCATCTACAATATGCCACTGAGAGGCTGGTCAAGCAGTTGTTGTTGTTGTTGTAGCGGTTCCTCAACCCCGCTTAGGACAGGCTTAATCAATCTAAGTCGCCAAGGTCATCTAAAAGGAGGTCCAGGAAATGTGCCATTTTGGATTGGACTCCTGGTGAATGGTGCTTGTCTGTACGCCGTCCTTTCCAGCGGTTGTTGCACGTGTTGATGGATTGTGCTCTTCATATCAAGTACACCCTTTCTGATTTGCCTAGGTGGAGGTTCGGCTTCAATAAGGTGCCTATTGGGGTGCTCCCTACAGCAGCGATAAATGCGTAAGGCCATTCTGTTCTGATACTGTAAACGTCCAACATGCAAAATTTTGGTTTCGTCGATTTTGTTCCGGTAATTTTGATGTAAAAAATGCTCTACGGAGGTGCTCCGGCTACGGAAGACCAATTGCCGAAATGCCGATAAAATAATGGAAATCTTCAAGTCTGACCATCAGGCGAGCAGTGTTTCAATTTCTGGCTGGATACACAAAGATGCGCGATGTATGGGTGCCACATGAGTTAATGAGGACCGAATTTTCATCTGCGTATCTCTGCTGAATTGTAACAAAATCGACCAATTTCTAAGACGGATGGTGACTGATGATGAAAAGTGGATCACTTACAGCAACGTAAATTGAAAGCGCTCGTAGCCGAAGTGCAAGTGAGCCGGCACGAACAGCCTTCAAGCCAGGAATGACGGCCAGGAAGGTTTTGAGGTACTGTCAGCAATTGGACCGTATGAAGGCCATCGTCGTCTTCAACAGACTGAAATAAAAATAACTGAAAACCATCATTTAGGTTTGAGTGAAAAACTTTCTATGTCTCATGAATAATTTTTGCCACATTAAATTGTTTGAGCGTGAAAAGCGTTCCGGTTCGTTGGTCGGTCTCTACATAATTAGTCACAAAAATTAGTCTAGCGAGATAAAGCGTCCATCAATAAACTGTTTTCAGACGATAGGAATTACAAAACTTAATTCGCGGCGAAAACTGTAGTTGTTTTTAAAAACTGTCAGCTAAATTAGATCCTCGTTACTCGCCCATTGCTGAATTGCTCGAAGGTTTGGTTGAAATTTTCGAACTTTCAACGATTACAAAAGCTTAAGGAAAGTATTCAATTCTGTTTGTTGGAATTTCCATGAAAATAGCTATATACTGATGTTACAGATATCTAAGAACTCGAACCATAAATACGATTTCTCTGAATAGATCGAACACGGGCTCATTTCTACAAAGGCAAGTTTATCACATATAAGGAAAACCGAATCAGACCCAATTCCTGGAAGAATACGGGTTTCCGATATTAATGAATACGAAAAGGTATTTCTGTACCGAATTTCATTTATAAAAACGATCAACACCAGGTACACATCCCGAAAGAAAAAGTGTTTTCCATATTAATTTAGGCCCAAAACTATCGCTCCGCTGTACAAAATACACAATAATTCGAAATTCATCGATCATATCAGTTCTTGATCCATGTTCGGAAAAAAACAATGCTTCCCACGTCAATTTAGGTAAAGAAATTTGACGCAAATCGAATGCTTTTAAAATAAATTTGATAGTTTCGAATAGATCGGTATCAGGTCCATATTCTGGAAATTCTTTTCTTATTTTTATATACATATATAAATAAACTAAAAAGAGTTGAATCTTTTTATTTTTTTTTTTTCGAAATTTTGATTATTCTATATCTAGCGGCTAGTTAAATGTGTTGAAATTTTTGTATTTATTTTGCAGCAAACCCAAAAACGAACAAAATAATAAAACAATATCATGCCTACTTGCGAAATTTTGTTGAATTATTCACAATTGATTGATTAGTTAACCTTTAAACAAACAGGTGAAATCCATTCAACCATATGAAATCATTATAAATTTTGGTGTATTAATCTCTTTCCCTTTTGGTACTTTGGAGAATGAAAAAGTTTAGAGGACGCAATGCTTCGACAACACTTTCTCAACAAAAGTTCCAGAGAGGAACAAATGGAAAAATGTTAAAGTTCTGGATCATATATCTGTAGCCATGCGACGGCCCTTAACTAGATGTTAGTAAGTATGCTGTGGACTTTACTCTGAATCTTATGTTATAAGATTAAGTAAGAGACTTCCCTACCACTGCAGCCGCTTCATGGTTGCTCGATTCTAATACGATAACCCAACCTTTTACAATATACCTGTATTCTGATAACCAGGCTGCCATTAAGTCTTTCTAATGTAATCATACCACTTTAAAGATGCCAATAAAATGCAGAGAAATCTTAAGCAAGCTCTCGACTGAATCCGAAACGTCCGTAGTTTGGGTTCTTGGTGGCAGGGGTATTCTAGACGATGGCGTAGCCGACGAACTCGCTAGAAAGATCAACAACAGATGGCCGAGGGAGATTACGTGCAACGTGACTAGAAAAATCTGACCATTGATCGAGGAAACCAAAGCTTTGTCTATACTTCTCTAAACAAGGCCTTAGTAGGCGTAATAACCAGACACTGTCTAAAAGCTCCGCCAGGATCGGGAAGGAACTCTCCGATCCGTTCGATACCAAACAAGGTTTCAAGCAGGGGATATTCTTTATCTTGTAACTTGTATTGCTGGGGAAAATAATACGAGCTGCAGAGCTGAGAAGGTACAATCTTCTATACGAGTGTAGAGCTGCGTATGCCGATGATATTGACATTATTGGCCTCAACAACCTCGCCATAAGTTCTGATTTGCCAACAGGTTTTACTTTGGACTTAGTAAGCAATTGAAAAGTAAAGACCTCTCTCGACGAACGAAAACCAAACTTCACAGCCGCTCATCGTTCCCGTCCTGCTATATGGTGCGGAGGCACCAACATCTGATGAGTCGGCGCTAGGAGTTTTCGACAGAAAGGTTTTACGTAAGATTTATGGTCCTTTGCGATGAGATATACGGCGACATTGACATAGTTCAGTGAATCAAGAAACAATGACTGCAGTGGGCGGGATAAAAGTACTCCAGCTTTGAAAGTTTTCGAAGCAGGGAAGGCCGCTACTCTTATGGGAAGACCGGGAAGTGAAGGACCTCTCCATTGGCGCAAACAGCGAAAAAAAGAAATGACTGACGTAATGTTATAAATTCGGCTGTAATCGCGTAAGAAATGTCTACGACAGTAAAGAAGAAGAAGAAGTCTAATGTGGACCCATAGTAGAAGAACAGGCTACTGCTGTAATGTTCTCTATTGACTTTTGTCGCAGTTGTAGCCACATAGATGAGGAGTAGCCGGTGGAACATTATCTCTGCTACTCTGCTACTGTCCAGCTCGAAGTGCGGTATGTTATATTTTTTTTTTATTTATTTAAAAGAGAAACAATTATTAATAATTATTCCACTTACAAACTAAAGCACTGGCTGCCAGGGCCTTCGGCTTATTTTAAAACTAATGTTAAAGTGTTATACAATGTAAGGTTATTAAAGTATCAATATTATAAATAATTTCTAGCTTATGAGCTAATGATTAAAATATAGCAAAAATATCAATAATATTTATATTTGATAATGTTTTTTTTTTTTTTTTTTTTTTTTTTTTTTTTTTTTTTTTTTTTTTTATATGGTTATTTTACAAAGAGATACAAATTTTGCAATTAGTTTAATGTTACGGTCACTAGGGATTTTAAGATGATCAGATGGCTTGGAGTTGTTGAATATTCCACTTCTTATTACTTGTGAGTTTGGGCAGTTGTCGAGGATATGGATAACATTGAATTCAGTACAACCACAATGCGGACAGCTTGGTTTAGGTAGGCCTTTCAAAAGATGTTCATGAGTAGCTAGTGTATGCCCAATGCGAAGACGCATAAATGTTCTTATATTCTTGGAAAAAGGGTATGAAGGGTAGACTGGCCTTGTCCCTGGCGTATTAAAATATTTGTAATGATGGTTGTAGCTACTCCACTCGTTAATGAATTTGTCACTGAGAACTTGGTTAGCTAAATTTTTAATATCGTTATCGGTGAAGTGTCCCGATACGTATAGTGGTTCAGCACAAGCTTGTTTAGCTCTTTTATCAGCCATTTCATTGCCTTGAATTCCTATGTGCGCTGGTACCCACATTATTTTTATTTCATTGGAGTTTTGGAACAGAACGTTTCTGATCTTTTTTATAATGGAGGTTTCGGTTGATTGGCTGAGGACAGCTTCAATGGCAGATTTGCTGTCAGAGCAAATAAGGGTTTTCCTACCATGTTGTGATGAAAAAAGTACTGCTTCTAGTAGGGCAGCGGCTTCAGCTGTAAATGCAGAGCAGTATGATGGAAGTCTGTATGCAGCGATGGTAGCACCTAGTATGTTTGTCACAGCAAATGCAGTACCGGTGTCTGATTTAGATCCGTCTGTATATAGTACCTCCCAACCTATTTTGTTGTGATCTAAAATTTCATTATGTAGTTGGTGATATTCACTATTGCTGGTTGCATTCTTAAGGTGATGTTGCAAAGTATTAATAAACGATGATGTAAGGTTAAAGCAGGATGGAAATGCGGCTGTTTCGACCAATGATGGAGTTGCAACGATATGTAGTTCTTTTGCTATCGTTAGAGCGCGGATTATGGTAGATCGTCTTTTGTTAGTGTTTAAGTTACTAAGAGCGTTCTGTACTTGTGCGAACAACAATTTGTTCCGGATATTTAGTAACTTAGGTTTAAGCGCCATCGTGTTTCTGGCAGTTCTTTGGGCAATATTAGGTAAACCGGCTTCCGATAAGATAGGTATGATTGGTGAAGTTGCGAAGGCTCGAATACAGCTTCTAGCTGCCGCATGATAAGGTGCATAAAGAAGTTTGATATGACTTTTTGCGCAATGCCCGTATATTGAAAGTCCATAGTCTATTTTTGACAGTAGTAATGCCTTGGTTATATTTACAAAATTATTTGTATGACATAAGGAGTACTTAGAAGACATAAATTTTATAATGTTAAGTCTAGTACATAAGCTTAGTCTAATATATTTACAATGTTCTTTAAATGACATACTTTTATCAAATACTAAACCTAATATTTTTAAGCAATTAGTGTGAGGGATTTCAATGTTACGAAAGGAGAGGGATGGAAAGGAGCATTGGTGTTTTCTGCAGATGTGAAAGGTGGTACATTCGCTTGTGGAGATATTGGCTCCAGATTCTTCAGACCATCTGCTGATTGCATTTAGAACTTTAAGAAATATTAGCTACACTTGTTGTAAGTCTTCATTTTTGGTAAAGATAATTACATCATCAGCATAAGCAAAATGGTGAATGGTCGGACTGGAAGAGATTAAGGAGGTCACTTTGTTAAAAGCTATTATAAAAAGAGTGACCGATAATGGTGAGCCTTGGGGTATACCATTATATAGGTGATATATTTGTGAATGATGTTTATTAGCAGAAATAAAAAATTTACGATGAGTCAAAAAAGATTTTACAATGTTATAGATTTTGGTACCAACTTGCCAACGCTTTAGTTCATCAAGTACTACATGCACCCCAATTTTATCGAAGGCCTTTTCAAAGTCTAAGCTTAATACGGAAATGTGATTACGAGTTGACATAGCTGTAGAGACAAAGTGTTCAAAATAAAGTAGAGGGTCCATTACCCCTAAGCCATTTTGGAAACCGAATTGATGGGGGTCCATAAGGCCACTCGCTTTTGCATACCACATGATGCGAAGTGATATAATTTTTTCTATAACTTTGGACATACAGGGGAGAAGGGAGATTGGTCTGTAATTTTCGATAAGGTGGGGGGATTTGTTAGGTTTGAGGACGGGTATAATAGTGGCAATTTTCCATTGTTGCGGATAAATTCCGGAATCAAAGATGCTATTATACAGGTTAACGAGTCTATTTTTAAGAACTAGTGGGATATGTTTTAAAATGGGATACGATATTCTATCAGCTCCAGGCGTTTTTCCTGAAAGCGATGCAATTGTGGTATCAAATTCTATTGCAGTAATCGGTGAGTCAACCATAAGGGCTTTTGGAGGTGGGTAAGGGTTGGTATAATTTTCATTTAAAACATTTTCTTTTTTAAGGGTAAATCTGTTATGAAAATTTTGATCATTTGAAAGGGATGACCATGTTTTCAGAAATATCTTTTTGCGAGTAAATTGGACCTTCTACTGTCTGGATATGATGTATACTAAATCGTTGGGTACCGGATGTCAGATATTTTATATCTGACCATATTTTCTTGGGACTCGAGGACGGATTTATATTCTCCATGATTTTTTCGAACGATTTACGTTTAGCTGATTTTAGCTCCTTTATAAATACGGCATTGGCTTTTTTATAATTTATTAGGTTGGTATCAGTCATATTTTGTTTAAATTTAGACCACAGGTGCTTTTTGTTGTTTCTTAGATAATTTAGGTTGTTGGACCAATAAGGAAGTTTTGCGGAAAATTTTTTGAAGCTAGACTGGGGAATAGATAAGTGCGCGGCAGAGAGAATAATCGATTTTATCGCAGAAGTTTCGGCATTTACATTTTGGGAAGTTGGTTTTTTATTAGACAGAGATGTGGAAAGGGATGAAAAGGTTGACCAATCTGCCTTATCTGTAAGGAACTTGGGTCTGGGTTTCACATTATAGGCTTTAGGGATAGAAAGGGTAGTTATGATGGGGAAGTGGTCACTGTTGTGGAGATCATCGATGGTATGAGTGGAAAGTTTAGGGGCTAATGTAGCTGAAGCTAGAACAAGATCGGGATGAGTGAATGTTCCATGGGTCGAAAAATGCGTTGGCGCACCATCGCTAAGTACAATAAGGTCTTGTAATAGTATCACGTCTTCCAATATTTCACCTCGTCTGTTTGTATTTGTGGAGCCCCATAAGGGACTCCATGCATTAAAGTCACCTACTACTAGGATAGGGGTGACGATGCAGTTTAATATATTCGAAATATCTCTGACATTAAAGTTTTGGTGGGGGGAATGTAGCAATTAATAATTGTAATCTTAAAACCAATGTCTATCTCGAGAGCTAAACATGAGATGTTTGAGCTGATTTGGATACGTTTGTTATAATTTTCTCGAAAATTTATTCTTCGATTGCTTTGCAGAGCTTGCATTGGTATGCAGCATCAACTTCATGAACTTCATTAAGCACACCAAGTGATTTGAGCATTTTGAAAGTTGAGAGGTATAGAAATAAATATCACAACGGACCAGTAGGCCTAAGTGCGTTTGATCAAGGCTCTGTGATTGAGTAACCTGTTTAACTAACTAACTAACTAATAAAAGGTTGAAATGCTCGAAGAAACTTTTGAGCCCTAGTTGGCACCCGTGTTTACATATTCCTTTTTATATATTTAACTATAAGTCTAAAAATTTAGATTTCATTAGCTCTATATGCTCTTTATCCGGGAGAAGACGCTAACAATTCATCTTCTCACATTATTTCACCTCCAAAGCCATGTTTCTTCGCCAACTTCTCGCACCAGCAATCATCTTATAAGAAATGTAATTTACGCGCTGTGAACTACCAAAATATGTATATTACATACATATACTATAAATATTTAGGAACTCAGATCCTACACTTAGGCTGTAAATTAGTCGATTTACTTTTATAGTTCTCTGCACTCCAAATATCTGCGTCATACAAATTTATTTAACTGCAAAATTTATTACCAATACTCAACGATTATTTTTAAATATACACATTCACTGATCTCCACGATCTCCATACCATAAATATAGTTAATGTGACAACATTGCATGTCGGGTCGGAATAGTGGTGAAGAAGATTAAATAATTTACATATGCCAAATGACGCTTACCTTCACTGACCGGCTTCAACTACGTACACTGCAGTTCATTCACATTATCCTGAAAATCATAATTCACACAAAACACATACAACACCAGCCGCTATGCAACTATACCCGAGTGAGTATATACAATACATACATATGTATGTATTATACCTATGTACGTACTCGTATGTATGTATGTATGTACATAAGTTGATAATGGCGAACCGTTAAGTTAATCAGGCTGTGAGCTTAATTCATTTCAACGGTTTTAATGGCGGTTGTTGTTGTTGTTGAATTTATTGCACTTCCTGGCGCAATGTGATGCGGCGCTGTACATATAAATATACTGATATATATACATATGGGCGTGTGTGTATGGTGAAACACCCGCATAGCAATGACATAGTGTCATATGGACAAATGTACGACTACGGACATACATACAAATATACAATATGTACTTGCGGATGTTTGCATCGACATTACGCTTGCTGCACGATAACATTGCTACTGCTGAACGTCATAAATGTCAATATGAACGCCATTACGAAGTACGGTTCAACTAGTAGTTCGCACTCCACCACTCGTTCTTATACAATTTACGAGCGAGCCGCGGCCATTGCGTACGCATACACGAAGCGAATACACACGAAATGACCTTGAAATACCTTTTACTCTAGATAATTATAAGAAATATTGTGAAGGAGTGAAGTAAATACTCGTGTATACGCGCATAAATATAAAGTGAGTGAGTAATAAAATGTAAAAAATCACCAGTCATCGCATAGAAGCTGCAGAAAAGAAGAAGAGGCAGTAGTTGTAGTGGGTACAAGAAAAAAAAAAGCAGACAACAACAGTTCAACTCTAAAATAATAAGTGGCAATCGTAAATGAGCCAATGAAATTTATTGTTGCAATTTCGGGCGAGTAGCTGACGAAGCTGATGCTGACGCTGACGTCGCTGACGATGGTGTTGGCGATGTTTTGGCGATAGGGAAACTCATAAAAATATATTTTTTATTAGTGCGCGTATAGTTTTTATGGTTTCAACAGAAACACATATGTATGTATGTATGTATATACATACATGTATTTTCATGAATTTTTCTTTTTGTGCATTAAAGTTTAATTAAAAAAGGCGTATTCGTTTTCAATTTGCTAAAAGTTTATTTCGATTTTATTTCACATTTTTATTTTGTTAAACATATTTTTTACTACATATAACACATTTTTATGACTTATTTCATAGTTTGTTTATTTGTTTGTTGACATAACTAATAAATTTATTATAAATAGTTAAATATGAAATTAATTCTTAACATTTTTTATTAGTTTTGATTTTTTTTTTTGTATTCTTTATTTATTTATTTATTTTTTTTTGATTTTTTATTGATGACTTGTTTTATTTGTGGGGATTTGTGTTTCTTCTGTTTTTCGTTACTTTTCAGTAGGGGAAGGGTGTGCATGTGTTTATGTGTGATTTGTTGTTTTTTTTGTTTGTAATGCGTTTTTATGTGCGTGCTTTTATGGGAGGCTTCCACGTCTTGTGCGTTTGTTTCCTGGTTTGATGATTCAATGCTATGGCCGATTTTCGCTTTGGTGACTGCCGAATGCTGACCTCGTTCTCGGCTCGTTACTCTTCTGCATTTGTATTAGCCACCAATTGCTTTACATAATTAATGATGATAGTTCATGTTCGTTGATGTGGGTGAAGCGTACAATTTTTCGTTATTACTAATGATAATTTTTTTTAATTTTTTTTTGTAGTTTTTTACTATCGTTTTTGTGTTTTAAATAATATAATTAAATTTATTAAGTATTAGTTTATATATATACGTAAGTATTATTAAACGTTTTGGTCTTTTGTCTTTTGTTTGTAATTCGTAAACAAATTCCTAAATATGTTTCTGCAATTCGTCTAATTCTCATTTATCAATATTCAATTTGTTAATGCTAGTTATACATACATATTATATATACTCTTTGCTTCTAACACTCATGGCACCTCTTTTTCACTTCACTTCAATCACTTTTTTGCTTTTATGCATATACTTGCTGTGGATTGCTTTCGGTGGCTTGTTCATCGTACAATTCCTTTTGATATTCTGCATATTGTTGCTCGTAATGTTGTTGCTGTTGATATTGCCGTACATCATATTGTTCTTGTTGCTGATATTCCTCGACATATTGTGCTTGTGGCTGCTCCTGTTCATATTGTTCAATCATATGTTCATAGTTTTCCACTTCATGCTCGAATTCCAAGATTTTTTCGCTAATCTCTTTGGGCATTTCCTCCAAGTGAATCGATTTGATTTTAGCCATAATATCCTTGGATGACATTTTGTCAATACGGAAGCCGCGTTGATCGAACATGGGCGTTTCACCGCGAGATTTACGCAAATCATCAACATATTTCAGTGCACGTGCAATGGCCTCTGGGATTGGTGGTGGGGTTGGGATGTGATCACCTTTGGGTACGAAACCGTTGTGGTTGCTCTCGTAGTGGACACGATAGAGTTTACCATCGTCGCCGGTGTATTCGTATTGGCCTTTAGCGTCGGTGCCGCCGTTTTTGTGCAGTTTGGCTTGTTCCTCGCCGTAGATGCCGTTTTCGGTTAAATAACTGTGGAGAGAAGGCGGGGGAGTACAGAGAGAAAATTAAAGAGAATGCTTCACGTTGAATATTAGTGAGGGAAGAGTTGTTGAGAAGTTATTTTAAAAACATTCAGTTAATACAATAGTAAACGCGAGTATGCATAATATAAGAGGCGAGTCTCATATTTAAAAATTTTTTGCTCGAAAGAGGTAACAGTGCAAGGTTACCAATAATAGAAATCAGTAGAGACGTAAAAATGTAATAACAATTCATTACATACATTAATAATCGATAAATAAGCAAAGTCGACAGATTATCGATATGCTAAATACTAATTTTCGACGAATATGAAAAATTTAAGTGAAAAGTGAAATATTTGAAACTTTTCTGTCTTATCGTTAACTTATCGAAATCGTTGGGTTATCGATAAGTGTATTAAAAAATCTTTTTTGCTTGAAAATTATTTTCAAACAAAACATCAATTCAATTTTTTTCTTAACTTGTTGTCAAACAAACCGATTAGTTCTTAAAAAATTATCGATAAATATCGGGAAAATTAAATAGTGTGCGATTTCATTTTAACACTTACGAATGATCATATTTGTCCTCTTTACGAGCATCCACCTGATGCACCACCTTGTATTTGCCCTCCTCATCATAGTTGAACAATACCGAGCGCGGTGTTGTTGTGGTTGTGGTCGTTGTTGTGGTGGTGGTGGTGGTAGTAGGTTTCTTCGTAGTAGTTGTTGTGCTCTATGGTTTTTATGTGATTTTTTTGTTTTGTTTGCGTTTTGGTTTTCGATTTTTGTGAATGGATGTTTTGTTGTTTGAGTTTGGATGCACGTGTGTATATTTGTTGTAGTACGAAATTTGTTGTTGTTGGAGGATTGTTGTTTGTTTATTTGATTGGTGATGGATTGTTTGATTGTTGTTGGCGAATTTGTTGAAAAAGGGGTGGAATTTTGTAATTGAGTAAATGCGCGTTTAACGGTATATTTATGACAACTATTTGAATTTGTATATGTGTGGTTGGGTGCGTGGGTGGTTGGTGTAGTGGGGCTAGTTGAATTATTTTATTTTGTGTGTGCTTGTGTGTGTGTGTGTTAGAGCAGGTGCAAAAGTGCAAGTGCAAGACTATGCGTGTGTGCGTGTGTGTGTGTTTATTTGAGTGAGTTATGTGTTTGGCATGCAATATGCAAATGCTTCTTTTTTGCAAATGTGTAAAAAATATTAAGTATTTTTCTGTGCTGGTAGTGGGCAGCTCGATATTTTCACACTGGACTGATTATGCTTGTGTGTTGATTTGGAAAAAAAGATTGTCACTATATCAATACTAAAGTTGCATAAAATATAATTAATACTTTCAAAGCTGTGCTCTACAGACTAATTTTATTGTTTAAATGTTTTTGAATAGTTTTTTTTCTTTTTCATATAAAAAATGCAATGGGATTTTGGGATTTTTCGTTTATAATTTTTTAATGATTTTTTTTTCTTATAATAATAATGCATTAGCTGAGGTATTTCATGAATTTGCTCTTACAATGTTAATACTTTAAATGTATTGTATGTTGGTGTGTGTGTGTGTGTGCGTGTGCGTATATTTTATGATGAGTGATAGGATGCGGGATACTGGGATTGATTTTTTGCGGGAATTAATATATTGTCTTTTTTTCATTGCTCTGCACTTGGGGATTTGGACGTTGTATCAACTCCGTTATCAATTAAATCTTCGGAGTGATTTACAACAGGAATATCGGTGTTGGGTGTGATGTCAATTTGTGGTTCATGGTCAGGGAAGCCATATTCCAATTTGATTTCAGGAACTTTAAAATCAGCATTACTTACTGTGTAAAGATTGTGGCTATTGTGGGGGAAGGAAGAGAAGAAGAAGAAAATAAAAATAATTTAATATTTTTAATTTAATGTATATTATTTAAAAAAAAATATATTTTTTTATGTGTTTGAAAAAAAAAATTAACTGTTTTGAAAAGTGTTTAAAATTTTATTATTTTTTAATTTTTTTAAATGTTTTCATTTTTTAAAATTATATTTACATTTGTTTAATTTTTGCTATTTTTGTGAATTTTTTGGGATTTTTTTTAACTGTAAAATTTTTTTTTTTTTAATTTCTATTTGGATATTTTTTAATTTTTTTTTCTTTTTCTGATTTTCTGATTTTCTGATTTCACTTACTCATAAGGCACATCGACATGCATATACGGTATGTTAGAACCGTTGTATGGTCCATAACCACCATCATAGGGGTATGGGATGTGCTTGTATTTGCCAAGTTCTCGATTGTCGTGCACGTGATGGTAGGGCTGGGTGTTATGTACATAACGACCTATTTAATGGCGGCGAGGAAAGTGAAAAAGAAAGAAATAATAAATTAGCTTAATAATTTTAACAATTTTTTTTTATTTATAATCAAGTGCGAATTTTTGAAAGCATTTTTCTTATAAAAGCATTTTCTGCGATTGCATGCGTGTGAGTAATTAATTTTATGTGTGCGTGGATTTAGGTGAGTTTGAGGGTGTTAATAGGATAGATGGGGCTGTTGCTAGGCGACAGCTTGAATATTTATCCGAGTTTATTAATATAAAATTTTACTTTTAAAACAATTTAAACTATAAATAGAAAATTAAAAAAAATATATGTAGAGTGATGAATTTTTAGTTTTTATTTCGAAAATATTTTCAATTAAAGCAAAAAATATTTGTTGAATAAATTTGTAAGGTGAAATTTTGATTTAATTCGTGTATTTGTCATAGTTAAAAATGACTTTTAGTTTAAACATTGAATATTGAAAACTTTTTTCGTGTTGATGGCAGCGCTTAAGCGAAGTAATTTTGCGAAATTTTTATTTTAGCTTTAACAATTTTAATGATGTTGAAGTGGTACCGGGTTATGTCTATGTGGGTTTCGTAATGAATTTTAACTGACGTTTTGGGATTTTTGAGGGAATGTGTTTTTTTAGGAATTTTCTTTTAAATGTTTCATTTTATGCATTTTATGTTTTTATTCGCAAATGTTTAAATAATATCCAAAAAAAAAAAAATGTGAACAAAAATTTATCTTTACCATGGTCATCATAGTAGCCGCCTGTTGCGCCTAGAAGTAGATATTTCGATATTAGAAAAATTGTTTTTGTACGTGCTTCTACGCACTGAAAGGCAATTAATTTAATTATTTACAAATATATGTTAAAGATTTTCAATTTGAAACCAATTCGTATATATCATCTCAGACATATATACACATAGGTAAAATTAATAATATATAACAACAACAAATTGTCTATACAACAAAAAATATATATTAATATATTTACAATGACAGCAACTGGCAATTTATACACAACTACATTCACAAGTGCACACATCCATATATATAATATATACATATAGATACTTATGTAATTTATGTGTTTTTTAGCATATATCCGCAAGGCTTAAGATTTTTGGTTAATTGTGGGTTTTAGTGTTTATTTGACGCTGAGATTTTTCTTGTTTTTTTGTTTTTTTTTTGTCAGTACGGTCTAGTATTTGTTTGTGTAGCTAAAAAATATTAATAATAATTTAAATATTCAATTAGGTGCATTAGTAAGTGTTTAGTGTTAAAGAATATAGTGGAAATTTTGGTGGAGTTTTAGTGTGGATATTACTTTTCAATTTAATTTTTTTTTTTCTAAACTTTTTTTTTTTAATTTTAAAATTTTGTTTGTGTCTTTTTTTTTGTAATTCTATTTTTTCCGCTTTTAGGTTAGTTTTAAATATTTTTTTTTCTTTGAATATTGTTAATTTGTGTCAGTACGTTTTTGGTTATTTATGCTCAAATACTACAAGAACAACAACAACAACTACATTAGAACAGCATAGTACAACAGCGCAACACTACATTGAAGAAGAAAAGCGTTCACATTTTAATGCTTTCTCGTTTGTCGAATGCTTGTGAACTAGAAGGTTTACCTTCACTGCGAGAACTTGGTCGATATTTGCCATCATTGCTTGGACGATATTTGCCATCATTGTTATTATCTACCGAATTCTGATACTTGCCATTTTGATTATCACCAACCGGTATGGCGGTGCTGAGCGCAACGCCGGCCTGCAAGGAGAGAGGGAGAGAAATATTTGTTAAATTTGTATAAAAAATGTGAAATTGCTTTTTTAAATATGTTTTTAAAAATTAAATTTTACAAAAATATGTATGGTAAAATTAATTTAATTAATTTTATTTAAAAAAAAATTATTAAAAAAAAATAAATAAAAAATTCAGATATGCAAATCATTTTACCAGCAATATAAATTCTAGTTTCAAATTGAATTAATACAATTTGTATAAATAAAAAAAAATTTATTAAATTAAATAAAAAGTAAAAGTGCTTTGATCTTTCACCTAAATTTTCGAAAATATGTCATTCAATTGTTTATGTTTTATTAATTTGAATTTTTTCAAACTAACATCACTGGTAAATTTGCATCACACAAAATACTAACTGCAAGCATGCCTGTGCCAACGGAAGCAACAAAAATAAATAAGAAAAGAGTATATTGTTCATAATTTTATTTTTTTAAATATATGCACATATTTGGCTAAACAATAAATTTATGTGCTAATGAGTCATTAGAAGCTGTTACGTCTAAAGCGAAAAAAATTTGGTATATATATTTTGTTATAACAAAAAATTGTTTAATATAAAAAGTTGTAATAAATTGAGTGTTATAAACAAAAAAAAATATGTAATAAAGTGTAAAAATTAAGAAAAAAATATAAAAAAATAATTAAATTATAAAAAATACAACAATAAATTGAACAAAAAAAAATTAAAAAGGTTTTAAAACTTCGAAATACATATTTTTAGCACTTCACGAAATTGCTATTAATTAAAAAAGCAGCCGAATTTGGTTTTACAAATACTTTTTAGGGTGTGCTGCACAGTGCCAACCGCACTGAGTAGCGTTGATGGCGGCAGTTTCGTTTCTAGCACCATATTGGACGCACAGTTCAGATACATTAGTATGCATGTGTATATGTGTGCGTGTGTGTGTGCGTGAGGAGGGAGCAAGTGCTTGTTTTTCAGAAAATTAAAATAATAAAAAAAAACTTGAATGCGCACCATTTAGAATGATTGATTGTGCCAAATTTGATTTGCTTAGCTCATACTAATATGTAGATATGTACGCTAATTTTTGTATGTACATACATTCAGTTATTTTTAGCATCCATGTACTTATGTACGAGTATATGCGATTATGTCAATGTATGCATGTCTTTGATGCGCCTTAAGGCAAGTTCAAAGCTATGAGATCGCAAAGGTCACATTCTAATTGTGACACACACACATTAACAAATAATAATAATGTATATTTTTTGTTTTGATTGAATTTTTTCTGTAGTTGTTTTATTGCTGAAATGCAACCGTTAGATGTGTTGCAAAAATTCAATTATCATTGTGATTGAAGGTTCTTTTGGCCATAGCCAGAGTGCGTATGAGCAGATGGTGAGTGCATTGAACTTTACTTTGCAAATATTAATTTGAATTCTTTTAATTTATTTTCAAAAAAAAAAAAAAAAAATTACTAAAAATCATGTTAAGAAATATTATTAAGAGGAAGAATTCAAAGTAAACAATAGCCAAAAATGCGAAAATAATTTCTGTTATGATTGCGCCGTCACATTTCAGCCGCTCAATCGCATCAATTGAAAACACACCCTGCTCTTTTACAATTATTTATGCACTTCATGGCTTTTGCCATAGCAAATGTGTGATTTTCAATGTTCATAAACAATTTGAGTTTATTGTGAATGCAAATAGTAGCAGCGCATATTTGCAATATTTTTCACATTTCCTCATAACACAAAGAGTGTAAATATGTAAGTGTGTAAGTGATTTGAAATAGTTTTTGCACTTGCGCACTGCTTGGTATTCCACTGGTCGTATGAGTAACTTAATTTGTGCATTTGCATTTGCATTTTTCAATGTCTTCCAACGGCCATTTAATCGCACACTGATTTACATGAAGTTCACTTTTTCATTTATTTATTTTTTTTGCTTTTCTCTTCACCTTACTCTTTTTCGTTTTTTATTATACAATTTCTTTACTCACCACAATCGATACAAATAAAATCACTTTCGCATTCATTTTGTTGGAAATTTTGATTCGTTCAAAAAATTCTTTCAAAAAATTCAAACACTTTTTTTTTTATACACACAAGAACACACACTGTTTATATAATGTATGTTGTTGGTTTTAAATTTCACGTATTGTTGTTGCACTTTGTATTTGCTGTATTACAAAACTTCACTTTAGTTGCTCTGTGTAGTAATCCTTAGGCTTTGGTGGCTGCAACAGGAATGTGTGCTTACTGCTCAAGTTCAGCTGGTTTATATACGAAAAGTAAAATAATTAAAAATTGAGCTTAAACACGACTGATATGAGACGTCAGGTATTGGTTTGATTTGAAAACGTCTGCTTGATCTCAATATTCAAGTTGTCGACCGCGGCGTCATCGGCATCGTTTGGTTGGCAGTTGGCGTACTCAGCATCACGCTCTGCTCAGTGTTAGTACATTTTAGCACGCTACATACATACAGTACAATTTCTGTTATTGTTATTGTTATTGTTTGATTGTTTGTTATTATTTGTTATTATTTGTGTTAATACATTGTTGTTGTTGCCGCTGTTACGCGGTGTATTTGTTTCATATTAAATTAAAAATTTTCTCAACAATTATTCTTAAGCCTGCCGATTAAAATTTCGGAAATTCGCTCATCTCTGCTCTCATGCGTTCGTTCCCTTCAGCTCATATTTTGTTACAATTTTTTTTGTTCTGTTTTTATTTAATTATTTTTTTAATTATTTTTGGTTTTATTATTATAATACATTTTTTATACATTTTATGCCTTTATTTGCCTTCCCGTGCACTGTTTATTACGAATTCGCGTTTTTTATTTCAAGAGATTAGCATGCATGCGTTGGTATATGTATTTGCTATTGTGTGTGTGTGTGTGTGTTTGAGCCTGAGAATTTGACATTTCTTTGGGTGAAAATACGTTTAATCGCTTTTTCAGAGTTCAATAGTCCTGATGTCTCATATTATTTTGGTACTTAGTCATATTGTACTTGACATTATTCATACTAATAAATGACCTTCGAAGAATGTTGATTAATGCAGTGTGATGAAATTCTTGCGGTTATCTTCATAGCCGACTTGAATTATTTTCTGATGACAGCATTTTCTTTTCTATTATCGTTGCAAATAATATCAAATGAAAGATAGGCCAATTTATAATTGTTTTATTTAATTTAATTTTATTTCATTTGATTTAGCTAGTTATAATTGTAATTTATTTTAATTAAGTTAGTTTAATTATGCAATTCAATTTAACTTAATCAAATTCAACTTGATTTAAATAAGTTTAACTTTAGTTTATGAAATTTCATTTTATTTAATTCTACTTTTTAATTTATTTTTTAATTACTACTATTTTCTTTAGCTTCAAGTTTTTAAATTTATTTCGTTTTATTTTACTTGATTTTGTTGGTTTTTATTTTATTTTGTTTCATTTTATTTTATTTTAAAATATTTTGTTTTATTTTACTAAGCTTTATTTTAAATTATTTTTATATTTTATATTAGTTTAATTTAAATTAGATTAAATTAAAATAAATTAAGATAAATTGAAATAAAGTAAAATAATACTTTAATTTATTTTAGTTAAGTTTATTTTCTGAATTTTGTTATTTTTTAATTAATTTTATTTTATTTTAAATAATTTTACTTTATTTTATTTTATCTTAATTTATATCAATCATTTTTTATTCTTTTTCTCTACTTAAGTTTATTTTATTTGAGCTTTCTTTATTTTATTTTAATTTATTTTAGTTAACTTTTTTTTACTTAACTTTATTTATTTCATTTTGTTTAACACAATTTTTTTGTTATTTAATTTAATTTTATTTTGCTTTATTTTATTTTTTTTAGTGTATTTTATGTTTTACTTAATTTAAATTTTTTAATTTGGGTTTTTAGTTTTATGGGACTGTCTCAGACCATATATTTTTGTTAGAATAGTGAAAAATTACAACAACAGTTTTGGACGGTAGAAGTTATAGCTGCTATTTCGGAAGCCACCATGTTTCCTCATCAAACTTCTTTTTCCAGACACCTTTTTCGAATTGGATTCGAACTTGGGATGCCCACAGCACGAGCCAATGGTTAACCCTTTAAGCTACATGTGTGCCGCTTTTACCTATTATTAAATTTTTTTAATTTCTTTCGTTATTTTTAATTTTTTTTTAAATTTATTTTTGGTTTTGTTTTATAGTTTTTAGTTAATTTTATTTCATTATTATTATTTAATTTAATTTAAATTTATTTTACTATTTTTATTTAATTTGTGATATAATTTTTAAATTTATTTCATAAAATTTACTTTTCTTAATACAATTTGGTTTAATTTAATTTTACTAATATTTTATTGTATTTCAGTTTTTTAAGTTTATTTTAATTTAGGTTATTCTATTTTAATATATTTTATTTTAGTTCTCTTAATATGATTTATTTTATTTCACTCTATTTTTGGTTATTTAATTTAATTTAATTTTACTTTCTTTTATTTTATTTCTTTTATTTAACTTTTGTTGTTATTTAATTTAATTTTAATTCACTTTATATTATTTTATTTTACTTTATTTTAGTAGTTAATTTAATTTAATGTTAATTTACTTTATTTTATTTGTTGCGCTTAATTTCAATTTTTCATCTTTATGAAAATGATTAATTTAATTTTGTTTGTTTTATTTTATTTTTTTTTATTAAATTTATTTTATTTATGTTATATCGTTTTATGTTCTTACATTTTAGTTTATATTAGTTTATTTTATTTTACCGTTTTATGTTTTGTATAATTTGATCAAACTTTAATTTCAAATTTTGGCTAAAGAATTCTTGTCGCACCAATCTAAATTCGGCAAATTTTTTACAAAAGTAGTAGTGTCTACAACAAACTACAGAATTTGGTGGTAACCAATCTTACTTTGAATACAACCAGTATTAAATATCAATATACATAGTTCAAGGTTAGAGCCTAGGTTTCTGTATATTTATTTAAATAAACACTAACGGAATATATGTATGTGTTTATATTGAATGTTCTTACTTCAGTTATCTGTACGGTGAAAAAAGTTGCCCTTTTTAAGGTTGATTTAATCCTTCACATTAACCAAAGCGATTTTCAAGTATTGTATTTAAATATGTATTATCTGCTTCTGTCTGTCTCGTTTGAATTTTCTGATTTTGTTTGCCTTTTGATCTCAAAAATGCTAAATTCAATCTTCTAAGTACTAAAGCCGTGGAAATAGAATGAAGTTTGACTTTTCTGGATATTTTACTGCTTTTCTTTTCAATTTGTTCCAAATTTTTCATTTATTTACAAAAACTGATGAGTCAAGGAGCAAAATTTTTAATCTATGTAAATCACCGAATAAATCATTGAATATTAAATACGAGTATGTGCTACAGTACAATATTTTTGACAAATTCCTATATAATTCAATTCCGTTTTGAGGAAATACCTCCTGTCTAGGAAAAGAATTCTAATATTCCAACGTGTACTCGTGTGACGTTGAAAACGATATCCAAACTATTTAATTGCTCTAGACTATCTTTTAGATCCACAGCAGTATGACCTTGTATGCAAGCGTTCTACAGTCACTAATTTAAGAGGGTTTTCTCAGTTTTACATCTCAGTTTTCACGTCATTTTGGTAAGTAGATATTATTTACACCGACTTTACTGGTGTCGACCTACCTGTAGACCTGAAGCCCCCAACCTATCGATGGTCAGTGGAGTCTGTATAGTTTTCGACTAGACCTTCTACAACAGATAGGCTTTAATATCCCACAAAAAATCCTAAGCTTTTATTATCCGTTTAATATTAAAGAACCAAATAAATAATATTACTAAATAATTATTTTATTGTAACAAAGAAGACAATTTTTTGAATACGACCCAAGGGCGGGTGGGATCATCGAGGTGGCCACGCCAGAATTTAAAATACCGCACACAAAATGCGGGCAAGATGGGTGTCGAGTATGCTTATTCCACCGCAAAGTCAACAGCGCTTAGAGTGTTTACGTACATTTTTGGTCCTATGCAATGAAGAAAAAATGAAAGTGCACAGAAACTCATGGCTATGACCTTTTGGGACTAGGAAGGAATTATATTGCTCGGTTATAATGAAAAAGGTGTTTTTATAACTGTAGAATATTAATATTAGAGCGACTAAAAGAAACCGTTAAAAACAAAAAACGGGGAAAATTGAGGAAAGGTGTGTTGCATCCCCTTGTGGGCGCTGAGTTGGCTGCCCTGCATATCGTGATCTTTGATATTTTGAATCACCTATCCTACAGCGCAAATCTGTTCCCGATTGATTATTACCTGTTTTCGAGAATATAAAAAGAACTGAGGGTTAAAAAATTTAACACCTTTGATGAAGTCAAGGAGAAAGTACCGGCGCATTTTGAAGATAAATTGAAGACATTTTTGTGAGCGGACGTGATAATATAGCATACTGCCATTCGGAAGGCCAGAGCTCGAGTCCTGGTCCGACCAACGGCTAATATTATAGAAAATTCATTTAAATAGGTCCCTTCATTTGCTGGAAAAAATATCAAGACCCAAAAAAAAACACAAGTTAGATGAGGAGCTCGGCCAAAAATCGCTTCAGCACCAATTATTATTATAAATAAATTAATTGAATAAGAGAAGAATAAAAAAGATATTTACGGTATTTTCCCGCACTAAATATCTCTCAGCTCAGGCCCCTCTTACGATTTAAGGAAAATATTATATCGCACACCTGTTAAGGATTAACAAATAATTACAACTATATTGTATTTTAATAATAATGTTGGAATGATAATTACAACTAATTTGTGAGAAAAAATTTAAATCACACGAAAATGAAATTTCAAACAGGTCAATACATTTTTCCGAAATTCATTGCACTCGAAATGTCATGCAAATTTAACAAAACTGATTTGCATAATTACAATATTAAAATCAGATAAAATAACTTGAAAGTCCTACGCAAATAATTTGCATTCAAACGCATTTTGGGTGTTGAGAAAACACAAAGGCAGAGTTAAATACGAATATTATAGGTATTATATTACATACATGTGCCGCAAAGAAAAAAAAAATATGGGCGAATGTGGGAAATTTTCATATAACTACAGCTCAGCGTTGAGTGTTAGAATTTGCGTATGAATATTCGCTCTCCGCTTACTCAGCACCTAAGGTGAAAGTTCGCATAAATCTTGTGGGCGTCACGTTGATAGCGTCTATATTACAAGACGCAACAAGTACTGATTTCCGCGCCGAACTGCGATCGGTCGCAGGAAGATTGTGCAGCTTTAGCGGATAAGAAACTCAAGTCAAGGCCAATGTCAAACTTAACAACAGCTTAAGCGCTCGCTCTTTGTTTTTGTTTTTTACTTTTTGTTTTTGTTTCGGCTGACATTGGCTGCCTGCCGGTAGTCATTAGCTGCGAACGATGGGCAATAAGTACTACCATAAGCGTTGTGCGATATGTGATATGCGAAATGTGAAATGCGCAATGCCGGTTTTAAATGGAATTTCGTTTTGCAATCAATTATAGCAAGAAGAAGAAATTCATTCGCGTTTTAATCGCAGCTTGCGCTAAGTTAACTTTAATTTAATTTAATTAACATTTAATCGCTTAGTCGTCTTAGCGGCGGATTTTATGGTAGCATGTCGGCTTAACGGTGCCGGCTTTGGTTTTAGCATTTGCAGTGGGATGAAACGGTTCGTGTTTTGTTTTTGTTCTATTTTTCCCCTTTTTTTTATTTTTCTTAAATTAATTGTTATTTTTTATTATTTTTAATTTCTACTCGTGAGTCATTTGTATATATCACAGGAACACGTGCACACACATGGGCAGTGTATACATAGGTATATATATATATAATCGACAATTGCACGGGTTCAATGCATCGTTCCAGCTTCTGTTGTGTTCTGCAGACGGCTACTGTTCAAGGTTATGGTGTAATTTTGGCAATAATAAGTTTTTAATTAGTTTTGGGTGTGCGTGCACCTAAATATAACTCGCATGTCTCGAAATACTTTTAACTGCAATGACGCAATGAAAAAAGAGTGCTTAAAGCTTGTGTTCTGTGCCTTTGCCCTTCGCAAGGATTTGTTTTTTGGCTTGTAAACAAAATTTTATTGCATTTTTGGTAATACAAATATTAATATATTGCGTTTTTTTTCAAAGTGAATACGCGATTTGAGACATATTTTATGACTCCATTTAAATTTCAACAAATCACTTTCGGTTGTTTCTTTTATGGCCGGCGAAATTGAAAATCAGTTTAACAACTTAATTTTGTTTTCAAATTTAATTTTTATTAGCTTGTGCTTTATGTAAGAACGTATGTTGGTATAGATACATTGGCATGTAGGTACATATGTATGTATATGTTATAATTAATTTTTGTGCTATTTAAAAAAGAAATGGAATTTTGGGAATTTCCGTAATAAAAAAATTACGAAACTCGATAATGAATTTTTGAAAAAAATCAATGATTTATATGGTAAAGTTGGCAGCGCTGACTTTAGTGGGATGAGCGAATTTTCTAGTTTGGTTCAACTTATTTAAGAAATATCTGTTAATTACAAGTTCTAAAGCGAGACTGGTTTTATGGCGAAAGGTCATAAGACAGGCGCGAACGCAGAGTATATTTTGAAAGTTAAAATCCCCTCATACAAATCTCAAACCAAAAAGACACAAGCCAATTAAATACGACCCTGGATAGAAATAAAAAAAGGCAATACGAAAACTCTGATTGCTGAAAACTTGATGTATGAGCACGCGAACATCAACAAGATGGAATCGTTCCAAATAGGTATGTTGAAATAATTGAATTTCCATCTCTTTTACAATATATTGCATTAATTTATTTAATTTATTTATTTGGATTGGAAACAATAAAAAACAACTACAAAACTACGCTGTTTTTTGATTAGAAAAGAACATGTGTTAGCTCCAGTTCTTTTCAAACTGAACTTTTGGCGCTCTCATTAGTAGATGGGGACATCTCTGCGCTGCATACGAGAATTAATAAATGAGTTAAACAAAGCGTTAGCTAAGGGCTTGGGATGATTTCTCAGTTTTGTTCCACTCCTTTCAAATTTAGGCTAAAACAGTAGGATATTTAGGGCTTTATGTACATATTTTTAAGTTATAAAACCAATCACCCGGTATTACCCTTAGATTTTTGGACTGCAACCTTTGCATTTTCTCAATATTTGCTGCACGGGTCCTGCTTCACAGTTTAATGCCATACATCCAAACTAGCTTTATAATTTCATTGTAAATGCGTACTTTGTAATCTTGTTTAGCCCAGAGTTCCTATGTAAAAACCAATTTAAGCGTGTCTTTTCCAGGTAAGTCTTGTGTGTAAGTGTATGCCGAGGTCCTTCAATTTTTTGGAAAAACATCAAGACGCAAAACCACAAATTAGAAGATGAGCGCGGTTGAAAATCGCTTCAGCGCCTATTATAATCAATAGTCTCAACTACATAATTCTGCTCCGATCAGTGAATAGTAATGAATGTCACAATGACTTTCGAGGGATTTTACCAAGAATACGCTTACGTATTTCTGTATAAATTTTTCTTAAATACTTTATTTCGTTAAGTGATTCATTGAAGTCTTTGACCTTCTTATCGCGTCAATCAATACTGACTCACTTGGAAGAGTTTTCCTATAAATTTATTAATCATTCTTCAATAGCGAATTTTAAAATGAATATTTTCAATAATTTCGTTGGAATTTAATTCTCAACCACAATTTATTTCCAGTAGCCTTTTGCATTGTGTATCAATACAGATATGTATGTGAATAAAAATTACAATAATATAAAATTTAATTTTTTTTTCAAAACAAATTAAAATGCGAATGAATAAGATTCAATTGCTCAAGTCAAATGTGCATTGCCTGCCATAAATAATACAAATAATTGATATAAACCAGTTAATATCTACTATTTGGGTGTGATAAAAATTAACTCATGTGACTTAGTAAGGCCTAAATGGAAAATTGTAATTATAATCTAGTTATTTCAATATATGCCATGTTTTATATAAAACATAAAAAAATGAGAAGTAAGCCTCCAACCGATTTATTCGAAAAAGTCAAATTTATTGTTCAATTTACTCTCAGCTTAGAACAAGAAAGAAGTGCTGTATTCAGTCATGCCGAAATCTTTACACATCAAAACAGGTCGATATCTAACACGGTTTCACCAGCTACTGATACACGCCCTCAGTAGTGGTCTAATTTCTTTGATACCAACTTCGACAAAATGCCGCCTGCGCTCAACTCGTTCAAATTTTATTGGCCATCCGAGGAGTGTTCATGTTTATAAGGAATGCGCATAGCCGTAGTGCTTACCTCGAAAACAGACGTGTCCATGGATGCCAAAGTCTAACCCAGAGTAGCGTATTCAAGTAGGATTTATAATCAAGATCGATGAGAGGAATCAGTGCTGGCGGAATGAGTATTAAAGTCGCTGCACAAGCTTCTAAAAATGTTGTGCATTTCAAAGTTTGTTCTGTGGAAGGGACCAAAAGTGTCCAGATGATCTTACAAGGATAAAAAAAAGACTGTAAGGACGATATGCACCGCGACCAGTGATCTATTGTGCCCTCCAATTTCTTCACATTATTTTAACCAGACCTAATGCCTCTTTTTGGCTAGAGGCGCTGATTGATCCGATGTTTTTTTATCCTCCGGCTGAATGACGCCAAGGTGTTTTTGTCTTCTTCTTGTAACAACTTCACATTCAAACAGAATGCGCACAGTTTTTTCTGGTACTAGCACACAGATACGACAATTTTCGTAGGAGTATTTTCCGAGGCTGTACATGTGCTTACGCATTCTGCAATGTCCTGTAAGAAATCTTATTAGTATTCTTAAATTATTCTTACTAAATAATATGTTTATAAATCTTTTGGTATTGCAGCGGTCTATAAGTTGTCTTGATTTGTCTCATTACATCGCTAGTATACCAGTACCTGTTTCTTATATTCATTTCCTCCCTTCTTATCTCCTCTTTAATTGAGTGAGAAGCTAAGGGAAAGAAGGGCTCAAGTCCAGTAGGAGAACTTGGTGCAACTTCTCTTGCATGTCTATCTGCTATTTCATTGCCTTCCATACCTGTTTGACCCGGAACCCAGATGAGCTGAAGTTTGTTCCATTCGCCCATTCTATGGAGAGTTTTAACACATTTCCATACCATACACGACTTAACTGTACATTACGACATTGCTTTCAGTACGGATTGACTGTCACTGCAAATTACTACATGTTGGTTAAACATTTTAAATTGCTTGAAAGATGCTAGGGTATTTCCCCATGGGTTTTGACATCTTTGTTCTGGGGTCCGTGACCACCGCACCTATGCCATTAGTATTTTTTGATCCATCTGTGTACCACATATGGGAGCGTGGTTTTATTTCTTTCCATGATCTTGTTCCCCTAGGGATATTTTGATATTGGCGTGGAAATTTGTTTACTTTAGTGTATTACTCCATTGAAAATTTTATTTTTGCCATTTTCTTGTCTTTCCCACGTGACTCTGGCATCAAAAATCACCACCAGATATTTCGTTTCAAAGGTGTACTCTATTACTATATTGTTTAATCTTATGTCTTTTTCCTCTTCTTGTAAATGGTATGATTGCTGGCTTAGTAGGGTTTATGTTTAGCTCCGCTTCTAAGTACCATTTCCTCGTTAATCTCCTAACTAGAAATGGACTATTGTTAACACCTTTTATTAATTTGGTTAAATATAGAACTCCAAAACTCCAAGCATCTTTCTACGACTAAGGACTGTAGACATTTTAATGAGCCGTAAACGATTGTAAGGAATGAGATTCTTACTCACATACCACTGTAAATCTCTTAAAGCGAGTAAGTGGAATTTGTTTTTGTATAAACGAGGGGCTTAACAAAAAAAAAACAAAAAAAAGTCTTTGTCCTTTTTTATCTTTCTACATAATCGCCATTGATTTTAATGCAATTCTAAACCGTATAGATCCACTCCTCGTTACTATTAAATACCTTTCCTTTTAATTTTTTTTACTTCTTGGAAATAACCAGATATCAGAAGATGCCGTATCTGACGAATATGGTTTTGGACGTATTTCTGCGATTCCAAAGATCGGAATAAAATTACTCGTTATTTCAACAATGTGAGATGGTCCGATGTCATGATGTAAAAAGTTCCTCCTGTTTCCCAAAAAATATTTGAAAACTTTTGGTATGCACTCTTCGGTGTACCATTTCGCAGTTACCGTCTGATCCTTTTTCGGGTAAAGTAAACAGAGATCATTAATTTTGCTGTTGATTTTTGTTGCTTAGATTTTAATGGTGGGTTTGTTCCATACCAAGGACTGCTGTTTGGTTTCTTGATCGTTCTTATTGAAGCAAGATGCGTCCCCAGTAATGACTTTACTAAAGTTGCTAGACTGACCATTTTCGAATTTATTTAGGAAAAATTGAGCAAAATACACTCGAGCCTCCTTTTGGGAGTCATTTAAAATTCGTGGTACCCATCGAGCAGATTTCTTCGTGTATCCCAGATGATTACTTAATATTCGCGACACAGCCATGGCATTTAAGTCCAATTCATCAGAAATCATTTCTTGTGTCAGTCGTGAGTCTTCGTCAAATTTGAACTTCACCAGAGCTACAGCGAGGTTATCAGTAGAAGATTGTGGTCGACCTTCTCGGGGCTCGTTATCTACGGAAAAACGTCCGGTCTTCGTCTTCGGAATTAGTTGGAAATAGTCTTTAAAGATGGTGCAATCGTTCCATATGGAATTTGGCTTTCACTGAATTAATTGAATTAAATCGGCTGTAAATTATTCCGAAATACAAAGATTTCACATGGCGTTTCTGTTTACGCTGGTGGTGGAAGTTTATCTGACCTATTCTCTGCTATCTTGCGTTTTCTCGTCTCCATTTTATCCGATCGTTCTAAAATTTGACAGGAAGACTAATAAAATAATTGCAAAGGATTTGGTATTTTTCGATTTAACAAAAGCAAATTGAAAGTCACCAACTCACCGAACTTTTGTTAATCTCCTCGTATTCCAATTTATCCTCATACAGTGCGGACTCCATACAACTGAGCCATATTCCAAAATGGGTCTAACAAATGACGGAAAGAGTAATTTGGTAACGTTTGGGTCATTTTGCTTTAATTAATATCTAAGATTTCTATCACGCCTAAAGCCATCGATTGAACGAAAACTTATTAACTTATTTAGTCATTTGTTTTCCAAAGAACAATTCAACACATTAGACTCAGTAGAATTCCAAAAACACATACGCATTTCACAGGTCAATAGAGTGCAATCACCCGAAAAGGCTATGGCCCAGATAATCCAGACAAAAACAATGTGTTGTATTTAACAATTTTTTGCGGTAAATATTTTATAACAAAAAATCTATTCATTTCGATTGCGCATTTTACAAATATTTGCTTAAACAGACATAATTAGAATTCGTTTAAAACTTAGTATTTAAATACATACATATGCATATGCATGTGTGTGGGAATGTGTGCTTCTAAGAACCTGTATTTCACAGCGTATTACACATTTATTGATTCATTTTAATAATATTGACTTTGGGTTAATAACTCGTACCTACGCAGTGCAATGTCCCTGCTGGATGCCGCTCGATATACATACTCCTACATACATACTCACAGACAAAATATCATATGGAGAATTACATATATACATATGTATGGTATATATGATATTAGCACAGGTAATCGCAGATGACACGCAAGTACAAATGTACACACAAAATGCTTTTTGATAAATTATGTCAGCACGAGCTGCGATTGCGATCGAGCGTGTGATTGATTTTGATTAATTAATCGTCAATTGTTGAGGCGTCAATTGAAGATGTAATTGTGCTATATTCTTAATTTTTTTTTTGTCTTTGATCTTCTTGAAAGTGCTGTAATTAAGTATAATAAGCAATAATGCAAAGACTTTTTATTGTTTCCGTTGTGGATATTTTTCATAATTAATGATAAGCGTCGCTACCGGAAAACAATGAGAAAAAATTTAGATTTGAGTCGGAACAGTTTAAGGAGATAATTAATTTAAATCCGTTCATATTTGTTGGGTGTTGCAGGTTTTTGATTGGCTTATGGAAATGAGATGAAATGCAATTGAAGCATCATATATATTCGTATGTTGAATTGAAGTGAATTAAATAAATTAGCGTAAGTAAGAGCCCATTACGTCCAGCTGTGCGGGCAGACAGCATTCAACGCAGGAATGACTCGTAAAATGTATGATTTAGAGTTCAGAAACCAAATTCTCACTCTCATACAAAATCATCACTTCCGTAAACAGCATAAATACTGTAAAAAATAATTTGAGACTTCCGAAAAATATTTGCCCATTCACACATATCTCACAAATTAATAGAAATATGATAAGGTATAGTTCGGATATTCAAAAGGGAACAGCGTTTCATTCACACCGATAAACCTTAGATCGTTACTTTCGCAGAAATTTAGAAATTTACTAAACCGCTGAAAATACTGGTGTAAATTCAGGTTTAACAAAAAATAAGCTTTGAATGCGTAGTGGTCGTTTTTTATTTTGAATTGTAGAACTAATGCATGATCCAAGTAGAGGTACTTTTTTCAATAGCAATTTTTCAGTATTGTTTGGCATTTCATCATGGAAAGACTTACGCCTGAACAACGTTTATAACCGTTAAACTTTATTACGAAAATTCATGTTCTGTAAAGAATTTGTTTCGCGTGCTTCGCTCAACTTACGTGTATGGTCCAAATAATCGGCCTACTGAGCATACTATTCGCACCAACTTCACTCATTCTGAGGCCCAGCATTCATTATTGGACAATATTCGACTGAATCGACCACGTCCAGAGTGGTGATGTCTGAAATTGAAACGTCATAATAACCGACGATTTGATGTCTGAAATTGAAGCTCGTGATCTTGACGACATCAATGGATTCATTGATAGAACACTTCGGTGAGCAGATCATTTTCAGTTTTGCAACGGCCGATTGGCCAGCAAGATTCTATTTAGGCCTTGGAACAAAACATCACGTGTGTCATTCGCCAGTTACTAGCCGAAATACTCGATCGAGTCATCGAAAATCTAACTGAATGGATGGACCATCTGACACGTAGCCGCAGTCAACATTTGAAAGAGATAATCTTCAAAAAATAAATGCCAGAAATGTTCTTTCGAATGATAATAAACATTTATCATTAAATTTGAATTTTCTGAGTTTTTTTTTTAAAAAAGTGGAGAGTGGGCCCCACACGTTTCAGGTAAGGATAATGGCTATGAGTTGTGGATCCATATTACTTGGACACGTCAAATACAAAAGATCCTTCATCTTTATCCAAACAGGCAAGGACAACACAAGGGGAAGCACCTATCACCGTGAGTAACGCCATTATGGTAGGGCTCTGCTCAAGTAAGACTGCGGACAATATAGCGTTGGTAACAGCGGAACTATCGAAGTCCGCAAGTATGGAGCTCCTTGCCTGAGTAGATAAAGGTGACAAGTGACAACATAAGCACCATCGAGGATGGGGAAGTAAGGTAACTTAGACCAACCGCCTCGTCGAAAGAGAGCCACACACGCAGAAAAACGTAAGGTCGTAAGTACATTAAAGAAATACAGAAACTTTACCATAAAGTGCAAACTCAAATTCCAGGATGACTTCGTGGTAGCAGAGGTAAAATAGGAAATCACGTAAAAAAGGCTTTGGTCGGCGGAGGAGCAACCTCGTCCATTGAAAATGCCACGTATTGCGCAGAAACTGAGCTTTGTGGAGGTGGCGAAGGAAAGAGTACTGATTGGAATTCTAGACAAATGAAAAGAATCCGGTGCAGTACCAAGAGATCAGTGGAGGGGGAGGAAGGCAGCTTTTGCGAACATTATTCTAGGCGTTATGCTGGATAACCACCTAGCTTCTCTCGCTGTAGGGGAGCCGGATGATCCAGGGCAACTTTAAGGTTGTCGCCTTCGAAGACACGCGAAGATAGGTGGTGCTGCAATCACAAGGGTAGGAGAAGTCTATTCCGCTATCCTGGTTCAGATCTAGAGATAGTGGGGTTTAGAGGGCGATCAAAGTTGAAAAGGCGAATGGGACGGGGAGGCAGGTGGTTTTCTTTTTAAATGAAGAGAGAAAAAGGCAAGTGCAGTATGGGCTGGATGAGATAATCATCCTTGTTTATGGCGATGATGTACAGCGTGTCTCTCGCCCAGGCTCTCCGATGGATACGTAAAGAGACATCGAGGGTACTGACAAGAACCGATACTGAGAGTAGTAACTCAACTTCATCGTATATATAATGTTACCATTTAAGATGGTGGATTTTGTCATAAGCCAAGGAGGAATCTTATTCAAATAAGAATTTATTTACATATACATACATACATAAATACATATGTGTTATTGAGAAGAAAATTATAATTTTTTCATACCAGTTGGTAATTTTATTTTTCAAAATCAGGTATACTTCGCCTACACCCAAAATCCCGATCCTAAATCGTTTGGCTTCAAGCCCAGTTGGGCCACTTCGTTGTCGCACATTAATTTCAAATCTCTCTTTAGCGGCTTGGTAATAAATGAACTCGCACTTCTTGAACTCGGCGGTTCTTTATAACCATGTGAAAATGACGAAGTGGATGAGCTATCATCGCCCTCACGAAAACCACGTCGGCAAAACTTTTCCAAACCATCCGGCTTACTAACATTGCATGTACACGTATACAGATTTTCACCCAATTCCGTTGTTGCTTTTATATTGGTCTCGAGAATTTTACGACCACTTTCTTCGTCTGGTTCATAGGGATTATCAGTATCTTCGTGCCGACAATATTTTTGTATCCACTCGAGTTCTTTATCACAGTTAACGAAACGCAAGTGGTAAAATGGCGTTGGAATTTGTGTGATAAACCGACTTTTCTCGACAAAGATACCCTCCTCAGTATCGTAACATTTTGGTTTGAGCGAACGCGCGCTGTAACGTGCAATCGGTTCTTCGGGTATTACCGGCGAAAGACCCAGACAAAGCTCACGCGTATAACGACGATCGGTCTTGCTGAGGTAAGGCCAATTATCTGTATTTAATTTTCCATTCTTAAAATTGGCATTAAATATCAGACCATCTGGATAGATCATTTCGTTGATGATCGTCAATTCACCATTATCGAATTCGCCAATGAACGTAAACGCATATGGTGCTGCCATTGTGAGTCGTCCGTAGCCATGAAAGCGACCACGTCGAAAAAAGCCCTGATATTCGCTGCCATCGGGATAAACGTAGAGGCCGTAGCCTTCCATGCAGTTCAGGGGATTATTATAAATACCAACATAATTACTCCCTGTACAAAACTTCACGCTTCTATGCATTTGTCGATTGTTGTGAGCGGTTTTTAATTATTTCCTCAGATTAAAAAATATAATTAGAACAAAAATAGAGAAAAGAAATTTTATCAAATGACAAGATAATGAAGTTTACGGAAATATTTCGTTTTACCATACTGAAAACAAATTTTTGAAAAATGAGTTGAATAATTTGAACCTTAACCCTTGAGCAATGAAAATTTTTTGTGTATAAAACATACGATAAACCCACAGATTTGTTTTTACTGGGTTACACACCCATACATATCGGAAGAGTAAGTAGTTGAATCCACGATGAAATCTGTAGATGTGCGAGTAAAAGTTTTGCCTTGAATGGCTGATTGATCAACCCAAACCTAAAATACTGATAGTAAAAATCTTAAATTTTGAGGGTGTGTTCTGTCTATAACGTAGGCATCCGATAAGAAAAGCTCTTTGATTAGGTTGAAATGAATAGTATTTCTCTTTCCGGGAGGTGCCTGTGCAATTTTCTTTCTGGGAGATAGGTCTGTGACCGAATCGGGTTGGCCCGATTTTGACATACAATTTTTTAACTTTTCTTTCCAGTATGTGGCCAGAGACTGATCAATTGAAAGAAGTCCTATATAAGGTAGTCAAACATTTTATCATAACAATTGGGAGTACGATTGGATTAATTTTTGTGTGTTCAAGAATGCATTTTTAACTGAGTAAAGTATAAAAATACATAACTGGAAGTATTATCCGTGTGAAGCGACTATTCTTTCTCGTCCTTTAGTAATTTTCGAATGCCTTCGATCCAATCATTGAACCATTCTTCTAGATCTTTAAAATACCCGACCTGGTCATCCTCAAATCGTTTTGCATCCCTCGAAAAAGCCAATATTTGGAAGGAGCAAAGTGCGTAGATACTGTGGATCAGCGTTTGCATGTAGCTGTTGATCGTTACAGCTACGTTAGACTGAGGGTTTTCATGTAACAAAATTACCCTGCCATGCCTTTTGATAATTTTTGGCGTGTTTTTTAGTTTTTTAAACTATATTTATTTTTAACTTTTTAGTTTAATATTCTTTAAAAGCGTGTTTTTTTTAGTTTTTTTAAACTATATTTATTTTATATATTTTTCTAATTAACTCTATTTTGATTTTTTTTTCTCTGAATTAATCAGAGAACGTATAATAATTATTAGTATGGATTATTATACGTTCTCTGATTAATTCTGTCAACGCTACGATGTATGCAACGATTCGCATTTCAAATATTTCATATTGGGATCGCGTGTAAAACCAAGGTAGTTTCACTCAAAATTTTTTTCAAAAATATTTACCATATGACATAAAAAGATTTTTTGATTTTTGCTTTACTTTTGTGCTACTAATTTCATTTTAAAAAAATAAATTTTTAGCTTTCTAAAATTAAAAAAATATATTTAAAAAAAATGCAAAATCTTTCAATGCAACAAAAAAGTAAAGAAAAAAATAATGCGTACTCACAAAAAACTCAAAGGCATTATATTTGTATTTTAAGAAATCTAATGGAAATAAAATTATTTTTCTTATACAAAACATATATGAAATATTTTTAAAGTGGCAATATCTTGAAGTTAAAATGAAAATAAGTATATTGTCGAAAAAATCTTTTTGTAAATTATATGTTGAGTGAAACTACCTTCCTGTTTTTGTATCATGATATAAACTAAAAAATATTTTGATCAATCAACGAAAAAACTTGAGTTCGCTGTTTTCATTAGGACATACTTTTGACATCAAACCTAACATCAAGTGATATAACTCATAGGGACATTAAAATGAACAATAGAAAAAAATTATTCTAACGGCGGCGCTTGGAACAAAGTACCAGATTCCGAGAGCAGCGAAGGCTGTTCCATTTGGCAGACACTTCCCATTGCGGTATTTTCAAAATAAAAATTGCCACATCCTGCCATTGGGCTTCCCGAGTGTTCCGATGGCGTTATTCTGAGGAAAGGAAACTCCACGTTCCTTCCCTCAATTCTACTTCCTGGATCAGCCTCTCGGTTTCCTCTGTAGACCACTTCTCCTGCATTTTTTGTTCACGTTTCTGTGTGCCGGAGTGTTTTCGACATTTTGCTCCATATTTTCATCTGAAAAACATATAACTTAAACGTAAATATAAAATATTTATATATTTCATTTTGTTATTATTGTTTTTACATATACGAGTACGTGCATACATATAAACCATTCTATAAGATTGCGAGGACCTTAAATAAATTTTAAACCAAAGCTGAATGGCATATGACATCAAATCAAGAAATTACATAACTGATGAATCAAATTAAGTATTTATATGTGTACTAATATGTATCTTTTTGGAGGACTTTAGACTTAGAAGGCATATTGTCAAATACAGGGAGCAACATCTTCTGGTTTGTTGTCAGCTTCTGGCCCTTTATATATATAACTTGCTGTAAAGAATTCCTAGACATATCTCTTAATATTTTTTTAAGAGGGCTGAGTACCGTATTTTCCCAAGGGTTGCGTATGAATATTGCATTATCACTGCAGGCATCGCAAAATCCTCTAGGGTTTTTCCATCTATTAAGGGACTCAAATGAAATTTTTCAAAGGCTACTACGGGCTTTAATTTTCAATCATAAAAGTATTTCTACTTCCAAGAAAATTAAAGAATGCTCACAGCAAGATAGATTTATGTCATAAAAAAGGGTAGGAAGGATCCAACTACAGATAAAGTACATACGCCTTCTATTTTGAGTTGCTGGTGCGTTGATTTCATGTTTTCCCATTCTTCTAGGGGTCAGTTTTTAAAGAAGATACATATGTGGTTAAATAATGTGACAATAATGAGATCTGCATGTTTCTTGACATCTTTTTTAATAGTAGATAATTGCCTTAGATGTCGTTGGTTGTTATGCATTCACCTTATAGTCCGCACCTCGCCTCAAGTGATTACCATCTGTTTCTTGAGTTGGCGAATGCTTTGGCTGATAAAGAATTGACCTTAGAAGAAACAGGGAAAATCGGTGGTACCCATTTTCTGCCAATAGGTTCAAGAGTTTCTATGAGAGAGTCATAATGACATTACTTTCGAAATCACAAAAAGTTAACGAGCAAAACGGTGCATATTTTACATAAATTGGATAATTGTAGCTATGATATTATCAGAAATCATTCCATCAAATCTTCTTTAGCTATCACTTGTAGAACGCCCGATGCAAAAAACACAAAAATTTAGCCTTTCGATACCAAGTACATATTAATACTCGATACCGAACCAAAAAGTTCCTGCCCATATGTAGCATTGACACTATTTATGGTAATACCCCCCAAGTAACTCCGTGCATTCAACTGCATCGTTGCTGTACTTAAATTATTCAAGTTGAATAAATGTATACTTATCTAGATAGTGTTGGTATTTCCGTAAGCGCCTATAATAACAATTTTTTAATTGTGCTAATTTTTCAGTCATGACAATTTATTCCGTTCTCTTTTTTATTCATACTTGAAATTCGAGCTGAAATTATTGCCATTGAATACGAGTACATATTTGTCTTCACACCAGATATGTATGTAAATTTCTGAGATAAGTGCAATTAAAATCTTTTGGTCGTTAAGATTTATTTTGACTATACTTTAATATGTTAAATACGGAAAAAGTATGTACTTGCATATATAAGCAGCTGGATAAACTTTTTGTATTTTTAAAAGCATATTTCTATATATACGCACATATATCTTTATGTAGCCGTATAAAATATAACTAAACAACATGTATAAAAAATGCTTAGTCCTTTGTAAAGAAATACGATTTTGGTAGTTAATTTTTAGAATTGCGAAACTTTTTGTACGATAATTCTTGATATATAAAAAATCCCTAATAGGTCGTAAAATTAATACGGTTAGAACCTGCTAAAATTAAGAAACAACTAGATTTTAAGTAAGGATGCGTGACATCCTTAAAATTCATACTAACTTAATGAAAATTTTTTTGCAATCAAAAATATTTATTTTTTGGATCTGCTTAAGCAAAGCTTAATAACAAGTTTTAGAAATGTTATAACTACTAAATTACTGCCTTAAGGGGTTACATACGTCCAGCAGCATCAAAAATGCGCTAAAACAAAAACTGTTTTCAGAAGGGATAACAATAGAAATAAATATAAAGAAATTTTATACAATGTTTATTGGTACTTAAAGTTTATAAAAAAATGTATTTTAATTTTTCTTTACAAAAATTAGTACATAAAATATCACGTGACCCAAAGTACAATGAAAAAAAAGTTGCTCCACGGTCTGCATCATTTATCCTTGGAATGTTGATGGATCTGTAAAAATAAAAAAAATTCTTGTAAAATGAAGTTGTAGTTATAGCCTGTCGAGCCGAATTTTTTAATTTCGAAAAATTTTCCAATTTACGGAATTTAGAAAAAAAGTATGCGTTTTACGTCATAAATGTCACACTTTAATTATGTTCATAAAATTTTTTAATAAAAATATCGAAAATACGACAGACTATAGAGAAAACATTTGCGAATATTTTAAAAAAAATCGCATCAAAAAATGTTAAAAACTGTATGAGTTATCATGCAGACCGTGCCGGGAAAAGTAGTTTCGAGAAAAACGCGTTTAAACTTTCATGTGCCTCAAACGAAGGACAGATACCTGTGTGCATTAAACTCTCGTCGGGCGGTCTGATTTTCTACCATAACTTTGTATCAATGGGGAATTTTTACAATCGACTTTCACAGAAATATGCCTAAAACTATAAAGAATAATAACCTATAAAAAAAAATCGATTTTTTGAAAATTCTGGACGTATGTAACCCCTTAATCTATTAATAACTAATGGACGTCAGGTAAAACGTTGCTATTCAAAAAACTGACATATTCCTACTTCGAAGGTGTGTTCGGCGTACTGGTCCCGAAACGCTTCCTTGATTGCCATAATTGGATACTCCACTGAGATAAATTTATTTGCTTTAACTGTAAACCGTCCGTTAGTAAGATTTAGTAGGAATATCTGATGGAAGTTTTTTGGCAAAACAATTTTGGTATTTTTTATGACTCCATGAGCTTTGCCAACCCCTGCTTGAGTCACTCTAAGAAATATTACTGAGCAATAGTATAGCAGCTCAAATACCTTCCTGGTTCAAATGGTATTGCGATGGACTCGCTCTATTGTAACATGTTTTTGGGGAAAACTGAATTGAAGAAAAATAACCTGGTGAAATAATCTAGAGAACAAGAGAAAAGTTTGGATAGCACAGGCAACAGGTGCAAGCCGATATGATGATGGTAGCGTGCGTCTTTTCCGAATTTGCCTATTCTGATGATCTGTGATTTTTTCCCGCATTCGGAAGATATCTACCTATGTTCAAAGAAAGAGTAATGATGATCTGTGATTTTTTCCCGCATTCGGAAGATATCTACCTATGTTCAAAGAAAGAGTAATGAGTTTGCCGTTAGTCTTAATCTCACTGTAGGCAAAACAGATCGTATAGAACTAATAAAAAATTTTATGTGATGACATTAAAAAGTATAATTTGAAGGCGACACATGTTTGATAAAAAATTATGATGGTTAATAATTTCACGAACCCACTTACGAATACGTTTTGAGAAACGTGAAGATGATACTTTAAGGGATATATTGGCTCGTATTATGAGCTTTGTTATAAAGCCTTCGCTACTTGTTACCCCTGCAGCTAAGGAGTAATCGTAACTGCACCTAATAAGTGCAATTTTATCGAATAAATTCGTCCCAGACACACTTTCTACTTTTCAAAATTTTATGTGAGTCAAGTGATAAATACATTTTTTTCGAATAGATTGGTCCCAGGTCTACTTCCCGGAAAAGCCTTTCTTAGCGGGTATGATCAGTGGTTTTGGGTGTGGGTTGATCTGTCAGTCATTCAGGACATACAAAAATAATAATGATATATAAATTAAAATGAAAGGAAAAAATAGTTTCATTTGAAAAGTGAAATCGAATGTTAGTTTCAACATTTTCATCCAAATAAAATTAACTTTTGGAAGGAGAATAGTAAAAATATGTTTGCTGGAAGTAGATACGAAGATGTCAGGGTTTCACATTCACAAGGAGATGAAGCTTTGAGGGAGCTGATAAGAAGTATAAAACGATTAAAAACCCGTCCGAACCCGCATATATTCTCACTGCTACAATCTTATTAAGCAACATTAAGCAAATTTCTTTTTGAAAATTGAAAATTATCTGTTAATGGCACCAGTCTTCATTTGCTAATTTATACTAACAAGTAAACTATGGGAAATTCGCACTGAATTATAGAAAATTTTCATTGAAACAGAACCCTAATCTTACAACGCTCTGATGTCCGTTGTGTTAAATTGGCTAAATGGTGCGTGAAATACTTGACAATAAGGCACACATTTTTACATTAATATATATTAAAAATATTGAAAAATCCCAAGCAATAGTTGCACTTTGAGCGGCTTTATTTTTCTAACGTGTCGCCTGAAGTTGTGATGCGTCATTAGAAGGCAATTCGAGAATGTTTCCGTTTATGGAATTCCCAGTTTAATACGCGACTGTTATATGTAAAAACATACCTACATACATTTAAAAATGTAAATTATCTTCTACCTTTGATTTGCTGTCGTCACATTAATCAGATCGATTGGAAAATATGAAGTTGTTAAAAAACAAAAACGAATGAAAAATATGCCACAAACACTATAAATCGTCTTTAAAACTGGCACAACTCGAATATTCTCAATTTTGTGGGGACACATGGAACTTGTTCATTGATATCCTACCTACTTATGTGCAAAATTATAGTTCATTTTTTATATACCTACATATATACGGATGATAATGTGTTTTAATTAATTTTTTTTATGAAAAACCGGCCGTAAATGTTATGAAAAAAGGTAAGCTTAAAAAATTTTGTTTAGTCAGAGAGAGAGAGAGATAGATTTAAAATTTAAGTTTTTATGGTAATTTCCTTACAAGCCGTGTACATTTCAGAAATAGTTTTGTAAGCTTAAAAATATTCTTTTTCGTTTTCAAAATTTTGAGTTATGCCTTATACGCAAAAGCCGGTGTGGTTTGGGTACCTTCTTTATTTTCTTTGCAAGGCGACTTGCAAACATTGTTTTGCATTCCATACCACATCTGCGGGTAATAATTTTTATATTAAATGACGATGTATTTCGTGTTTAAGTGTTAATTAATGCACATGTGTGTATTTATATATTGTAAATATGTGTAAAAATATATGTACGTATATATGTACATATATAAAAAATTTTAAATATAGTAAAATGATTCCAGTGCTGTAAAATACCTTTTTTTATTTTAAAGATCAGTTTCAATATACAATAAGAATACTAGATTTCGTCCGCGACTTTATCCGCATAGAATTTTACAATTTTAAATTATTTTTATGCAGTTTATTTTATTATAATATTATCAATTATTATGTTAAAGCATTTATGTACTTATAAAATATACAAGTTTTTAATCAATTATCTAGCAAATCTAAGTCCAAATAGGATTTTTTCTTTTTTTTTTTGAAATGGATCGATCTCAAACCCACTTCCTGGAAGAATAAGTATTTCCAATGGTAATTTAAACAAGAGGCTGCTCCCGTATTAAGTTTTATGAAAATCGAACGATTTAAAAATAAATCTAATTTTTTTGAGTAGATTATTCCCAGGTCCGGCAAAATACTTTTCATCATATGCCTACTTTATATGCAGAGCACGTCCCCCATGTTTCATGTATTCACGATTAATGGTTTAGCTAGTGGGTAGATCCATCTGTCGTTCAGGACATAGGTATTTATTTGGTTTAATAAAAAATAATCCAATATTTTTGTATTAAATTGAAAGCTTTATTTAGCACAGTTAGAATTATCCCATATGAGTAACATGTGAACCGTTTGGGAATGACTCTCTCATAGAAATCCTCGTCCTTATTGACAGAAAATTGGGACAATCGCTTTTTAGAGGCTTCTCTTGAGGTCAATTTTGCAAAAATCATTCGCCATGGGCAGACGCAGATAATAATCACTTGTTGGGAGGTCTGGACTATTAGGTAAATTCATAAATATCTCCCAAACAAGCTCTTGGAGCTTTTGGCAAATAACTACCGATGTGTCTGGCGCTGTCCGGATGAAAATTCTCCTGTTGGCGAAAACTGGATGATTGATTTCTTTGGATGCTCCCATTTCTGAAAACAAATTTGGCGCATGGTAAATATTTAGCCAATGGTGGATTTTACAGGTCTAAAGTTACACCGAGAAGGTCCAATCATTTTGCTCGATAGAACCTTATATGGGATATGGAGAAGGCAGGCTGTGGGATCCTCCTTTTTATGGATTGGTCAGAGCACACTTAGGTTCCTATCATCACACATGCTCCCATTCGATATATTTTGCAAATAAACTGATGGATGCATATTATTATTTCTTTGCCGTTGTACAATATTTGAATAGTTCGATGAACGATCCATCGACTCTCGCAGGCGATCGATTTCTAGTCTAACTTTTTCATAGTCGGACAATGAAACATTTGTTGCAACGTCATCAATACTTTGTTCTTCAGTAAGTAGTTTACTGTTCTTTGTCCTACAAGAGTTTGCTATGGTCTTGAGATTTTCTAAAATTTGTCGTAACCTTTCGTACAATCTTCGAAAATTATCTTGTCGGTCGGTTTCTATAGCACTTCACACTTACGTATCTCGGTCTCTATCTTTTGTTGTCTGCACATGCAACTTGCTTCCTTCTTAAATTTTCGCATACGGATTTTTTCACTGCTCCACGGCAATCCTCATAGTAGCAGCTGGTTCTACGTCCTTTTTTGAAAAACAATAGTTTCGTTTGCAGCTGTATGTAGGGAAGTTTAAGCAGTGCAGCATTCATGAGTACACTACAGATGTTGATAAAAAGTATCCTTGGTCACATCGTCTTTCTGTTTCATTGGCAAATGGGCGCGTTCATCCACAAAAGTGAATGTCAATTCCACGACGTAGTCACTCTTCCAGCATGAATCCGACACCAAATTTTTGCTCCTTTATATGGCCACATTAGTAGATTTTACAAGGACCTATTTGCTTCCGTCCTTGTCCCGTCTATCGCTCTTCGTCAGTCTTTAATTTGATGAGGACATCAAACAGCTAAACTGTGATACCTTCCCAATTAAGGGATCGAGCGTTCCAGGTGGATGTCCATAAATTATACTCCTTAATACGTGGTCGTCAATAAAAGGGGGGTCTCGCATCCGAGGCGCTGTTTTGCTTTAGACCTGGGTTACACAGCGCAAAACCTAGCTAAGGAAGTAGGCTTTAATTTAGATCATATTTATATAGCGGACCGCTTGCTTCAAAACCCATGTCTGGTCGCAGCCGCATTTATGGTGAACAAATGCTACAATTAGACTTCACCTTTAGCCATGACCCAAGGCTCCACACGCATCTTTCAAAAGGGTTGCCTACATTTCCGTGGTCGCAAGATTAGGTATTGAGTATCGCCCAGTGACTGTAACTGCATAACTTGAAGCTTGATTACAACCCAAACGACGGGTTTTTACTCCTTAAAAATATCGTTTTGAAACACTGCTCGGATTTTCTATATTCAATTGCAATAGTTATTGTAAACAGATAAATGTTTAACCCTGAAGGAATTTAAGGAACTTAAAAATAATGAAAATTCATGGAAACTTTTTTAATTTTTTTAATATTTCAAAAATAGGACTTTATTTATCACTAGCCCTATTCGATATCAAGTTATATCGCAAGTGTGGATTTTTGGAAATTTTATTTGGTATTGAAATGTTCTGGTGATTTCAGTTTGCTCATTTTCCCGAAAATACAAATCAAACATTTTCATGTCGTATATTTTTTTTGTTTAAATGTGACTTCTAACATGACTATGACATTGAGGTTAATGCTTTAATGGTAAACGATGCCAGAATTTAGTTATTACTACCTTCGCTTTCTACATGCCAAAATCTATTTCGCATGTCGGCGTTTGTGGAGGCTTAAAAGAGCGGAACACCCCACCGACCCATTGTCACCATCAGATTAACTGTGCGAATCGCACTTTACTCAAAATGTTATCGCAAACATTGAAGGTCATTTTGTTGTGTAACTGCCACTTGTTAAAAACGACCCAAAAATATCGTCATAAATCGCTTCTACTTGTTGGAGCAACGCTTAACGAAGAATATTGAGAAGATATTTTCACCATATTACTTTATCCCACATCATTGGTTTAACAAAAGGTTCTCTGTGTTTGTCAAAGCTTTTGAAATTATAAGACATTAAACGATTTTGTCACTTCAAATTTGTTTAAAAATTCTTTAATAATGAGGAAACTAATGAACCAAACTGCCTACAGGGTGTTTGCAAATAAATCTGCACATCATGCACAACGTCTACATGCCATACCGGCGCTCCACTAATCAATTGACATAATCGAGCTAGTTAATAAATTGAATAAAATATTTGCTTACCTAATGAAGATGAAGTTTATGCCAAAACAAAATAATAATGCAATTGCTAATGCGTTAGAAATTCCGTAGTTCAGTATTAAGCGAACACTCGTAAGCGACGAATCGTGCGGTAGACGCGTCGTATACGTTACTATTAAAACCGAACAGTTTTAAAAAATAAAAATAAAAGAAATATCCTTCAGCACAAGAATGTACATTCATAACTATTACTCACACATCATACTAACCATTTTGTTATTTTTCTACGTACCACTCACATGCTGTCGTCCCCAAGAGGCAGATACGAATGGTGATACTACTGAGCCACTGCGCAATGGACGTTATGTGCCCGAGTTGCATGGTGCTCACCTTGGCAAGTATAGGCATGATGAGAGTGGTACATATCGTCACGTGAAAGTACCCTACGATGGTGGCTATGGTGATCGCGGCCTGATGTATATACATGATGAACGTGCTATGCCACCGCGTCGTCCTGGTGAAGCTGGCGGTCTGCGTTTGGGCCCCAAAGATCATTTACGCTTTTCTATAGATTTCAATTTTGATGGCAGTGGTTGGCAAATTGTCGAATTCGATTGGGTGAACGATGATAATGTGAATAGGCACTATGACTATAAGTTTGAGAATCAATTGTGGCCCTCGGAAGGTGGGAAATATCTAATTTAAAATAATAACACAAGATCTTTTGCTTTGTAATGCTAAACGAATCATGTATCCTGCGTGTGTTTATGTTTTTTAATTAGGCTATAATGCAGCTGCTGCTAAAGTGGAGGCTTCTTCAACTGCCGAAACTCCAACATCAACCAACGTGCATCTGTCGGGCGAATATCAAGATGATATTTATAATGTTAACTATTCGAACGATGATGTTGTGAACACCCCACATGTTAGTTGATTAATTTCAAATATTTATATAACGGTATGCTAACATACTTTTACTTGCAGCAAATTATAAGTGAAGTACTCGACTACATTCAGGACAATATACTGCCAACTCTAAATAAATAAAATGCGCAGTTTGGCTTGCTTTCATATTTCCTGTTATTCTTAAAATTATTATCAACACTACGATCTACTAAATGTGGACTAATAAACAGATAATTGAGCTTTAAAAACATAAATATGCTTGTTTAATATTAACTATTAAATTTAAGTTGAGGATTTTGGTACAAAATTTGGTGCTCTGTTATTGGGAATTCAAAAAGTAAAACTAAATCGCTTTTGAAAGGCAGACATTAATGGAACACTAAATGATTAGATACTTTCTTTTCATACTTCATTGAATGGGGTTTGAGAATCCACAAACTTATTGGGAACTGAACTTTTGTTTTTAGCACTCTGGGACCTTCTGAACAGGGGATAATTCATTGTGATATATTGAGGTCATTTGCCGCCGTAATTTACCATATTTCGTTCGATAGCCCAATAACTTTAGAGTAGCATTTCGTTTTCTCTCACTAAACTCTACTTAGTACTTTACTACAGCCTTCTACAGTACATAATTGATCTTTTATTTATGTACTTGTTATGGGCGTCTGAAATTGCCGAGAGTTTTTGTACTACACAATGTCTTGGCAAACATCGTAACTCGGTCGGAGGCGGCTTAGAATAAACTTTAGGTCTCACCATTTGTTGGAAAAACATCAAGATGCATGCCATATACATAAAGAGCTCAGTCAAAACAGCCTCGGCAGTGCAAAGCGTGAATTTATAATTTATTTAATCTTATACTGTGCTACATTATATCGCTTTTCATCCCTGCCGTCCTTTTTCACGGCTTTTACTCTTGATGTTGCTGTTTTAATCACAAAAATATCTCCAAATTTGGTTTTGAGGAATATTGTGGGAGTGACAGTCCTTGGCCGGATAAAATTCCAGGTAGTTCCGGTATCGTATATCGGGCAGACGCGGAAACTTATTTATTAGTCGCCTCTTAATCATAATTCGCAGGGGTATTCTTAATCTTGATCTAACTGCGCGTAAGAGAATTTCAGTTTCATATAAAGGCTAATATATTTTCTCCTTTTTCTTTTATACTTATTTGATGAATGAATCCAGATAGTACGATCTCCGCATACAGTTTGATCGCTCCATCTTCAGTAATAGAGCTGAAGCTACTTTCACTTGTTCGGATATACCAAGGTAAGTAAAGGAATCTTCTTGAAGAGTTATCTATCTAAGTGGGTTTTGGCTTGGCAAATTTTATTTTATTTTTGTAAATATCTTAGCTTTCTTATATTTTGCTCAGCTTACCATAGATATCGTAAAAGTTATGGAAAAGGAGATAAAAGGCAAAGAATGTTTCAGAGTCCTAATTTAGCTTCGACAAATACAGCTAAGTATTAAAGTTATTATTAAGTGTATTATTGTTCTTCCTACATATTTTTATGCACATATGTACATACAATGAAAACTTTAAGCGTGTTTTTCTCAAAATCACGTTTTTCACACTGGGAGGACACATTGTGCGGACTCTATTGCATAGATTTATCTGAAATTTGGATGGTAGCTTCACAAATACAGTTTTTTTAGAAATACGTAGACGTTTTTCGATTAAATGTAAATTTTTTTTAAATAATTTAGTGCGTATTTTTTTAGTCAAAAATCAATCATTTGAAAAAAAAGTGTGCCGCTTCCATAAAATTAAATAGTAAAATAAATCCTTGCGTACTTCCAAAGACCATAGTTTGTAGATTATAAAACTCTTTGCTTTTCGGTTCTAGGTCTCATCCTGTAGAAGAAGTCGGTCCTCCTTTCAAAAAAATATGGATTATCACCGCCATTTTGTAACAAAATAATAATAAAAGAATATTTTTCTATACTTCAATATAGTTAAATACAAGTTCTATTCCTATCCCATATTCCTACAATATATTTAAAAAAATGAGTCTATTTTTCAACCTCTAGAGTGGCTTTACCCCTTAAGCAAAAAAGCGAAATAGGTATCTTGTAAATTGAACCATAAATCGAGTTTTCGATAAAGTTAGTGTCTCTGGTTCACTTCCTGTATCATATTGTAAATCTAAGCCATTTAAAACTTTTCTTTATAATATTAAAAGGTTATATGGTAAAACTAAAAGATTTTGTAGAGCGCCGACTTAAAATATTTTATTTTGCGCTGTGACCACTTTATGTAGGAATGTAATGCAGGGGTCTAGAGATACGTCGCTTAGGGCAAAGTCCACTAGTGTATGTATATATTTAATTTATTTGGTCAATGGGAGGCAGATCTGGATTTTATTGCGCGTGAAATATTGACATGAAATATTTCACTTATTTTTCTGGAATCTAAAAACACGTTGAACGAATTTCTCTAAGATTTGAGCTTTATTTCTGAAATGAATGGTTTAACGGTCCACTGATCATAAAAATCTGATTTATACGTTAGAAATAATATGAATCTGAGACTCAATTGAGTACCAAATGCGATTAAAATTTTTTTTATTTATATTTTTATTTTAAGACGGGAAGCTGGTCTAGAGAAATCAATCGAAATGCTATGAAATAGGTTAAATAATACAGGTTTCATGGTACAAATACAAAATTTTTCCTGTGAATTAATTTTAAAATGTCCGCTGTCCAGCATTTCTCCGAAGACATGAACTACTTAAATATTGTCCTGGATCATAAACAAATTTTTTTTTAGTTTATAATACATACCGCGTCGAATGAAAAATGTGTGCATTTAGACATTTTTGCCGGCATCCATCTTTTGGTAAGTTATTTCTAAGATCTTAAAGCACTTTTTAAGACAAACATTTTTTTTCGATTTATTATTTTTACTAAAGTTAATTCTGTGATTACAATAATCTGACAGACTAGATATACAAATTTAGTTAATACTAATACGGCAAAACCAAGCTTCGAGTACTGGCTTGCCAAAAAAACAAAAATTATAAAAAATTAATTTAAATAAAAAATTAAGTTAAATTTTCTAATTGCGGTCACCTCACGAATGTATTTCTGACATGAAACAAAAGCCCAGCGGACGTTTGGAGTCGACTTAGGATAAACTGTACATCCCTTCATTTGTTGGAAAATTAAATGACAAAGACACACGCAATAGATTGGAGGAGGAGCTCGGTCGAACATCGCTTCTAAGTGCTGAAAGCGCCAATTACGGGTATATTAGTCATATACTCGAAATGTACAGAAACTGAGAATGTATTTTACATCGAAAAACAAATCTTTAAATGGCGAAATCAAGATAAAGAGTTTTGCTAATATTCAACTCAGTCGGTGAACGAGTAATTTGGGCGAGGAAATAATAATTGGTTTAAGATGAAAAATTATGATGTTGAAGACATTTTGTGCAACCTTTAGTACCAGAAATAAGGTCATAAATAAACTTTATATGCTGCAATGTGCCTCTGTGGCTAAGGGGCTTCAGTGATATAAGCCTACATCGTTCCCAATATGGTGGCCAAGAAAATGGAGTGGTTGAAGGGCAAATCAGATGAATCTATTGGAATTTGTTAAGTAAACTTGATTCTAAATTAAAAAGCCATTTTCTAGTTTTGAATGAAGCTTAGAAGTTCTTATCAGAACGAATCAAAAATACTAAATTTAAATAAAATTTCGGAACCACACAGTTATTAGTGATTGCAAGATCTGTAAATTCTTAAACCTTGAGGAGGGCAAAATTAGAAAAAATAATTTGAAAGCATTTCTTAATATTAAGCAATAGTTTGTTTTTGATCCTCTATGAAGTTGGGCTATTTAGTTGTTGTTGCATTAATCTGACATCAGCTGAACAAGTAATTTTGCTAAACAGCTTTAAGTCATTGATATAAAGTAAAAAAATTTCGCATGTTTCAAGTAAATCACAATACCATTATTAAATAGGAAAGATATGAAAGAAAAATTACTTTCCTGAGAAACACATGAGTGTGCTGCAAAAGCTAAGTCCTATGCTTCAATCTCAATATCTCAATCATGAATGAAAAGTGGTATGAAAACCCAGTCGCTCGAGTTTCTACAGCAGAATAGAGAAATCGGTGGAAATAGTACCTATTTGTCAACCAGGCATAAGACATGAGATGTAACAAAAATGTTAGCTTTGAAATCCAGCGCAGATTCACTCTTGCAAACAGTTACTACTTTAGACTGAGTAGGCAATTGAAAATGAAAGCCCTCTCTCGTCGAACCAAAACCAAGCTCTACAAGTTCCTCGTTATTTCCGCTCTACTGTATGGTGTAGAAGCTTAGACGATATCGAAATCCGATAGCAAGGACACATACCGCAGCGAATGAAGAGATAGCGACTACGCTGGCTAGATCATGTTGTCCCAATGGAAGAAAGCACTCCAGTTTTGAAAGTAGTATTCCATGCAGTAGCCGCTAGTGGAAGCAAAGAAGAGGAAGACCTCCATTTCGTTAGAAGTTGGAAGGATCAGATATAGAGTTACTTGGTTTCACATGGTACTTCCAACTGGCGTCAAACAGCGAAGCGAAGGAACAAATTGCAGGCTATATTTGATTCGTCTATGATTACGTCAGCGGTGCTTATGACAATGACGTAAAAGAAGAAGCATTCATAGCTTATAAAGGTTTTTTTGTTATTGACCAATATCGATTTAAAACCTTATTAACCATTACTCTGGAAACAAGCGTCGCAAGGCTTTTATAAGCTATTGAAGTATTTCAGGCATTTTTCCCAATCTGGAAACACAACATCTTTTAGACCGAGTTTGGCAGGCCTTCAGGATAGAATGTTGCCAGATCCGCTTTAAAAACACGTTTTATTTTTTTTCTCTGAAATACAGTTCTCACATCAATTTACCTCTTCATTTAAAAATTTTGCATTATGTTTGTTTATTAGTGTAAGCCTGCTTTACAACTGGAAATAATAAGAACAATATGTGTCCAAAAATTAAATTAGAAGGCCTGTACTTTATTCTCTTTTAAAATTTGCAGCTGTTATCGAATACAGATGGTTTTATACTGACTTAGAACGATGCATATTTGCTACATATCAAAAGATTTATTAATGATAATTAAATAAAATGCGAATCACACTAAATTCCCAATATGACAAGAGTGTATGTTTCAATAAATGTAATAAATTCAATTTCACAGCATTACTTCTTGGCATTTGCTTCAAGATAGGCCAACAACTTGGCTACATATGGTGGTGGAGTGGGCAAGTGTGCTCCTTGCGGCACAAATCCATTATCATCAGCTACATAATCAACGCGATATAGCACACCATCATCGCCAGTGTATTCGTAAAAGCCCGAAGAGCGTAAGCCATCCGCTTCCGGTGCTAATTTCTCAATGCGGCCATTCTCTTCGGCCATAATACCATTTTCCGTTTCATAGCTGTAAGAAGATAAAGTTTCAGTAACTGTAAAACATACTTTCAGGCGGTAAACTAATCAAACAATTTGTTATAAATGTTAAGAGCAGAGAATGCGTAATAGCCGCATGTATTCAGCTGCTGCAGAATGTTAACAGTTAATGTTAACAATGATATCTACATGTATTTAAAAACCAATCATAATAAACAAATATTCACAAATTTATATGTAAATACATTTACATAAACCAAAATAGAATATATTAATACAAAACATCAATAAAATAATATATGAAAGATAAAATAAAATGAAATGAAATAAAATAAAATAAAATAAAATAAAATAAATTAAAATACAATAAAATAAAATAAAATAAAATAATTAAAATAAAATAAAATGAAATAAAATAAAATAAATTAAAATAAAATAAAATAAAATAAATAAAATACAATAAAATAAAATAAAATAAAATAAAATAAAATAAAATAAAATAAAATAAAATAAAATCAAATAAAATAAAATAAAATAAAATAAAATAAAATAAAATAAATTAAAATAAAATAAATAAAATAAAATAAAATAAAATAAAATAAAATAAAATAAAATAAAATAAAATAAAATAAAATAAAATAAAATAAAATAAAATAAAATAAAATAAAATAAAATAAAATAAAATAAAATAAAATAAAATAAAATAAAGTAAAATAAATTAAAATAAAATAAATAAAATAAAATAAAATAAAATAAAATAAAATAAAATGAAATAAAATAAAATAAAATAAATTAAAATAAAATAAAATAAAATAAAATCAAATAAAATCAAATAAAATCAAATAAAATCAAATAAAATAAAATCAAATAAAATAAAATAAAATAAAATAAAATAAAATAAAATAAAATAAAATTAAATAAAATAAAATAAAATAAAATAAAATAAAATAAAATAAAATAAAATAAAATAAAATAAAATAAAATAAAATAAAATAAAATAAAATAAAATAAAATAAAATAAAATAAAATAAAATAAAATAAAATAAAATAAAATAAAATAAAATAAAATAAAATAAAATAAAATAAAATAAAATAAAATAAAATAAAATAAAATAAATTAAAATAAAATAAATAAAATAAAATAAAAGAAAATAAAAGAAAATAAAAGAAAATAAAAGAAAATAAAATAAAATAAAATAAAATAAAATAAAATAAAATAAAATAAAATAAAATAAAATAAAATAAAATAAAATAAAATAAAATAAAATAAAATAAAATAAAATAAAATAAAATAAAATAAAATAAAATAAAATAAAATAAAATAAAATAAAATAAAATAAAATAAAATAAAATAAAATAAAATAAAATAAAATAAAATAAAATAAAATAAAATAAAATAAAAAAATAAAATAAAATAAACTAAAATAAAATAAAATAACATAAAATAAAATAAAATAAAATTGAATGACAATGCTTAAAGTTAAATAAAGTGAAAAAATAAAGCAAAATAAAATTAAATGTGTTAGTTAGTTTAAATAAGATAAAATAAAAAAAAATAAAATAAATCAAAAGAAAATAAATTAAATTAATTAAAAGATAAAGAAATAACTGTGTATTTTTTGGTTTCTATTGTAATACATGCTTCAAAATTGTTGATCCGATGAGCATATTTAAAATCACTGTTAATAAACTATATTTGCACTTGCGACACTTACATATAGTGATAACCATCTTGTTCTTCTTTATCGAATAGTTGCAGGATGCGCCAGCCATTACCACCTTCACCAGTTCCTTTACCCTTCGGTAATGTAGCTGCAATATCCACTACCGCTGGCTTCGGCGCCGGCCTTCGTGGAGTAGTATTTTGTAAAGCTGATCCTGCGCCATTTGCAGCTCCGTTACCAGCTCCAAGCGCGCCATTGCCCGCTCCAAGCGCACCATTGCCCGCTCCAAGTGCACTATTTCCCGCTCCAAGTGCGCCATTGTTTGATCCAGGGCGTCGAGCTCCTCCTCCGGAAGCGCCTGCGCCACCAGCACCACCACCACCACCTCCACCTGGTCCAAATCGATCCTGATCGCCTTCATATTGGCCACCAGCACGATCGTCATGCACATAAGGCACATCTTGATGGACATATCTGCCATCATTACCGCCACGATATCGACCATCACCGCCACCCTTATAACGGCCATTATTATTGGCTTGATAACGACCGTCCCCACCTCCTCCTCCGACGTTTGGACGAGTTCGAGCACCAGCAAGAGTCGCCACCACCGGTGGGCGATAACGTCCGCTGTTCTGCGCATCCACAAACGCCACTGCAACCAAAATGAGAAGGAGTGCGATTATCTGTAACGAGTTATAGGAAAGAAGTGATTGATCCTGTTCGGTAATCCGTAATCCTTGGGCGTGATGAGCTCACTTACCTTCACTTGGTGCGACATGACGGACTTTTTGCGCGTTTAATACTTGTAAATGAAATGAATGTTGATATCAATTGCTGGCGCTTTTATAGACACATTACTATTTCCACGGCTGGTTGTATTGCTTCTAAGCAAGTTATTGTCAGATTGAGGCTTACACATGTGTCGTCTTCAAATGGACATCAACGCCCAGCTATGAAACAATCTCGTTTGCTTGAACGCATTTACTTGCACCAATAAAATGTCACATTTTACGATGTTGATATTGATAGTTGATGATGCGCCGGTGTTGATGAGATGTGATGAGTTGAAATGTAATGGGAGGATGTGTAATCGCAAAATTATGAAACTCATTCCAGGCATTAAAATGGCTCTTCTACATTTGTTTGTGTGTGGTGAAGTGCGTCATTCCGATTGCAGTAGTTACAAAATTTATTTGATATTTAATTAAGTGGCTGGAAAATCCACATTCATACTATAATACATATTTATTTATGTGTACTCGTACATGTACATATAAGCGAGTAAAGAGTTTGTTTCAAAACGAAGCGTGATAAATATTATGATTGATCTAATGGCCGTGTTGAAGATAAGTTATTGCAACTAATAAGCCACTTAACTAAGAAATTAATTCTAATTTATATATATATATATTTTTATTCATATTTTAAGAATCAGAGTAAAATTAAAATACTTTAAAATGCAAAACAACAATTTGTTGCGTTGTGAACTAAAGTTTTACTTATTTTCTGCTACGTAAATATAAATTTTCTTCACGCATATATGGAATTTGTAAATTTCGATGACTCTAAGGCCTGAATCGAAGAGGGATTGTCCGCTTAGACTTTAGACTTTACATATCCCTAAAGGAAAAAGTATAATGGTGCGATATCACACGATCTTGATGGCCAATCGATCGGCCCAAAACGTGGAATTATCTGCTCACCGAGTGTTCTCTAAATAAATCCATTGATTGATGCGATGGTTGACGGTTGTGGTCGAAGGGCAGTGAGCCAGCACAAACGATCTAAGGACTAGGATTGATGGTCGGTTTTGTAGTGAGTTTGGTGGGATTAGCAAGGAATCATCCACTATGAGCCGCACCCCGACGGTTAATATCTTAATTCAGACCTATAATGTCAGCAATTGGACCACCTGAAAGAACCAATGCCCCAAAAAGCGCACAGCTCTGGCCAACTGGAGGTGAATTGTGTTTCTTCTGGGCAACACCAGAACACGCACATCGATAGTGACTCGCTAGAAGCTCCAAGAGTTTGGTTGGGAAGTTCTTATGCATTCACCTTATAGCCCGTTTATCGCACTAAATGTTTACCATCTGTTCCTGACTTTGGAAAATGATTTGTCTAGTGTAGAATTAGTCTCAAGAGAATTCTGTGAAAATCGATTGCCCTAATTCTTTGCCAATAGGGACAAAGGTTTCTATGAGAGAACATTACCCATCAAAAAGCAAAAAATTATCTAGAAATAAATACGGTGCACAGACTTAGGAAATTGCAGAAATAATTTTCGGCCGAGCTCTGTCTCCGATTTGTAGTAAGCGTCTTGATGTTTCTCCAACAAATGGAAGAACTCGCAGTTTATTCAAAGCCGCCTCCGAACGGCCGATGAATTTTTATGATTTTCCATGTCAGAAATACACTCGGGCTTGACAGTCCCTGCCGAGGGGCTAACTCTATTAGATATATTAACTTAATTTTTTATTTAAATGAACTTTCTTTAATTAAGGATATTGGTCGGCTATTACGGCTGTATCCAGAAGTCAAATGGCGAATGAACGACACCTTGCAGAGAATCGCTAGATACTCTAATGATCTCCCATTTCTTTAAGTGCTCTGAGAAATGTCTTGCTCCTCAAAACAGCTTCCTAAAAACTACAATCAATGTTGAATCTCATTTAGTGGGTATCGTAAGCCCCAACACGGAGGAAATGACAATGAGATCTTTCTAATCCTTAGACGGCATCTTTCCTGCTGAATTACAAACATCAGCAGACATTCTATCCTCTTTATTGTATAAAATATACTCTGCCTATATCTCCGTTGGGCATATTCCTACCGGCGCATCCGCAAACAGATATACCAAAATTGTAACCGCACAGGGTGGAGTTCTCTCTTCCCTCCTTTGGTATCTCGCAGCTAACACACTGCTTGGCAAACTAAGAAGAATGGGCTACGAGAACTAAGAAGAACGGGCTGCGGAATGATAGTGGAAACAATTGGTGCAGAGATTGTGGACTGAATATAAGTCCTTCAAAGACTCCTTACCGGAATAAGATGAGGATTAAGACCGCATATAGTTTACTGGCTATATGAAGCGGTAATAAGACCCATATTACGAGTATATTACGAAGTCACTGTGCGGCCGGTACTAGACAAAGCTACCTACAGTTCAGCGGATAGCCTCTATATCATTGCAAGAGCGCTGACTCTCTTGGCTTCAAAAAGCAAAACTCTACAAGTCACACATTATTACCGTCGAAACATATGGTGCAGAGGCGTGGAGTCTTTGAGAGAAAAGTTTTGACTCTCGTCAAGAGAGTGCTTTACTTTTCATTCATTGTTGTTGGTGTTAATCTGGTGTTGCATATTTACGATTTCAAAGTTATGACTGTCAACAGTGACGTGGGAGCCGAGTCGTTGATTCGATGACTGTTTGTTTGATGACAGGAGATACTCGTATTTCGCATTGTCCTCGCTCACTACCAAACCAGCTTCGCTTCCTCATCCAGTCTGAAGAAAGCAGAACTAACGGCGCCGTTTTTGACGATTGATATGGCATATGACAACAGTTGTACACTCTTGTAAAGTATAGTAATTTGCGTATCTTGTATATTTACCTTTGGAGCAATCAATTAAAGAGGTCACACGATAACACATCGCACATCGTCTGAAGCTTTGTTTGCCATCGAATGGAGATGTTCTTACCGATCTTGGCGGGAGTAGAAAATATTTTGGTTGACTGTTGGCATTGCAGATTTTAAATGTCGAACCTTCCATGTGTTTGTTGACGGGCATTCTTTGCTGCACAGAGGCGGGTGAGTATTCTTGGTTCGGGTCGATGTTACGTCGTAGAAGTGTACGCAATACTGAAGATATATTATCCATCTACCGCAACTTGATCGATATGGGAACAGTACCTTGATGATTTTGTTTGTACTAGTGTCAAGGACTACAGACAACCAAATTTCGAGCCCCGACGATGTCGATCAGCATCAAGCCATTTAGAGATGTTTCGTCGTGGGAACTGAATTTTTCAACAACTGTACCGAAGATACCTTCTTTGTCCACCCTGACGTTAAAGTCGCTGAAGACAGTTTTCTAAGGGACTGTAATTCAGTGATATATTAAAAAATTTCGATTTGACGAGGATTTTGGCGGGAAGTTCAGCCATCGAGGTTAATGCCAAAGCTCAACGACGGAATATCATTTTCCCACACCAAATTCTTCTTTTGTCTAGTGAGTTTGTGTTTGATTAGCTTACATCTCATTTGGGTTTTTATGTGTGAAATGGAATGAGTCAGAAGAGGTTACGCGCATGTACTATCCTAAAAGGCGGAACATATCGAAGGTAGTAGGAGCTCTGACAGGCCACTGGCTGATAGAACGACATGCAGAAAGACTTAAAGTTCCTTTTAAAACTTTTTGTAGAAGCTGTCTATGACTGTCCTGCTTTGAACAAAGCTATTATTATTATTTATTTTTATTATTATTATTATTTATTTATGATGCTGATTCCCTCACTTTATTTTTTTCGGATAGCACCAGCCAGCATAAGAAATCTATAGATAATATAGATAAATATTATATAATATATAATTGCTACGCCTATTTATATCTTTCTTTGATTGCTGGAGCATCGTTTATCATGAGTTCTTCCCTCAAAAAAATAATGAAAATAATAATCCCCCTGCCCATTAACATTTTCTTGTGCGCAACTGTTTGGCTAAACTTGTGGCGGGATTCTTTATTATATTTTTTTTATTATTAACGATATTCGCTATCGCTTGATCTGATACGGTCGGTCGGAAACTACAACAGAAATCGCTAATTAAGCGACGAATATTTTGAAGTTGTTAGCACCATCGAAGATTCATATTTTATTAAGGTTAAGGTAAAGGAATGTAAATTGGGAAATTAACTAAGCTATTGGATGTACACATTAATTCGTGCGGTTTTCTTAGAGAGGGCTCTACTAGTATTATTTCGCGTCGTGTTCATCTGTGACTATATTCACTTCAAAGGTACTGTCATTTTGCGTCGTTTTCAGTAGATGTCATTTGTTTTAGCGTGAACAACAATTTGTTTTATTCATTTGAAAATGTCGAAATTTGTAACAGATAAAGTGTTTTTGCGGGGAGTTCTTCTTCATTACTTTAACATGAAGAAAAATGCTACCGAAAGCCATCGTATTTTACTGGACGTTTATGGTGACCATGCTTTAGCCGAACGAACGTGCCAAAAGTGGTTTGCACGGTTTAAAAGTGGCAATTTCGACTTAGACGACGGACAGCCAAAAAAATTTCGAGACGCAGATGTGGAGACATTGCTCTACGCAGATGCATACCAGACGCAAGAAGAGCTTGCAAAAGTATTAGGGGTTGATCAAAACAATTTTTCACAATAAAGTCTTAATTTTCGAAAAAATCCGCACGAGATCTTTTCCCAACTTGATAGCCAACTAAAGGCAGAAGAATAACAACAATATCTACATACAGAGAAACAGGTAATAAGATAACTTTTAAATATTTTTTTCAGTTTTAATACTATTAAAATGTTTAAAGGTTCTAACCGCCTTTCGATTCTTTGCAACTGAATGCTACCAACATCCCGTCGGAGAGAAATGGGGAATATCCATAAGTCTGTCGTCGGTAGGCCGTTGTATTCATCGAGTAACAGATGCAATCAATCATTCGCTGTTTTCTTCGAAGTTTAGATTTCCCAAGAAACAAATACAAGAAAAGCAAGCTGCAAAGAAAAGGTTTCCTCATCATCGTCACCACCAGCTGAAGGTGCTATTCAGGCTATTGATTGCACTCTTGGGTCAATCATGAGTCCCAAAAATCATAAAGAAGCCTATGGCAACCACCATGGAGAATATTCTAGCAATGTATAAATTTGGGGAGTAATTTCTCTCTACTGTACGAAGAGTCATGCAGCGTAGTTTTGAAACCATAACATGTTTTTGATTTGGTTGGTTGTAATTTAAATTTGTTTAGTTTTCGTCATTCCTCTTTTTGCTTTTCGCATATTTTGACGTGTTGTTAAGCTTTTCAAAAAAGTTGCCGAATTACACCCTGGGTTCTATTACTTTCCGCCCAAAGATGGACGACGTTGCATTGGGATTGAAGTACATTTTGGTTAATATGATTTTGTGCGCTTTGACGCCATGTTATCGAAAGGAAAATAAATCGTAAACATTAATTTTAAAATGGATGCTTGCTATATTGTTAACAGCACACTTGAACTTTAACATTTAACATTGTCTGTTAACGATTTAACATTGTCTGTTAACGATTTACCATTATCTGTATTTACCATTATCTGTAAACGATTTAACATTATCTGTTAACGATTTAACATTAACAGCAACATTTCGTTCCGGATAAAAAAAATTTAAATTTATTTTGAAAACGATAGAATTTCCAAGTATTTCAACTAAACAGATTGAATTTTTTTGATGAACGTGAAATTTATCGATAAGCAGATTCAGATTGAAGAGATCGAGTCTGCATCCATGGAAGAGCTGAATAAGATCACAAACAATTACTTTGTTAAGTGGTTTGAGGACTGTAACATGCGTTGGATAAGTTCATTATATCAGAGGTTGACTACTTTAATGGGAACGAACTTTTACGAGCATTTGAACACAAATTTTGGGTTTTTTCTCATACATTTTTCTATAATATATAATATATAATATATTGGAATACAAAAGAAATTTTGACAATTAAAATTGAAAAACGAAAAATTTTAAACAAACTTTTCAGCAGTTGAGCAACGAACGAATATCGAGAGAAATCGAGCTGCTCTCACTGGTCAATAGCAGTGTATCTAGAGCTCTAACATGAAATGAAAGCGATGCACAGAGTTAGGTTTTAGAAGTTGTAAATTTTATTACACTTATTTGTAAGTATTGTACGAGTATGTATGCAAATATGTACATATATTTCATTAAATGAGTATTTTTGTTTAAAATAAAATTTATCGAAGCATTAAAATATTTAAGTATAATTTTATTAACTCCTTATCAACAGATCAAATTAAAACTCCTTTCTCTTTGCTACGTTCTCTCATTGACTTTTAATTTTAATTTTAGCGAACGTGTGTGTGGTTGTCTTCTTTTGCACGGGTGTGTGTTTGTTGTTGTGTTAATTATAGGTTTTGCTTTAGGCATTTTGATTTCACAGCTTGGTTGGGTTTTTTTCTATTATTCCATTTTGACGATCTCTAACCCCTTCGATTGCCCGCAAATGAGTTCGACTGATCCTGTGGTGGCGGTGCAGTGGCCAAATAAGCGAGCGCCTTTTGAATTGCCGGTGGAATTGGTGGTGGTGTGGGTAGAACATCACCCTGTGGTTGGAACCCGTTCTCATCGGCCAAGTAAGTAATGCGTACGGGCACACCTTCAGGTGAGGTGTATGAGAAGGAGCCTTGTGCTGACTGCAGATTCACGAACGTGGAAGAAAAAGAAAAGTAAATAAAAAGAAAAGTGAGTTGAAAGATGGTAACAAATGTGGTAATGTTATATGTATGTATGTTTATACCTATGTATGCATGTAACTAAATGTGGTAAGTATTAATTTTATTTGAACATCAATTCGTGACTTACAACAATGTGAATGAAGGTGGGTTAGTAGGTTTTCAACCACTAAAACAACAATAAAACAACGGACCACTAAATAGCACAATAGCCACAAATGTCAATCTGGATTAGAGTTACACACTCTGTACATGCACTTATGTATACATAGTTCACTGATTTCTTGCTGAACCAATGAACTGCGCGAGCTCGTAATCGGTGAATCATTGAGCAACAATGCGCATTGGAATCGTGTTGGCCGCGCCGCGATTTATGTGCCCATTTACGAGTATTGACGTAGACAAACATTCAGAGCTCGCGAGACGCTGCAAGCGGAGCTTTTGTGTATATGTATGTCGGTTTCACATTTGTGAAATAATGCAGAAATTGATCATCAATGAGGGAAGCATGCCCATGACGATGTTGGTTTTCTTGACGCTATTGTTGTTATCGTTATGTAGGCGTTGCCATTCATGACTTCTTTGCTATCGTTTTGTTTTTTTTTTTTTGTGTGAGAATTTTCTCTTTTTATCGCCTGTCCCACTCGTCTTGGTGATAGTTGAACATAAAATGCAGTAAAGGTTGTATCGGTATCAGTGATGTCACTTATTAACCGATTTAAATATTTTGCAACGCTTCTTTAAGTCACGTGGCAGACGCCTACAACCGATTGGAAAATAATTTAAATACACACATACTTATTTACATGTATGCGAATATCAATACTATGAGGGTAGTCCAAAAAATCCGCACTATAAAGCCAAAATATAAAGTTTTATATAACACTTGTTATTTTGATCTCGATAATTTTATAGTTAGTAATATTTCTCTTCAAAACAAAAAAAAAAAAAAAATGGAAAATATTATAAAAATTAATTTAAAAAAAAATTTTAAATTTAATTTCATACAAAAAATTAATACAATAATAAAAAAATATTAAACTCACTTAAAAAATTTATTTTCATAATTTTATTTAATTATATTAAATTTTTTGTATACAAATTTTTTCATAAACTGACTTTTATTAATTTTTTCAAGAATTTTTTTTGGAATAAAAACCTCTTCCTGCGCTATTAAGTTTTGGTCAAATCAAAAGTTACGGATAGAATTTTGAGTGCAATAATTTTGGTCGATGATAAAACTATAATTTTTGGCCCACCTTAATATATTGTATAAATATTATTTCCACTCACTTACATACATGCTTGCTTATAAATGAAGCATGGCAATGGTAATTTTTCATTGATGGAATATTCAAGCACTTTTCAGCAGCAATTTATGGGGCGGTAACGGATCTCTAACGGCGATTGTGTAGCCGTGCGAATGGACCACTGCAGCAGAAACGCTTCTTCGGTAATCTTTCTTAGCACTTTGGCATGTAAAGAATGGGTGCGTTTGCGCAGATTTGTTGTTATAACAAAGTTCGTATTTTTTTATATATATATATTTATATACATATAATTATATATTTTTTTTAATAACAAAACGTAATTTTTATGGATTTATCGTTGTTATGGCATGTAAATTAGTAATTAGGTATATGCATACATATTTACATTTTATGTTAAATGAGGATAATAATTTATTTGAGCACATCTTAATATATTTTTACCTGTCCTTCTGCTTCAGAGCCAGCATTTTTCAAATATCCCTCCTCTTCGGCTTGTATGCCATTACCCGTCTCATATGAATATTTGTATGAACCATCGAAATTAACCTCTTGCTCTTGCCTTATTATGGGTATGGGTTCTTTTGTTGGGCCTTGCGGTCTCGCTAATGTTACATTGAGCAGCAGAGCAAGCAGCAAACTGATCTGAGGGGTACAGTTGTTTATAGAAAATTATAATATTTGCGTAAAATGTGTAGAGAGGATTAATGGTACAATATTTATTTCTACCAGTTTAAAAAAATTATATTTTTTTTCAAAGTCAATTAAATTCAAGCGAAAAATATTTAACAGCAGAAAAATTTTGAATAATGTTATACTAAGTAAAAGGTAACAAATTTTAAAATGTACATATACTACTTTATTTAAAAATTTAAAAGGAAAAGAAATGCGTCGAGTCTTCACGATGAAAATTTCTACTTTTGCTCGTCAACAATTGAATCAAGTCATTATAAATTTTAAAAATTTTGTTTTCAATTTTTTAGTCAAAAAAAAAAAAAAATAATAAAAATTTTAAATATGAAAAGCATTTCTCTAATAAGCAAAGAAAAGAATATATTTTGGGAAATCCTTTAAATCTGAAACAAAAATTATACAGCTCAATGCATTAGTTAAATCGGTTCACTGTTAAGCAATTTAAGATTTATTGAATAGGATCACTTTCATGCAAGGCTGCATCGTAACGATAAATTTCACTTTAACAAAAAAATTTCTGTCAATTCGGTTGAAATGTTTGGAAATGTTATCGGCAGTTATCAAATTAAATATTATTTCGTTTTCACCCGTAACGAAAGGCTGCTGATAATGTTAAATCGTTAACAGATAATGTTAAAACGTTAACAGATAATGTTACATGTTAAAATTAAAGTTTGCTGTTAACATCATAGCAGGCAGTCATTTTAAAATTAATGTTAACCATGAGTATGTGTGGTTTCAACATTAACAATTTCAATTAATTTCGACAGCATGGCGCCAAAACTAAACAAAATCATTTCGTTAAGTTTAAATTAGTATTTTTATTTTATATTTTTCATATTAACCAAAGGAAATGACATCGTTTCGTCAGTTGAGCATCACTGCTTTCATAATTTTCTCAACATTGCCGACGGCCACAACTTTTGGGAAACATAATTTAGAAATTCTTTAATACGGTTTTTCTTAGTTTTAGCATAAAATTAAGTTACAATAATTAACATTTAATTAAAACACCAAGGCGGAGAAGCTTGTAAAGTTGTAATAAATATATGCTTTTATATTTAAAATAAAGCTTAATTGCCTTTAAATTTTAAAACTCAGATTTGCAGAAATGAAATAAATGAACATGTTCAAACAATTTCACTATATTTATTTTGAATAAAACATAATAAAATTAATAATAATAATAGCACATATTAATAAATAAGTTTTATAAATAAATTATTTGATCGTATAATATCAATATTAATTTAACCAGGAATGTTCTGAAATTTTAATTTTTAAAAACATGAATTAAGCACACAGTAAATTTAATATTTTAGTTGTTTATATCTCGTTATAATTTAACTTAAATATTAATTATAGAAATCTCAAAATTTAAATTGAAAATATTTTTTAACCGTTGTTATTTTTTTTGTTTTTATAAAAAATTTAAAATAAAATAACTAAATAAATTTAAAATAAAATGACTAAAATATTTATTTGTTTTTTCTTTTTTTGTGTTTTGTTTTTATTTTTTTTAATTTTTTAATCTTTTAGTATTTATTCTCAAGTTTTTGTTATTTTCGTTTGAGCCTATGGCTTTAAATTCTATAGTTATAAAATGATTTCAATCATATTAGCTGGTAAAATATCAAATAGTGCATGCAGAATCAGAAGATTTTTTATGTTTTTGAAATCACCTTATAAAAATAAGCGGTTCATGGGGGCTTACTTTATTTGTTGAGAAACTTTATTAATTTTTGAAAAGACAACCATTTTACAAACTATTCTATAGTAAATATAAGTAATAGTATTTTTATGTATTTTTTTCTAGTGAATCATAAATAGAATATTTCCGAATAGACCTATCCATTGTCTTGTTCCCCGGAAGGAAAGTAGTCTTCATGTTAAGCTAAGCACAAAGTAACTTATGTACCAATTTTCAAGGAAATCGTATCATCAATATGTTTTTTTTTTCATATAGTCCAGCCTTGGTCAAATTTCCGAAAACTTTTCTGTACAAACCTTATCGGGAACCATAGAAACAGGCTGGCGAACTTTCAATATATTCTGCCTCTAGCAGTTCTAGCAGTTCCTAAAGTACGGAGAGTTGTGATTGTGGTTTTACCCGATCTGGTCTAATATACTACGGAAATATGGAGGTATTTTATTTCCATCGAAGCCAACAGATAGTGGCAGCTATATTCTTCAGTTGCATGAGCCGAGTGGTTAGCAGTACGTACTGCCATGCGGGGGATTATGGGTACAAACATTCAAACTTATAAACAAATAATTTAAAAATTATTGTCGCCTGTTCGGCGGGGATTGTTAACCTCTCCGAGTATATTTAAGACTTTCCTCATCAAAATTCAACAGCTTTTTCAAGGGGGCTTATAATAAAGTAGTGTAGTTCCCTCGAAGCTCGCTGAAAATCGCTTTGGTTTTGTAAAACGCTAATTAAATATATAAAAAAGGGTAAAATGTCCTTGTTTCTTAAATGTGCTAATTTTTGTGGAACTTCCTATTAGTAAAAACTTTTCATATAAAATCCTTTTATAATTATTTAAAAAAATCTAAAAAGTTTTATAAGCTCATTAATGATAATATCATCATCAACTCGGGTAATTTTGGAAATAGTTCCGCCTGGATACAGCACTCAGCCATGTATGATCATATAGCTTGCTTCTTATTTATGCCGTTATCTTTTGAAACAGGATTAAAATATTTTGCATAAAATAATTTTAGGTTTTTGTTGTTTGTTTGTTGTCTCTGCTATTTTCTATATGTTAGTCCAATAAAGATATTTTATTTTCATTTCAAAAATATTTCTTCCTTCCAATCATCCAATTTTTCACTTTATTACTTACAATTATTTTCATTGTTAATTTAATTAAATTTTCCACGTAATCAGGATATTTTAAAATAGTTTTTTCACAATGTAATCTTTTCCACCTTGAAGGATTTAATTTTTATATAAATTCACACGAGAATCTTCTTTTCCGACACTGACAGCACACGGCACACAGCACCTGTTAAGTGTTTGTTGTTGACTGTGTGGCATGCAGAATGTACAGGAATATTTATACCGAAAAATTAAACTTGAGCACTTTGGTGTGCCTTACGATTGAAGATTCACTTGAACTTTGTGTACATTACAACAACAGCAGTACAGTAAAGTGCCACAAGTACACTATTTAATGAATTGTTTCGCTCGTTTCTTGGCTGGCGGGGGCAGCAACAAAAAAAAAAAAAAAAACAACGAGACATCAACAACAATTGCTAAGCGCTTGCTGACAACTGTAAGTATGTACGTGTATATCGCAGACACGTACATACTCTTGTATATACGGGTATGTATGCACATATTTATTACGGGTAGTTGGGAGAGGAATTGGTGATATCAACAACAAGAAAAATCGTGTTGGCAACAAGCGTTGCCAGCGCTGACAGAAGCATTGGTGGGTTGTTAGTTGGTGGTGTTGTTTCGACGCTGTTGCTCTTACGCTCAGCATAAAAGGAAGCAGAAGCAGCAGCAGTCGCAATCTATGGTAAGTAGCGACCACCGGTAACACCGAAACGCCGATAACCTGCTGGTGAATTTCATTCGTGTAAATGTGCTATGGTCGCAAATGTGGCTATCCGAGCAATTTATCCAATGAGATGCACACCAAGTACATATCTATGTACACCACTTGTATAAGTATATGATTATGCATATATGTACATAGGTATTTATTTACATGGTTAGACAGTAGAGCTACACAGTTTAAAAATTAAATTAAAATTAGTCAAATTAGGGCTTAAATTTGTGTACTACGTATTATGCGACTCATTAGTAGTTCAACGATTTATTTGAAAATATTTTGAAGTACGGATTTCGAGAACTGTGGTACACTTAAATGATATCACCGTCGAGTTATAATAAGCTTCCTACTGTCAGCTATAAAATTAGAGTAATTAGATTACTAAGAGGTTGCCAAATTTGTCTAATTAAATTAAATTTCATATAGGAATAATGCCAAGACGCGAATGTGACAGTGCCATACATAAATCAATTAGACAAATTAAGAAAGTAAAAAAAAGATATGGATGAAAGCCAATTATGCAACCAATTTCAGTTAAGGAGTTTTTATGCAGATAAATCACAGCTCAGCACTTTTTTTGCTTTAATTTTAGTCACCCTTAAAAAAAAAAAATTAATATGATAGAAATACAATAATTCAACATCTCTCAACTGACAAACGAAAATAACAATGTAAACTTTTCGCTAGGAAGCTCAGCGAGCACCATCGGCTTCTGCGAAGTTTAATCCAAGAATTAAATATGCGACGTCAGGTTAAGTCTCAATGCTCGCGTTTTTTACACCTAGGCTACAGATTCAATGTGAATAAAATAAACAGTAGTTATTTAACTTAACATTATCTGTTAAGGATTTAACATTAATGACAGCCCTCCGTTGCGGGTAAAAACGAAATAAAATTTATTTTGAGAACTGCTTTAACGATAACATTTTCAAATGTTTCATAATTTTTTGATTAATGCAAAATATATCACTATGATGCAGCCGTGACAGAAACTTATATGTAGTGTCACCCCAACATGACAAAATGCCTATAAGAGCAAAACGTGCGTTTACATTACGAATATCTTCTTTTTTTAATAACAGTACTGAGTAAATTTATTGATCTTTCTTTGTTTTTAAGTAAAACTTTTTTACGCTCGCTGGACTTGAGGATTAAAACGGTGAATGCGTTGCGAAGGCGTTCGGGTAAAGCGAACGTAAGTTAAGAGCGGAAATATACATTGGTACAGAGAGAAAGTTATCTCATACATAGCGCTCGCCTATTCGCCCATCTACAATGGCAAGTCTAGCAGATGCAGTCTTTGCAGGTATCGTACTTCCTCGCGGTTATCTAGTCATGTGTGCTTCGTCTATAACCATAGGTTGTTCGCTTTTGATCTGAGTTTTATTTTAACTGGTATCTGTTTATTATATATATACTGGACTTACCTTTTGTATTCCAAATTTGAATTTAATAAGACCAAACTGGTTTTAGCATCGACCGTAACCGCGACCGCAATAGCCTAGAGGTTAGTATTGCCTACTGCTTTTTGGAAGACCAGGATTCAAGTCCTGCTCCGTCCAAAGTCCAAAAATTATAGAAATTCTATTTAAAAAAAAGTAAGTTTTTTTTTTTTTTATTGCGGTCGCCCATGAGGCAGGGAATGTCAACCCCTTCGTCATAAAGATCCATCGGCCGTTCGCAGGCGATTTAGAATAAACTGCAGGTCACTTCATTAGTTGGAAAAAACATCAAGATGCACACTACAAATTTGAGAAGGAGCTCGGCTGAAAATCGCTTAATTTGTAGCAATTAGATTTTGTGTTGGAAGCTTAGTGTAGCCAAAGCAAACTATAGATCTTTCCTGTTTTAGTCTTAGGCTTCGTTCTCTTGACTTCAAGAATTACAGTTTGATTAAGGGTGAGGAAAGGACACTTTCCTTTCCTAAGTATATTGCTAATGTAGGCAGAGTTTGAAATATTTACCAAGATGTTTCAGTTGGTAAGTCATGCATGGAGCTGGTTTTTTCGATTGTACAATCTCAGCAGCTTCGTTAGTGCACTTTATGTGTGTAAACAGTTAGATTAATGTCCTCTATCATCAGCATATCTGAGAAGTGTGAACCTGACATCTTGAATTCTTACAATGTCTGTAATTAACGCAGGTTACGTTATGTTAGGGAACCTAGCTCAAGGTCTCTGGTTTTTCCTCCACTCTACAACTCCTGCAGAAGACATTTGATTGTATGCCCAGCCTCTGTGCCAACCTAAAAGAACGTTCCCCGTCATTACAGACAACTTTTTTGTTGTTGGCGAGAAACGCTCTCACGACCTTTTATTGTTCCAAATCGGCCACATTATTCTAGTTAGAACGCAGTAATTGAGTTCGCCCCTACGATGAAAGACGGCATTCCCGAATTCTTCCATAAAGGCGAAATTGGAATGAAAATGAACTTCCTCGCATCATCTCGTTACCTGGTATGCTACTTTTTCCTGGCACCCATACTAAGTTAAAAGAGAACTGATTGACAATTGAGTTTAAAGATTTTTGGCAATTCTCTACCATCTCTGATTTTATTTTAATAGATTCTAGAGCCCTTAGTATTGCCTGGCTATCCCATAAAATATAGATGCACTTCACCAAGATCATTTGACCTATGCAGCTATAAATCTCATATATGGCCACTAGTTCTGTTTAGAAAACTCTACAGGCATCCTGAAGTCGTTAGGATTTTCTGACCCGAGGTTCCTTTGTGTAGACCCCACTACCTACCTTGTTTACCAGTTTCAATTCATTCCTGTAAAAATGAATACCATCTGCATATGCTAGAACACCCCTGTATCATTGGTTTTTATATGGAATAACCACCTGGAAGTATTTTCTGAAGTCAGGGAAAGTTATGGAAACCAATGATATTGTTTATCAACCTCCAATCAGTCCAACCGCAGTACAAGCAGCAATTTGTATCTATAGTGAGTAGATCCAAGAGCACATAGGGCAGAGCGTCAGTTGGTGCTTACAAGTAGTTGCTCTCTTTTTCAGTGCTGGCAACCAACCAGACTCCATAAAGAAGTAAAGGCCTAATCAGCTGCAATTAAGGTAACATCTTGAAAGAGAAATATAGTGGATTGGGTAGCACCAGTGGGTAGCACCACTTCAGTACCATGCATCTGCTTAAAACCGAATTGATGATCTGGAATGAACAATTGTGTTTAAACTCTGGCAGTTACCTTCGAATATTCTTTCGTATATTTTTGAGATTATTTTCAGCCGATTTATAGACCTTTATGAATATTGCTTAGTATTGCTACCATTATAAATTAATCACACTTTAAACCAATGCCGAAGCCTAAAGGTACTGTCAAAGGTCAACACCAAAAGCAATACTAATTGGAATTTGTTTTATTGCCCATTCATGAATATTAACATGACCATTAGACTTTTCTTCGGTGAATTTTCAGCTGCTGGCGTACATCGATGATATCGGCATTATTGGCCTCAACAACCGCACCAGACTGGATAAGGAAGCGAAGGATTTGGTTCTGGTAGTGAACGAGGGTAAGACGAAATATCTCCTGTCATCACACAAACATTCATCGCATTCGCGATTTGACTCCCACGTCACTGTTGACAGTCATAACTTCGGGGTCGTAGAGTAGATAATTTCGTCTATCTAGGAACCAGCATCAACACCAATAATAATGTCAGCCTTGAAATCCAGCGCAGAATCACACTTGCCAACAGGTGCTACTTTGGACTAAGTAGGCAAGTGAAAAGTAAAGTCCTCTCCCGACGAACGAAAACCAAACTCGACAAGTCTCTCATCGTTCCCGTCCTGCTATATAGTGCGGAAGTATGGACGATGACAACATCTGATGAGTCGGCGTTAAGAGTTTTCGAGAGAAAAGTTTTGCGTAAGATTTATGGTCCTCTTCGAGTTGACAACGATGAATATCGCAGACGATGGAACGATAAACTGTACGAGTTATACGACGACATTGGTATAGTTCAGCGAATCAAGAAGCAGCGGCTACGCTGGCTAGGCCATGTGGTCCGAATGCGCAATGCTGTTAACTCGGCTAAAATCGCGTAAGAGGTATCTACGACAGTAAAGAAGAAGAAGAAGAATCACCACCATGAGCTGTTAATGTCGCATACGGGAATCTGTTGTACTTCTGGTCGTCGTTACGTAGTCAGTAGTCTTCCAGATTTTATGTTCATCTTTTTTATTTGAATCAAAATATTAAAAATGTATTATTATTATTCATCCAAAATTAGTTTACATCAGTGTGACGTCAATTTAACAATTCGTTAAGGCAGTTATCAAAATAAATTTTATTTCATTTCTACCCGAAACGCTATGCTGCTGTCGTACTGTTAAATCGTTAACAGATAATGTTAAAGGTTAAAATTGAAGTATGCTGTTAACATCATGGCAAGCAGTCATTTTAAAATAAATGTTAATGGTGAGTTTGTGTGGTTTCGCTAACATGTCGCCAAAATTAAACAAAATCATTTCGTTATGTTTATTATTCATATTAAGAAAACGAAATAGGTTCATTTCTTTAGTTGAGCATCTCTAATTTATACAATTTAAGATGATTTAAAACATCCGGGCCCATAGTGCAACTAACCAATAATTTTTAACGAAATATAAAGCGGCAATCGAATTCAGACAGGCGTTTAGTCATCCTCTTCAACAGGTAAAACGGGGCGCATATATTACGCTACAGAAAGCAGGCAAATGAAGTAATTACCCATAGTTTTGATTTATTAATTTTACATATTAATAATTTATTTTTTATTTTTTTTTTTGCTTGCTTGCCTATCATGTTTGCTATGTAAGTTTGTATGTATGTAAATAGCATTACATTGTGGGAGTTTGCAACCGGTTGATGGACAAACATGGCTAACTACAATATAAGATGACACCGAAATGTACAAACGTGTGTTTGTACGTACTCGGTGTGTGTGAATGAGACTCGCTGTCTGAGCTGCTATTAGTGGCGGCTAAACCAGCCGCGTATTGGTCAATTTAACAGTATTATTTTACATTAATTTCATAGCATACTCACATCAAAGAAGTATGCATAAATATTTATGTATTACATTGGATTAATGTCAATTCGAAAATAATCAAATAATATTATAATTATCAGTTGCGGTCTGGGTTTGGTTATGGATTGTGAGCTCAAATATTTATGTACATACACGTATGTATACATATATGTTGACATGCATGTTCGTGTATGTACTGCTATGAACGTGCTTCAAGGTCCTATCAAATTTAGTGGCGGTGATCTTTCGGAATCTAATAGCTATTTGTCAGTTTAGACATGAAAAAATTTACCAAAAAATATTTGACAGCTGCCATAAGTTCACACAACTGCGATGAACCGCAAAATATTTGAATAAACAAGTTCGTCAAAAGATTTGTGCATATGTGTGCGTTTACGTGTAAGTGCAAATTCCATATTTAACCAATTTATGATTACTGAAAATTGATTTATAATATTACTTAATTTAAATTTTTTTTATTTATTTTTATTTTATTTTTTTTAAGTATGTATATGTAAGTGGGAAGTAGAAGCGAATATCTTCGGAAGTTCTTCGGTTAAGCAAATTTATTTTCCTCTATCTCAAAGAGTTATACATGGCAAACATATTTGTTGAGCTCGTTGAGAAAAGGTTCGAAATTCCGGGAACTCTCAAAGGTTCAAAGAGTTTCAGTTGTACCATATCGATTTTAGAGGAACATAAATTACGCTAACTAATTATTTCCGTACAGCGGGAGAAGTAATCATCCAAGGTGAAATCGAAGCAAATCACGCTTCCATATTTCCAGATAAATAATTTTTTAAAATGTGTCTTTTGCAGCGTTGAAATGAAGTCTATATGCTGATATACATACCTATATACAATATATCAAAATTATTAGAAAAAAATATTGTTTATAAAAAGTCCCCAAGGTTTTTGTCATTATACCATATATCCAATTGTGTCAAGCTAACACGTGTTTGTAAGTTGATATTTAATAACAAAATTCTTGTAGACCGTTCTGTAAATCGTCATTTGCTTCAAAAATTATTTTGAGTTGAAAACAGTAAAATTTCAGAAAAAATTAAAAAAAGGGCACCTACTTACAGGAGCTGTTCGAAAAGTCATACAGAATTGATCACAGAAAAATGTGGTGTTTCTCTATGCCACTACCAAATAAACATCTTTATTGGATGATCATCATAAAATTGAAGTAGCTTGGTTAGGAAGTTTTGATGTAACCACCATCGGCCAAGCCTTGCACCATCTAACTGACATTTGTCACGGACTCTCTTGATGTAAGAAAAGTTGGCTGGCGAAGAGTCACTGAAAATAAATCAGAAAAGTTATACTCTCATAGAATTATGAAGCCACCGAGAAAATGGGAAAAATATTATTATTTATGATCTATGGTCAGTATGTACTTCATTAAAATTAATTTTAAATAACGAAAAATATTATTCAAAATTATACAAAAAATAAATATATGTATAAAAAACATTAACGCCTTAGTCAAATAATTTCTTTTTCTTTCCTAATTTTGTTTTCAATTGGAGTCGTACACGGTGAATGTTTGATCATTAAAAAATAGTCAACTAACGAATTCGCATTATTTTTTTATATAACTTAAATTGCTCCGGACGGTTAAATTATTTCCTTAGATCAGAATCATACACACACATACAACAGCATTTATTTAATTTACTTTTAATTCAGGATTTCTTATAGTTCATCACTCTCCTCTCTCATCTTTTCATTAATTTGAGTACACACATATTTGCATATTAAGAATTCTTATAAAATAGTTGACAACATTTCTGTAGTTCTGTGAGCGATGTTGATGGAAATCTTGTTGATGACAGCGGCAAAGGCGATTATGCTACGAGAATACCAAATACGAGGGAAGTCTTTAACCTTAGCTGACGTTGTGTGAGTTCAAGTTGGGAATATTAATGGACGGTATGTAAGTATATACGAAAATTAGGAGCAAGCCTACTTTTTTTCTAAGTATAATATTTGCATTAAATTTTTAAATTTTTTTTTAATTTTAATTTTTAATAAAATTTCTCTTTTTTTATTGAAATATTTAGCATATGATTTTGCTAATTTTTTGCATTCTTAACCTTATTAACAGATATTATTAGTTCACCACGTACGTGCACATCCATACATACATATGTACATGCGCTCGTGATAATATGCTGACATGCAGAGCGAGCAAGCGCGTGTTTTTGATATCTCTGGAGATAGCGGGTAGATGGTTTGTTGTAGCAAAACAAAAAAGTTATTATATGTAAGTTTATATATAGTATAAATGAAATTTAATTTTCTCTGCACCTAGACTCACTCTTGGTAGTGGTCTACATCAAAATACTTATATTTTTTTGAGTTAGTAAGGTAAGTGAAGTGACTCTCTGACTGCTGAGCTCATTGGCTTCAGTTAAAATATTTGTCTCATCCTCACTGTAATGTTTCTAGTTGTCATCAGTTTAGTGTTGCTCATACCGATGTGTTGCTAAGAATAATTTTTATTTAAGTAATTTTATTTAGTTTTAGCTATTTAAGTCGTTCGTATTTTGATCGTCTAGTGAAGTGCCAAAGAAAGCAATGTGGCCTATTCTTCTTTTTTTTCGCCATCGGAAGCCTAACAATAAGTAATAAAATCTTAAACTAAACTAAAACATAAAGCCCATTAGTAGAAATGGTCTGCTGGCTTGACATTGCTCTTTAGAAGCCTGTTTTGTATCTTCTCCCCAAGCGGGTTTGACTTGTTGCACAGGCCAAAGGATTCGGATGGTTACGCAGTTTTATGAAGTAGTTATATTTTGTAATGTTATATTAGCTTTGGTCGGAAGTTGTATCACAAGGAAAAGTGGAAGACCCATCAAAATTTATACCGATTGAATGAAAATTACGAGTTGAGTTGATATAACCCTGTCCGCCTGACCGTCTGTATGTCTCTTTATACGCAAACTAGTCACTCACTATTTAGATATTTCCACCATACTTGGTACACAGTGCATCGGTACATATAAACGATCCTTTGTCGGACCCAGCCAGATCGGACCACATATCATATCTGTTTACGACCGATTTTTCAGATTAGAGATTTTGGATCATAAACCTATCCAAAAAAACATCGAAAAACATGAAACACATACAAGTATATGATAAATATCACATTGGACGACTATAACATATAACTTCCATACACCGTTTTGCTCAGAAATGAGGTTTTGGCCAAAATATCAACAAAACATCTAAATCCACGATATTCGATATTATTGGTATCTACGAATATACATTTCTAATCGACGGACTCTATCATATAGCCTCTATGCAACCAGTTTGTTCTCATATTAGGGGGTTTTCGGGTCGATAATCCATCAAAAAAATCATCAAGTAGCTGGAAATTTGAATTTTATATATGACAGATATAATGATAATGGTACGGAAAATGATCGTAATCGGGAAAATATAGCTTAGAGAATTCGGTCTAAATTTCCCTAAAAAAGCATCAAGAGTATGAAGTTTGGTATTACACATTCGTATCAAATAAACATTGTCACCTAAATTTCATTATATGGGCCTCTCATACCAATTTCTCAGATATAAGAATTAACGTATAAAGACGAAAGGCAGCCGAATACAGCCCTACTTTCTTGTTTTCTAATGTCGTTCTGAAACTCTTGTTAAGCAAAAATTAAAGATTTATTTTTATAGAGTTAACGTCGAAAATGCCGAAACTAATTCTTGAAGGAATTTATTTCGCAAGGACATGAACAAATTTAGTTTTGATATAAAATGACGGTCATATATGTTTTGGATTAAAGAAATGTTGGAAAACAATTGAAGTAAATTAATTGAGATTTTCAAGACTAGAAAATTAATAAGCGGAAGTATTGACATTGGTCGACTAAATTCGCCTGGTGAAACTGATTTTGTAAAAAAAATGTGCAAAAAGAAAATTACTGTGAAAGAGCTTATAAATGATAAGGCTATGGTAGCCGATATATATGCACTTTTATAGTCATATTTATACGAAAATAATCTAACAATTACAGCGCCATCTAGTGGCAACTTTTCACGCTAATAGCTTTCTTTGTTTGTTGCCAAACTTATCCTGCGAATTTAAACAAATTTACTTCGGATATGTTGATTTTCTATATATCAATCAAGCAGTTATTAATATGTATATTTATATAGGTATGTATATTTATCGATTCAAAAATAATTTTTTTTTTTTTTTTTTTTTTTGTAAAGTAACAATTTATTTTGTTTTGAAAAAGCAGTCCGTTCGGCTTTTTTAATGAATATGGATCGTTTAACAACCGCACACGGCATTAAAATTGTTAAAACCTACCACGATAATTGTGATTCAAACGTGGCCACGTTTCATGCTTTAGGAGAAGATCATGGTGCACATACTCGTAATCGTATAACTACTCAGGTAGAAAGTAAAATTTAAAGAAAAATTAAAGAGAGTGAATCGGCTGCAGATATTGTAAGACTCGTGCATAATCGTTTTGCTTGTTGACCTCAAATACCACTACTGTAAGTGAGAGTGCAGCCTAAGACCCGAATGTGTCTATTTTTGACATTATCATGAGCTGGGACTTTCTTACGGCATATTATGTTGTATTTTGCGCTTGAACTTACACCCGCATCTTTATAAAGTCCAATTCACACAAAAACTATAGCCAGCAGATCATTCATAACGCGTCGATTGGTTGCTTGAACAACAAGCAGTTGACGTCGATTTATCGAACAAAGTTTTGCTGTAGAGACAAGCAAAATTTTCGCATTTGGGGCTTTATTATAGATATAAATATTTAAATAAAATATGCTCACATTTATATTTTATAACAATTTTTTTGGCATACAGAAATGTGAAATGAAATATTTGTGGATAAAAAAAATGACAGTGACAAATCCATATATGTACAATAAAAATAGAATAAAGGTAGAATAAATATGGTAATATGCATAATTTGCACTTTATTTTTCCTCAAGAACTGGTTCGCAGTTGACATACTTCAAAAGAGGTAATTTATGTGATAGCAATAAAGTGTTGAAACTACGATAGTGCATTAAAAATATCAAATATGAGAATAAAAAAGCATTTTGCAAATGAATCCGTTTTATTTCCTGTTTCTTTTCTTATTTATTTATTTTTTTGTACTGTTATTAATGAAAGAAGAAACATTTGCAGCATTAATAAAATATTTTTCCAAGAGATTATTTAAATATTCACGCCCACTTTTCATTAATATTGTGAATACATATGTGAGTATTTTTTTTTAATAAACTAAATTTATTTTTTTTTTTAAAGTTAAGAAATGAATTAATGATAAATTATAAAAAGATTTAAACCATAACAATATTTGTGACACAAAAACTGAATTGAAAAAAAAATTCTGTGGGAGTTGACAATTCATTATTTAATTTCAAATTGTTTACAAAGTTGGGAGGCCTCCGTTTTAATTCTTGATATTTCTTGTATTGTTTTTGTTAGAAATAAAAATTACGAATAAAATGATTTTTTTTATAGATGTAATACTTTCGATTTTGATTTTTCACTCAGAAGTAATGACTACCATATATCGGTTAGGCCGCTTGCGGACTGCAAGCTGAAAGCCGAGACGAACATTCGCCAGTTATGATAACCGATTGAATAACACAATTCAACTTTAAAACTAGTTTTCTCACACGGGTCAGCTTTATACTCGGTTGTGCTCGGCATCCACTTTGTTTGTATTGGTTTCTATGCATACTCTGCAAACTTATTATTTATTCATAAAAGTCCTAAAAACTGATCTCGAAGGTGTGCAAAACACTTGACTTTTCCAATTTAATTTTGAGTTGAGCTGAGTTGATATTGCTGCTGGCTTGTGGCTAGCACACTGAAGCTTTTTGATCCATTTTGATACCTTCTCAAAGGCGCGAACCATTTAGTATATATCATAAGTTGTTGATATCGTATTTTACGAAAGAGTGGCGTTGCGTGGTGCTAAGTGTAGAACAGAGACAGAGGTAGTGTTCGGCAGACTCCTTCTCACCTTCGCCTACGTAGCTGCGACAAAAGACAGTTGTGCAGCAACTCATTCTTTGAGCATGAAATTCCATTTAGCAGTGTCCCAGTTTTTATGCAGAAAAAGTATGTTTTTTGACCTTTTAGCGTATAATGCTTTTGAGACCTGCCTTGCCACATTAGATGTGGTTTCATTGCTTCATTGATTGCTTCTTGTCGCAATCCTGTCCGCCGCGCAGTTGCCAGATATGTCTCTGTTTCCAGGTTGTGATTGAAATAAGTTCAAGTTGGCTGAAAGGAGTGATACAGAGTGGATCCAATATTCTATTCCGTTATTAACAGCTAAGCCGTCTATAAAGATCGCTATGACTCCATAATTTGGGATATTTAAATGTCTCCATTCGTTCATTTCAGGGCTCATTGTGGAAATGAAATTATCAAAACAGATTTTAGAAGCTATGTAGTCCACACCTTCCGGTTTTTATGGGAAAGAAGGACTCAGGACGTGCCCTATAATTCGCTCCCTCTACGGATGAGTTGCGATCAGTCTAACTACCTTGAAGATCGCTTGAAGCTTACTGATGAGATTTAATTAAAGAAATATTAAATTAATTTTTACAAGCTTCGTTGGTGTCGATGGAAGAGCTCCCGTTATAGGGACAGTTGCAGACCACTGAGCCCCGTCTAGTTTGCTCCTTATACACCGTTTTAAAAGTAGTTATAGCCTTTTCCTTTTCTGTCTGCGGTGTTTTGCCTCAATCTAAATTTGCTATTGAAGTTTACGTCGAGGTAAATATTTAAAATGATCGTTTGTGACCTCACTAGTCTCTTAGACGCTGGATAGTGGTAAGGGTTCTCGTTGCCTTTCCCTAATATCCGCTTCTCTTTGGTAATAAGTTAATGCTTTGCAACTGAGGCTGGGTTGTTGGCCCTCTGCCAGTTAAGCGGATGACATTTAGTCTTTCCAGAGTACCTAAGATTGCACTGGCGGGGTGGCATTTATTTAAGACACTTCTTTCGGTTGGTCCATATATGTTAGCGAATTACGCTGGATTGAAGCTTGACGTTTTGCCCGTGCAGGGTCTTCTCTCAGCACCGTTTTGTAGCGTTTTGTTGCCTACAGGGATTGTACCTACAGGGGTTTCTCCCTGCCGCTGGCTGGATTTCCTCTTGCGATTGATTCTTTAAACTTCTGTCTTTTCTGAAACATCTCTTGAAGGGTATCTAAAATTTTCCATTATTTATTTTTAATTTTGTATACCACCCTGTAGTAGATGTATTTATTTCAAGGCTAAAAGTGTTAAATACTTTCAACACAGCTTATTATCATAATAATAAAAATTCTATACTAAAAATAAGTCTATAAAAATTTCCAATACCCACTTTCTAGCCATTAGAATTTGTTAAATTGTTGATTAATTTTTAAAGATTTAATTAACGGTTTTTTGGCTGACTGCGTTTGCTCTCGTTTTAGATTGTATCTAATTTAATGCAATACAAACATAAAATTGTAACTTTTTTGCACTGTTCAGCAGTTGCACTTATTTTCTGTTTTTGCTTATTATGCAAATTTCCGGTTTTGAGTGAACACATAGAGAAGTTTGTTCAGAGCTTATCTATATTTAAAATTTTATTTGAAACTTATTATTATTCTTATTGTTTTTTTTTTTGTATTCTTCTTTTAGTTGTGATGATTCTCCCCAATTGTTATTGTTCTCATTTGCAATTTCATTATATTTTAGCTTTTATTTTTTTGTTTATGACAAATCTGCTTATTTTGGGTGTATATATGTATTTTGGTATAAATATGCAACTCTTAGTATTTGCAAACATCAGTCCTTCGACACTTGTCACAGAAATTACTGAGCTACAGACAAAATGAAATTCTTCGTAAGTATTCATGTTAAAGATATTAAAATAAATAACAGTATATTTATTCAAAAACATTTTTCCTTACATTAACTACAGATTGTATTCGCTTGCCTATTGGCAGTTGCTTTCGCCAACGAGGATGCTAACGTGCTTAAAAGCGAACAAGAAGTTGAGCCTGATCGCTTTCAATATGCTCTGGATCTCGACAATGGCGTGAGCCTACAACAGCAAGGACATTTGGAGGGTGGTGATGTCTGGAAGGTCGATGGTTCTTTCAAATTCGTTTCACCCGAAGGCGAGGAAGTCAGTTTGGCTTATAATGCTGATGAGACTGGTTACCATCCAGATCCAAGCAACAAATGGATCCACCCAATCCCAGCCCATATCCTCAAGTCTATTGAATACATTAAGAACCATCCAAGCAAGGAATAAGCTACACATACGTGTATTTGTAGTGAACTTTTTACTTTCTTTTTATTTGCTAATGAAAATGCATGGACATATGTGATATAACACGAGAAGAGTTTTTCTTTTATTATTTAGCTGTAGCATTTGGGTGATGAGCAAAATAATTGTTTTTTTAAATTTAATTTGAAAGAATTACATTTTTATTTCTTATGCGGCAGCGGTAGCCGAGTGGTTAGCATTGCGTACTGACATTCGGGAGGCGCGGGTTCAAATCCCGGTGCCACCATCATCCAAAAGTTACGAAAACTTAATTTAAAATAAAAAATTATGTTAAATTTTCTAATTGCGGTCGCCCCTCGGCAGGGTATGTCCACCCCTCCGAGTGTATTTCAGACATGAAATAAAGCTCCTCATAAAAAACCATCAGCCGTTCGGAGGCGGCTTAGTATAAACTGTAGGTCCCTTCATTTGTTGGAATAACATCAAGACGCAAAACCACAAATTGGAGGAGGAGCTCGGCCGAAAATCGCTTAAGCGGTTACAAAGCGCCAATTATATATAGGTATATATAATAAAATCTTAAAACTAAAATAAACCATAAATCCTATCGGCAGCAATAATCTGTTGGCTTAGCATTGCTCGGAAGAAGGCTGGTTTGTCGCTTCTCTTCAGGCGATCTTGACTCGTTGCGGAGGCCAAGGGGTCGGATGATAACGCAAATGATAGGGCACACACTGGAGTCCATACATCCATATCGTGCTTATTGTTGCATTATAGGAAGGACTTTGTGGTCAACACTATGTCCAGACTTCTTGCTTCAAAGATAATGTAATATGGAAGATTTGAGTTTGAGCTGCAGCTTTTTAGCGAAAATGGGTCGTCTATCGGTTAAATGCCTGTCAAAGTGAATTTCGAGGCATATAATTTCGTTTACTTGTGGAATAGTTACATTGTTGAGCTTGACAGTATGGCATATGTCAATCACTACGTCATTCAGATGAACGCCTTGTGAATTTCTTCAAACTTCGATTTGTTTAAGGTAATTTTCTACCACTTTCTGGCACGTTGGTTTTCAAGTGCTTAAAAGAAAAAAGGTGTATTCGCATAAACACGGTCTTTCGTGAGCTTTTCCCACAAAAAAAACCAACGGTGTCAAATCGCACGATCTCGGCGGCCAAAAAGTCGGTTATCATACGATTATAACGCTCCGACAGTGACAGTCTCGCCGTAGAAAATACCAATCACACCTCCGGCTTTCTTCAATTATATAAGGATTCTTGGAATCTTAAATGCGACTATACCTTCTGCTCAAATATAAACGAGACTGGCTCAATAAAACAAAAACGGTTAATTATTCTTCAATATTTATTTAATCTCCTTCAAAATAGTCACCATTAGAGGCGATACACATATGCCACCTTTTTTTCCAATCTTCATAACACTTCTGTTAGGCCGCTTTAGGTATGGCTTTCATTTCCTTCTTCGAATTCTCTTTTAAGACTTCAATCGACTGAAAATGCTTTCCACGAAGCGGCAATTTGAGTTTAGGGAAAAGAAAAAAGTCACACGGTGCCATGTCGGGTGAATACGGTGCTTACGGTCAAATAATCGCGTACAAGACGAGACGTATGAGCAATAATTTTGGAACAAGTCGAGCAGACACACGTCTCATGCCAAAAACATCGTGAATAATGCTATGAGCGGATCCATTTGATATGTTGAGCTCACTAGCTATCTCTTTTTCAGTCACACGACGATTTTCCAACACGATTTTCTTTACTTTTTCGACGTTTTCTTCGTTTATTGACGTTGCTGGACGACGATCATGGGGCAAGTTCTCCAGCGATGTACGGCCGTCCTTGAACGACTTATACCAATCAAAAATACGTGCACGTGATAGGCAAGACTCCCCATATGCCTTCTGCAACATTTTCATTGCGTCCGTCGCACTTATTCCATTGGAATAACAAAATTTCAAACAAACTCTTTGCTCAACGTTAATTTCCATAGTAAAATTCGAAAAACACACTCGAGGTTGACTTGTTTATAGTGCCGTAAAAAAAAACTATATGACAGATCGCGCTCAAATTTGACATGTTAACATATGTATAACAGTCCTGGCAACCTAAGCAAAAAAAGGTATGGCCATATGTCTTGTCCTTGTCGAGTTATGGATAAAGTCTCGTTTATATTTGAGTAGAAGGTATTGCCAATTTAGGATACGTGCCTCGTCACTGAAGAAATATTTCATATACTTTTGGAACCACGAAAGGCATATTTTTAATATAAAAGTATAAAATCCATCTGCGAATTGCAAAAAAAAAAAGCCGCTCACAAAACTAAAGTTAAGTAAAATTAATAAACCAATATCAGTACATTTTGGACATAAAATACGCGTTGGACCTGCTGTGCATACCTTAAACATCGTAGTTGATAAGATAGTTTCTACTTTTGCAGACGGAAATAACCGATTAGAAGTGTTTTTATTTAACTTGAATTTGTCATGTAACAGGGGAGCTCTCGTTTTCTGGCAAGTTTTCCTAGGACATGCGTGCAATTTTCTTATACTAAGAAAATATTCTAATTGAAATGAGGTGTAAAATAACCGGTCCATCTCTTCCCCCCAGCGTTAAGCGAAAAATATTTCTATCCTTTAAGTTAAGATCAAAATTTACCTCAGATGTTGTACGAATACTTTGGCTTACTTAAAGCGCCGAGCTCATTTACTGTGAACATCAATCAAATTAAAATTAATATTCGTTAGTAGCTATTTTTGGGCGCCTAAAAGTATGCTAAACCAGTGGCTTTCTATTTTGAACTTCTCTTTCATGTTCACAGATAACACTGATTTACTGATTTTAAGTAATCAAATGAATAAAAAATAAAAGAAAAATAAAATTTCATATTTTGTTGTATTTTATGCAAAAAATGCTTTTTTAATTTATATTTGCAATTCACGTCACCTTTTGCAATTACAAATATTTTTTTTTCTTTTTTAAATCACATTTCTTTTTTTTATTTTAATAAAGCATTTTACAATACGGTGTCAACGTGTGGATGGTAGCCGGTCTCATCGGCTTTGTAGGTTACCTTAACGGTTTTGCCTTCAGGAGTTAGATGCTCATATTCACCAGTTACAACCCATGTGTCCTTACCCTCGAGATTACCCTTTTGCTCTGCTCTGATATGGTTATCGAGCTCAAGGTTGTAGAAGAAGTTCTCTGGGTTCACTTCCCATTCGTTTCTCAAAACATTTGCTTCTTCATTGGCCAACACAATGGCGAACAGGCAAGCGAATACAATCTGTAATATGTTTCAGAATTTAATTAGGAAATTCATATTTTTTGAATAAACTTTTTGTTATGAGATACTAGGATAATTCTAATTTCTTCTGAAAACTTACGACGAATTTCATTTTCTCTGATTTAGATTGAGTTTATCGGACTGCACAAAACACTCGACTACAATTTCAATTGCTTCCAACTGCAATATTTATTTGTTTCCCCAAAATAGATAGAAATTTGCTAAATTTCGCTAAAAATGAAAAATACGGCCGGAAAGACAAAAACAAAAAAAAAAAAACTAATAAATATTTGTTGACTGCAATATTTCCAGTTTCCAATTTAATTATAACAATTTATTGCCGCAAAGTGTCGGTGGTTTGTTAGAATATTGCATTTCACTGCCATCATTCACGCTTCCTCTTTGCACCGGAAACTGGTTTTGTGAAATTACCGTTGTCAAACTACTCGACACAAGAGATGCTTTAAAAATGTTTTGTGTAGTTGAAGTATTGCCGAAATTGAAATTTGCATATCTTTCTGCCTAATTTTGAATACATAATTAAAATAAAGGGAGTACCCAATCAGGCGAAGCAATGAATATTAAGAACCTGATTGTTTATGACATGAATTCTCGCTAATAACACGAGTAAATGATGTGTTTGCAATTACAGTGGGTACTTAATCGATTAGAGCACCAAGAGTGTTTGTAGATAATCAAGATAACACTTTTTTACACTAAATAATTATAATTAAATGAAATGACGGTTTTATTTGAAATCTTTAATTTACTGTTTCCATGCTTATACTCGTGTATTCTGAAGTTAGTGGTAACATTTTTTGTTGCTTTTTTTTTGGTTTGAAGAACGCCAAATGGTTAGAAATATACCGGATGTTGCTATCTGGGAAAAGATTTAATTATTGCGCTTTATTAATTTTATTTTTTTAAGAAAGCAATTTGACTGACCAATCTTGTTTAGACCTCTTTTTAGATATTAAAATACACAGAAATAAATATAAAGAAATCTTTAGACTAATAAAAACATCAAGAGCGTTAACAATGATTAGTTAGCGCCGCACTGTGGGATGGTTTGCATTTATAGGTGGACGAAAGTTTTGCTTATATTATATTACTAATAATAATAGCAGATCCCCCTCAACCTCACGCATAACTTACATACACACAATATACACGGTGTGTCCCAAAAATAACCAAACTCTTTGAAAGTTATTATTTATTCAAAATAGGTTCCATTTGACTCAACACAACGTGCGCATGCATAGATTTTTTTATGTCATTTATAGAAATGTTCTTCAGTACCTCGGTTACGGCTGCTTCATTTTTTCCATTTTTTTTAAATTTTTTAAACTTCAATTTCAATTTTTTTTTCAAGTTTGACACAAAATTTTATATTTGCTCTTTGTTCCATTTTTTTTGGAACCATTAGCACACTTTTGGTTTTATTGAAATAGCTGTCACTTTTACATCTGTCATCCGACTTACATGAAGTTAGGTGCGTTTGAAAGAGGATGAATGTATATTTTTAATGTTGCAAATTTTCAATACATGGCGCTGTATGTTGTATGATTTAAATATAAAGATCGGTTATTTTTGGGACACACCGTGTATATACCTTTCATTTGCGTTGAATATTGATTTTTAATGTAAGTAAAAAATTAATAAGACAGACAGCGGCGTTAATCCCGCTTAGTAATTTCGATTTAATAAAATAAAAATTAATAGACGGCTTCTTTGTTCGTCGAGAGAGGACTTTACTTATGAACTGCATACTCAGTTAAAACGACTTCAAAGTTATGACTATCATCAGTGAGGTGAGAGCCGAGTTGCGAACGCGATGGCTGTTTGTTTGATAATAAGAAATATTTCGGCTACATCTCGTTAACTACCACACCAATATGCTTTGCTTCCTTATCAAGTCTCGGGAAACTTGTTGAGGCTAATGATGCCAATATCATCGACTGCACATTCTCCAGCAATAAATTAAAGGAGTCACGAGATAGGGAATAACCTTGTCTTAAACTTCGTTTTATTATCGAATGTCTCTGGGAAGGTTTACCCGTTTGGCAGGGTTACCCATTTCAGAGATAGCAGCCTAGAGGGTTTTCATGCCGTCGAAAGCTGCTTTAAAATCTAAGAAGAAAGGAATTCTCTGGTATGGCATTGTGAATATCTGGATAATAGTTGATTTACCACATTCTAAAGCCACATTCATAAAGAATAATCAGATTATTGACGGTGAGCTTTAGCCTTTCGCCTAATACGCTTGGTAGGAGGTAATTGATGCATTAGTGGGACCCTCATTTTTATGGATTGGGCAAAGCACACTTAGGTTCCAATCGTCGGGAATGCTTTCATCCGAATGTATTTTGCAAAGAAGCTTATGTGTGCAATTGATAAGTTCTTTTCCATTATTATCGATTGGAGAATCGGGGTAGTCAGCTCCTAATGTTGCCATTCAGTAGGCTGGAGAAGTTTTGACTCCATTAATTTTGTACACCTTTAGCATCACTCACTAAATCACTACTTTGTGTCTTACAAGATTCGGCTCCGGTCTGCTTACCTTCTGAAAGTTGCCGTATCTTTTCTTACTAAAAAAGGAGCCGCAGCAAATATTGATTTTAATAATTGTTGGTTTTTTTAAATCACAATAGGATGCACTTTTTTATTTTTTAAACATCAACAATAACAAAAAATAATAAATACAATACAAAATGCCATTATTTTAATAACGTTCAACATAGTGCGAAAACCTTTAAATATACTAAATTAAGTGTTGTCGATACGCCTTGCAGCCCGAAACTGCCGTTGTGCTCGGTGAAAACGGACCCCATCGCGGGTGGTATGCGGTGGAGAGAGTGGTGTGGGATAGTAATAATAATAATTATTACTTATATTTTTCTCAAAATTTACGAAAGGCGGAGGTGAAAAGTAATACGAGGGCTGTTATATATATTTCTGGCCTAGGCAACACTAAGTGTTGCCAGGTGCAATCTCCTCATTTCCATTGGAAAATTTGACATTTTTTAGCATAACATCACTCAGAACGTTTTGTCATTTAATCGTGAATTGTCCCTGTAAATAGGGAATTCAAAAATTCATTTTGGCCAAAAAATGGAATTAACTCGTGAACATTTTCGTGCGATCATTTTTTACAACTTTCGACGTGGATTATCACGACAAAAGTGCATCGATGAACTAAAATCTTTGTATGGCTATGAAGCACCATCTTATAGCACTGTGAAAAGCTGGTACAACGAATTCAATCGTGGCCGACGCTCGCTCAAAGACGAATTCCGCGAAGGTCGTCCAAAAACAGCCGTTGTGCCAGAAAACGTCGATGCCGTACGTGAACTGATAATGCAAGACCGTCATGTAACATACCTTCAGATAGAGGCATGCCTATGCATTTCTCCCACCAGCATTCATTCGATATTGCATGAACACCTGACCGTACAAAAGGTTTGTTCTCGTTGGATCCCGCACAATTTGACAATCGCTCAGAAAAAGGCTCGTGTGGATTGGTGTAAAGAAATGCTGAAAAAATACCATCGAGGTGCGTCAAAAGACTTTTATAAGATCGTCACAGGTGACGAATCATGGATCTATGCGTATAAGCCCGAAACAAAACAGCAATCGACCGTGTGGGTCTCCCAAGACGAGCCAAATCCACAAAAAAAAAAACCATTTTCGTTGATAAATATTCGTATTTTCATTATTAGGCCAGAAATATATATAGCAGCCCTCGTATTAGCAGGTTTATCATCCGCCAAGTCCATTCCCAGATTGACTTGTTTAGAGTAAGTATCACATTTACAAAGACGGAAATCTAAGAGCAAACCTTTAGATTGAATTAAAGGGACTCTAGAAAACTTGGGTGGCAAAACGATTGACATTGCGTACTAATAATTGGACGGCCAGGATTCAAGTCAAGTCGCCCCTCGGTAGGGAATGTCAAGCTCCCCCAGTGCATTTCTGACATGAAACAAAATCTCCTCTGAGGTGGCTTAGAATAAACAATATGTCTCTCCATTTGTTAGAAACACTTTAAGATGCATACCACACATTGGAGGAGGAGCTTGCGCGAATATCGCTTCAACGGTTACAAAACTCAAATTATTGAATTGATGAAAAACTCATTTGTAGCTAAGACAATGCATCAAACGAGCAAACATTTCTATCAAACTATTGAATAAAAATATGAAGTAAGTTATCTTACCAAACGGCAAATTAAGATACGTATGTAGAGACACATACACTTTGATTATAACATTTCTATGTATCTGACCTAATTTAACGCTTAAATGTATGCAATTTTTTAATATTTCTCAACTTCACAAAATTTTCAAATTTTTAATTTCATACAATACACCCTTTTGTTAACAAAATATGTTGACTACTAGTTTTTATTGAAGAAACGAACCACCAAAAATTGTGGAACAATTCCTAACCTAAATAGGCAGTGAATATGAGAAAGCTACTCCCGAGCTCATATAATAAATAGCTTTTCAATGATATTTTTAAAAACTTTGTGGAGGATTAAATAAGTTAGACATAACTAAATTAGAGCTTTCACCGTGGAATCATGAACAGTAAACAACCCATGTATAGCCTGGGGACACGTTTAAAAGAGAGGAAGCCTCACTGAAAAGCCTCCGACAAGGATGTATTTCAATGGTCTTTCAACTAGGGTATCGGTATATAAATTAAAAGCCGTCTTGAGATTCTTTACAGGGTTTGGAACTTGCCACGTGCCTAAAATTAATTTTATTTCGCCTCAAAACAGCTGATGAATTTTCATGAGAATTTCTTTCGGATGGCCAAGGTGCGACCGCAAGTAGAAAAATTATTTTTTATAATTTTAAATGTTGGTATGTAGAGGATTGGCTCTCAGTGTTACCATGCAGTGCTTATGACTCGGTTAATGCGACCGTCAGCCAACCTAAGAATGGGACAAGGATCACAGAAAATATTCTAAGTGCTATGTTTAGAGGACATGCATCTGGAATGTTCAGTTCCTTAGAGGTGCTACTTCCTAGCTGGTTGATACCCTCTTTAATGTAAATGTTCATTAAATGTAGGCCACTGATCTGAGCTGATCACCTTGTATTTAAAAATGAGTGATCCAAGGCATACCAGATATTCACCATAAAAAAAGGTAAAATAAGGATCGACACACACCACCTTTTCGTCAATCTGAAGATGAAATATCTCTTGTACCAGCAGGTGTCAGTTGAGTATGCAATCCGGAAATAAATTACTCTCATGAACAATAGAACCCAAACTGTATATGTCGCTAATCCAGCTCGTTCTACTTTATGTCGCAGAAGCCTGGAAAATCAGTCGGCATTAAAAGTAAAAAGTTTGGCGACGAATTTATGGCCCTCTGCATATCGGGGCCAGAGCATTTAATAGTAGGCGATAATTGAGCTTCACGAGATATACGGCGACATTAACTGGGTTGGGTAGTCAGTAGTCATACCTTATGTATACTATCATCATGGGCGGCCGCCGCAGCCGAGTGGCTAGCATTTCGTACTGACATTCGGAATGCCCGGGCTCAAGTTCTGGTGCGACCAACATCATAAAAAATCAGCCGTTCGGAGGCTTCTTAGGTCCCTCCATTTGTTGGAAACACATCAAGACACAAAGCCTCCAAAAAAATCGCTTCAGCGGTCACAAAGCGCCAATTATATATTATATAATATATGTATGTCATCATGGTATAAGTGATATTAATTATTTTCAGTTTCATAACAAGCTTTCGGGCAAAAAAGTTCTGTTATTTTATTTTGCCTATTCAAATAACCAGTTTTCATTGATTAAAATAAATTTTTTCCCCGTTTTTTTGCAAACTGCATTGCTTAAAAAAAGTCAATATTGGGTTGTCTTTTATGATAACTAAAGTCTTATAGATTTCATCAAGTCACAGTAAAAGTTGGAAAATTTTCAAGAATCTGTTTTAAAATGTTATTGATGGCAACCAATTTATTTAGATCTTTTTAAACAAAAAGTCAGAAATACTCAATTATACCAAAAATTGCACTTAGTTATTTAGTAAATTGATTGAGTTAATTATAATTGATTTCTTTCATTATTTATCAATTTATTATGACCATAAGCTTCATCCTTTCACTTTTCATTTGGTAACTAAACAAAAAAGACAACCAATTTTTTTTTATCCTAATGACTTAGAATTCATTTATTCGAAAAATAAAAAAGGACCGATATTAAAAAACGAAACAATCAATTAATAAAAGCACATAACATTTGCTTATTCCTTGGATGGGTGAGCTTCGATGTAAGCGATAGCCTTAAGGATGGCCTCTGGGATTGGTGGTGGGGTTGGTAGAGGTGGGTTGGCACTCACTACTTTGTAACCGTTCTCATCAGCGACGTATTGCACGGAGACGGCTTCACCTTCGGGGGAGGTGAAGGAGTATTGACCGGAAGCGACCAAAGCATCACCGCTGAGTTGACCTTGTTGTTGGGCCTTGATGGAGTTGGAGAATTCGTAGTTGTAGCTGTAGCTGTCTGGGTTCACTTCGCTCTCCGAACGGATAACATCGGCTTCTTCGTTGGCGTAGGCAACAGCCAACAAGCAGGCAAGGACGACCTAAGTAAATGAGTTGAAGAATGTTTTTGTTTTTTTAATTAGCACAGCACATACACACAATTTTCATTAACTATATTAGCTAAAATTCTTTTATTCGCTTGCTTAATTGAAATTAATTTATAAAACTTTAGAAAATTAGTTTTAGTATTAAATATTTTGGAGAAATTTCTTTGTGATATTTTTTGTTTTCTTGGCTTGATTTGTTTTCATTTTCAAAACACTTACTAAGAATTTCATTTTGAGAAATGTTATGTGTTATCACGTTGATTCGTAATACAAAACTGATACAGAAGTCTGCAATTTCATGGGTTTTTATACAAATGTGCTAATTACTATTGGCATGCTAACCATCAAATTTTATTTAAATTTTTTCTAAAAACAAGTCACTAATGAGTGTCTGGTATATTGATGACACTGAAAATACAAGCTCATCGCATATTAACGCTTTGTTTCTCGTATTTAAAAAAAAAAAAATTGTATTGTTTTTGTCTTCGGTGACTTTTTGTTTGAAAAAAAAAAAAAAACAAAATAAATAAAATAACATTGAAGTAATATACATGTTTTACTGTAGAAGTCGTTATTTAGGAATACATATTTATATGAATGTATGCTGAAGTATATGTATCTACCACTTACTATCACGTACTATCGGCTGGCAAAATACGTCAGATGTCATATTTAAATTAATTTACATATTTCATATTTCAGTTAAGGGCGTTAAGAAGTGATATGAAACGTGAAACTGTGATTTGTTCGAAATACAGTGTTTAACAAAAAGTGAGTACCTTTGTAATAATCAGATTTAGGGTTAGGTTAGGTTGAAGTGTCCACTTCGATTTCATTATAAATATCATTAAATACTTTACCTTCATGTTTGCTATCTTACATAAATAATCGATGAATTCAGCTCCTAGAGATCGAAACCTAGCTCTGCCCAGGGCGTGGCAGTCGCATAGAAGATGAGAGACCGTTTCTTAAGGCTTCTACAGGATGCCCTGAAGGGGACTTTCAGGCTCGCCACGTGTCGTCCTTAGAGATGTTTCCTCTTTTGGGGGAGAATATTCGCGGGGCCTTTTTCGGTCCCATATTGGCCAAGTTTGATTAGAAATGTTGCAAGTAGTTGTGTGGTTCTATTTTTATTTGGCTTGCTAAGTAAAGTGAGTAAAGAAGAATTGGTTGTACCCCACCTGGCAAGTTTGTCTGCCTTGCAAGTTCCTTTAATGTCCCTTTGAGCAGGAATCCAAATGAGGGACAAGATGTTCTGTTTAGCTGACCCCTGCAGAGATAGGCGACAGTCCAGTATAATTTTTGAAATGAAAATAAGCGAGGGAAGCAACTTAAACCCTGCTTGATTAAGGCTGAATATATATATGTACCATATATTCTTGCTCGAGATTTCAGTTCTAATGCATTTGGCTATCTCTATAATGACAATAAACTTAAGAAACTAAAATAAAACAAAACAAAATAAAATAAACTAAAATAATTAAATAAACTATAAAATCGAAAATAAAGTACAACTTATATAATAAAATATTATAAATGTTAAACAAAAACGAAAATGAGAAAACAAAGAGAAATAAATAAAAATGAGATGCATTACGAGTAAAAAGAAAAGAATTATAAAATAAAAATAAAAAATAAATGTATGATAAAAATATGAAATAAATAATTTTAAATAAAATTAAATAAAAAAAGTAAAATAAAATAAAATAAACTAATATATATAATAATAATAATAAAATAAAACCGAATAAAAAAAAATAAAATAAAGTTTATTAAATCAGATGAAGCTAAAGAAAATTAAATTAAATTAAACAAACAAAATAAAGGTGAATAAATATATAAATACTGTAATCTAAAAATAAAAAAACTAGAAATATAATAATAATAAATTAGGTAAAATCTAATGAAACGAGAGAAAATAAAATACATCAAAATCCTATTAATTATTTGTTTTCTTTTAGCTTGATTTCATTTGATGATTTTTGAGAAGAAATGAAATACACAACTAATTTCCTCTCTTTCTTAGTTTTTTTAATTTTTGTTTTTAAAATATTATTCAAATATTAATTCTTATATTCGTTTGCGGGTAGAGATAAATGAAA